>JAWNLV010000136.1:1182500-1782500 GCA_035042125.1 Drosophila longiperda | reverse complement strand
ACGCTTTGAGTTTAGTAACACTTGCATAGGATTCTTTTGCGTTGTCGCTGAGTGCTCTGAACGATATCCAAAGTAGCAAGAGTCCCGGCAGCTTTTGTTAGTTTGTTTGGTTTGGTTTTAGTCGCGCGTATCCAAAATAGTAAAGTTGCCACACAGTTTTGGTTAATAAAATACAACTCATCAGTAACAGGAAACAGAATACAAATTTTGATTTTGAGGTTCTGGCATGACAATGTAGGGAACGGGAAATCGGGCTTTGGGATTCTATGACGCGTTAGTAAGTTGTATGCAATTACCACAAGTATTATCAATATTCTGGTTAATTTTTTCGTCATCGTCGATGTGTGTTTGGTTCGAATGAAAAATCGTTACTATCCTCTGTATAGTTATGAGAGACGCTTTTATCTAAAACGCTTTCCATTCAACACTTATCTTCTAGCAAATCTGCCTGACGCTATGCAAATAGCCAATGATTATCTCTGTTTGCCCCAGATAAGTTTGCGACCAATTTATGATATTGCAGCTAAAATCTGAAGCAACCTTAAGCTGTCTGCGCCTCTTACCATTTTTCGACTTCTCTTGGTAAATCTATTTATTTATTTAAATACATTTTTAGCTCCTTTTTATCAGCTGACGTAATAGAATTGAAAACAAATCATCATCATTGTAGTTGTACTTCATATATTTTAAGCACACATTGATAAAATAGCTTAATATATAAAATACTACATGGAATTTCATATCAAAAATGAACAGTAAGTTCGATACGCTCATTAATTTAAATTAAGTCAAATGAAGTCAAAGACCTTTCTGTTTCTTGGATAGCATCAAGCATTTCGCCGTAATTCATAAGATTCTAATGGCCAATTCTGAGAAAGTTAATTGATATATAATCTAATAAAATGTACTATCTCGAAGCTTCCGATGGCCATTAAGTTAAGCCAATTATGATGTTTCCCACATCTGTTTCTGTCGTTCACAATCTTAATCTGAGCAAGTCAACATAGTAGAAAAGCATTTGGAGTCGGCTGCGCATTTCCTGTGGCAAATTTTCGCTATTTGCTTAATTTCACAAAAATAACAAGAAAGTAACATCATATATAGGGATATGGAAGTATAATTACCCTTACCCAGAATACGAAAGTGATTAAAATTAATAGCATTTTATTAATTACAAGTAACTGATTTGAATATCACAAAACTTAACTTTTGTGCTCGTATAAATTTGACATCGATTTCTTAAGCCCATACGACAATTTAATTTATTTAGTTTAAGCAATTGTATTAATTTAATTACCAGACGATTTTTCCGAAATAAATTTTTAGTGTTGCACAATTGACGATGACATTGTCATACCCAATCAGAGAGTGAGCAAAATTGTTGATTGTTGTTTACAATTGGCCGGAAATTTGGTTCAAAGTGGATTCCTGCAAAGATCGTGACTAAGACTAAAATTGTCTTATCTGGCGATAGCAGTTGATGCACATCGCACATATTCATATAATATATGGGGTCTACTCACCCCATTCCATGACGCAGGCAAAGGCAGTCAGCAATGTTGGTCGTCTGTTGTCTTCTGTCCGATTCTTGAATATGTATCTTCTGCGTATGTTTTGATAGATCTGATAAGACTACACCATTTAGCACCACAGGTAATACAAGTAAGAGCAGCAATGATCATGATCATGAATTCGAACGCGATAAGATAAGAGCCACAGCAAACCAGTTGACAGATTACAACTGAATGCTGTCCAAGTAATGCTAATCGGCCCCAAAGATACAAGATACGCGATTATATCAAGATAAGTTACACGATAGTGTTTGCGTTAATTATGTGAATAAAGAAAAACAGATTTATCCGCAAACTGTTATTTAGATTGTATAATAGACAATCGTCTGGCATTTGGCACTTAATTTTAACCACTCTTTTGTAATTGGAAGTGGTAGTAACGCTTAGGACGCGGATGATCGCCACATGGAAAAAATGGAGTCGCGCACCTTGGACATTGTAATATGCATACATCATAAATGATTATTACTGTAGAAAGAAATTTAACGAGAAATGAAATGAAGCAATTTTAACCAGGTAACTAAACTAACAAAACTTAAAATTGCAGCCCAAAATAGAAGAAAATAGCGAAAATTCGTGTTTTGCATTAAAGTTCATCATCTGATCTCTCTTTAAATGGGGATGTGGGATATTCTCTTTCTCGTCCATGATCGAGTCCATGACCGGACTGTGCGCAATGCTATCTTGTGGAACTTGTCCGCCCGATACTTGTTGAAAATTAACCTCAATTTCGCAATCTGCCACGTATCGGGCACAAATGGGCAGCGGTGCATCTCTAATAGTGCACCTCTCCAAGACAACGGATTCCTTTTCAACTGAACGAAAGCTTAAATCTCTTTCTTAAACTGTGCAAGAGGCGGCAAAACACCTCTTTATTGATTGCGAGCGCAATTGCAATTGCAGTTGGAGTTGGATCTGGAACTGGAGCACATTGGGCTTGGTCAAAGTAGCGAGTAGCGCGGTCAGCGATTTGCGCCACAAGCAGATGTCGTCGCGGCGCAGCTTGTTGCCACCGTTGCCCGCATTTGGACTTTTGTATGTATGCTGCTGTTGCGGTTGCTACAAGTTTAAATGGCGCCAGTTCGCTTCGATTTGGAGCACAGCAGTGGCATGCCTGTTTTTTCACAGCCATCCAACGGCTGTTTCTTCCAGCGTGTGTTCAGATGAGTCTTGGTCATCGGCTTTGCAACTTTTATTTCTTTGTGGGCCACATCTTTGGTGGTTATTTCACTAGCCAATTCCCAATTCGACTTGTCCATTATCACTTTAATGATTCTTGCCGCCGTTTTGATAGTTTTGGCTTTATTTTAAACACAATTAAATATAATATACAAGATCGATTTGAAGGAAGGGTATTTCTTTTTTCCTTTGCCAGTTGCTTTTTCTTAATCCCGTCGCTTGGCTTTTGAAGGCAAAAATTAAAGATTTTAACTTGTCGTGGATATTTTACAGACTGCACAAATATAATTTTAAAATGCATTTATCGACAATTTCTGTTTTAGTCAGAATTTCTATATATATGCGTATAGAATGCATAACACGCATAGGTCGAAAGGCATATGGCGACTATTCGAGGCATGTTTATTAAATTGCCTGTCATTATCTCAACATCTGTCCATTCACACCCATTGCACATTTTCCATTACAGGTTTAACTACATCAAAGACAAGTTAAACAGCAATTTGTAGACAGTCGTCGATTCACAATTTTACATTTCACATTGCACATGCTCTTTGAAGCAATGAATCGCATGGAATTGTACAATTAATTGTCTTTTTTAATGCACCTTTTGCGGTGCATATTGAAAATACATAAAAGGTATGCGCAATATGTGGCATAGAAAAATCAGTATAAGTAAGTAAAAATTGGTCAAGTTTATATTGTAATTTATCTATATTAATATTACTCTGGTTCCAGAATCAACATTTCTGACAAACTTTCGCTTACAATTTCCTATATTAAAAATATGCCCCAAATCATATAAATTTGTTTTCGATGATTTATTGCATTCGGTTATAAAAAGAATAGCATTATCAAGGTCACAAACAGATGACATTTTCAAAAAGATAAACACAAATTTAAAATAGATTTATGATTGAAATAATGTAATATATAATATAATATAATTTTATTAAATACAGAAACTTAAATATAATAATATATCCTTTTTTAATTCTAAATTAGTTTCATTAATTATTTTTAGGTATGTAGGCTCGATATAAAAATCTTGCAATGTTCAGCATTATAATAATCTATGTAATTTTAAACATTGTGGAATCAGGCTATAGGATAGATTATCTTTAAATTGTTTTACTGCGGCAAATAAAATGGTTTTATTTGGATATGAAATTGATTGTTTTTCGTTGCATTCTTATTATACTTGTTTACAGGGTATTAATGAGTCAAGCACAATCACCTTCAATAGTTCCTTTGATTCTTTCGCAATTTTTGTCAGTTGCTTCATTCAATGCGGTTAAACCATAAAATAAAATAAAATAAAAATGCGAATTGCAATGCAGCCACTGCGGTTTTTCATGTCTAGACAATACAATAAATACAGTTAGTCATATATTTGTATTATCATATGCTGCACAAATATAAGTGTATGTGTGTGTGTGTGTATATCCGATACATATATATTTTGTAATTGGCTTCAATTTATTAGCTTATCACCTGCCAGCTTTCCATTCTCCTCGCTGCTCGTGCCAAAAAAGTGTGCAACATTACGTACAAATGAGATAACAATTTTAAAATCTTATTTTATTTGAATAAACATTGCAAATAATATTGACAAAATTGATTAAATATTATTTCTCTACTAAGTTTGAGATTAAACTCAGCCAGCCAATTAATCGCGATAAGCTTTAGGAAATCTCATAAATATGCCAATGTGGGTAACTTGCCCAATTATTCAAAAAATGTTATTTTCTTAATTCAAGTTTCTATATTTCTAATATCAATTGTGTTATTTCATATCTTTACAAACAACTAAATCTTAAAATATATTTGTATTCTTTATATTATTAATAAACAATATATAACACACATATCAATTTTTTTTTGATCATTTTAAAATTAAGGTTTATCTCTCTAGTTTTCAAGACTATATTTATTTTAGTGAGCAGCTGTGTGCATATTAATTGTACTGCATACCTATTCCATTCAGTTCATTCAAACTACATTTTAACTACTGTTCCATTAAGTATTGTCCATTCCGTGTCGAGCCTTTACAGCTGATTAGGTGCATGTGGGTCGTCGTCGGCTTGCTGCATTAAATCACATTTGTGAGCGTTTAACTGGCTAAGTGCTTCACTGCAGTTTCTTTCATGGCGATTTCTGGCTCTTCTTGCTCCACGGCTCAGCCCGCTCTGCTGTGTGGCAAAGAGGAAAACAGAGTCGACGCGCTAATTGGTTGTGCACCCAGTTGAGCCCTAAGGCGACTCCTGCCGACAGTTGTCCCCAGCAGCTCCCCGTTGTGCGCGACATTGACAAAAATGTAACCAGGACGCGGATAGCAGCCAGCAGATAGGAGCATTGAGCGCAGTGGGAGCAGCGGGGATTACGGGAGGGCAGCACTAGCAGCGGTTCCATGCAAATCAAGCAAAGGCGCCATCCCCGTCGCTCCCCTTGTTTCAAATTATGCAAGTCGTGTCGGTGGTTATGGTGGTGCAACAGCAGCGTTAATGTTGTTGGCGTTGCGGCCGTAGCTGTGGCAACTGCTGTGGCCTGAACAGAGTCCTGGCTGCTGCTCTTGCTCTGCCTCATTGGCGTTGCATAAAGCGGATGGCAGCGGTGGCTAAATTTGCATAAATTAACAATGTTTCGCAATTGCACAGCCACTGATGCAGCGAATTCTTGCACACAACCCACCCACCACAATGTGTATGTGTACGTGTGTGTGTGTGTGTGTGTGTGTTGTCCACCATGTGCAATGTGCGCGTTTTATTGATTTGATGCCCCAATGCACTTATTATCCCTCAAGCAGCCAGGGCCAGTTAATCCCGTGGCGATGCGGCGCCATTTTACACACAAAGCACACACACACACGCGCACACACACAAATAGGCATTAGGGTGTGCCCAAAAAGTTGGTCAAGTGTGTGAATGAGAGAGAGAGAGAGAGAATGAGAGGGCGAGCGAGTAGGCTCATTAGCCCAGCCAAGTGGAATTTATAATGCGTGTGCTTTACACGCGCGCGGTGTGCGCACACAATTGGCACGCACTGTAAGCACTTTTAATAGTCATGCATAAATTATTTGTCCAAATATTTATTTGTTGATTTTCACATTTTAATTCTTTTTTTATTTTATTTATTTATTTGTTTTATATTATTGAAATTACTATTTAACATTTATTATCATGTATTTGTATTATTAATATTATACGTATTATGTATGCATTTAGTATATTAGTATATATATTCTGATTAAGTAAGTAAAATATTATATAGTAATCCAGTTGTAAATTTATAAGATGTAAATAGAAAATGGGTAAAAATGGTTAAGTGGGTTTTTAATTTATATATTTTATAACAAATAGAAAGCATTCCAACGAAATTTTAAAGTACAATTTTATTATTATTATATATATATATATATATATATATATATATGTTAAAATATAAATAATTAGAGCCTTTACTGTACTGTACAGTGAAGATTGCACCGCAACTACAAAATGAAATGTGTCTCCAATGCAACAATTTAGCAATCTGTAACTTTAAGTACATGCATGTGTGTGTGTGTGTATGTATGTGTGTGTCCATGAATGCATATAAATTTGAATGCATCATGCAGTCAATTAATCAAACGCTTCTGTGCCCTAATTGGACGCTAGCGAACGCCAGGTGGCGCTTCATGCTTGCTTTGTGCGCAGTGCCTTGAAATTTGTCCCTGACAACAACGCACAGAAAAGTGCAGAAAACGCATTCATCATTTTTATTTGCATTTGCATTTCCACTTTTTTCCATTATTTATGCACATTTAAGTTTTTTAAATACACAAATTTTTGATATGCGATGACAGAGTGACTAAATTTGGATAATGCCCTTTATTTATTTGGTGGATATTCTAGTCGAGCCAGCTCGACTAGAGGATGCACTGTTAGCATTCTTGCTGATAGTAAAGTGCCTAATATCTCTAGCTATTTATAGGTATATCGATTTTCGGCATCGAGAATGCTTAAAATATTTATGTGTTAAGTGCGCACTTCGAAGTTAAATTAAATCTTCTATTAGCTTATTTTATTGTGAATATTTTGATTTGACTCAATTATAGCTTGAATGATTTGAATTTAGTGCAATGAGTGAGTGCATGAGTGCCGCGCTCTGAGGCAAATGTGCTGTGCAGCAATACAATTTGCATTTTGGTTAGCTAAAAATGGATTTCTTTTAATGATTCAGTAGACTGGCTGGACCAAAGTTTGTTCTCTGCTTTCAGCGTAATCATTATCATCATCATCATCGTCATCGTCTTCATCATCATCGTCATTGTTGTCCATATTTGTTTATGTTGCGCAAAGTAAACAACTAATTTTAATTTGCCGCAGGAGCCGCAGACGACGACGACGACAAGAAGATGATGACGACCAGAACGATAAGAACCACCAGGATGATAAAAACGAGGAGGATGTCAACTGGTTGGAATTGCCAGTGGGTACATTTGCTGGGAGATAGCAGCAGGGAACACACCGTAAACTTCTGAGTGAAGCAGACACAAAGGATTGGATCAGTCGAATTAAATAAAATAAGAAGAATCAAACACACACACACACACACACACAACCAAGCCAAGCGAGCCAAATTTATCTATCCAACTATCCATCTCTCTCCCTCTCTCTCACTCTCTCTGTATATCTATCTCTCTCTTTCCATCTCTTTTACTGGCTCTATCTGTCTCTGTCTCATTCTAGTTTGGCCACTTTTTTTGTTTTTTATTTGTCTTTTGCATTTTGTTAGTTTACATTTTGTTTTGACGTTTCATTTATGTAAATACCAGCAACAATAACAATAACAGCAACGACAAGTACAAACCAGTCAAATTATATTTAAATAATCTAGATTTGTGTAGGCGGCGGTTGGACTATTGGGGGCGTGACCCACCCATAGCACGAAGCCAACGTCAGCTCGGCGAACTTTTGCGATGATTTCACAGTTCTTTTTTTTCTTCTGGTTACTGGCCAAAGGACAAGGCTGGCTAATGCAGCTGTATGTGTGTGTGTGTGTGTGTGCTGAACATCATGAAAGCGGAAACGGAAGTGCTTACCTTTGGCACACACGCATACACACACACACACATACGCAAACACACAGTCATACTTTTTTTATACATGGCATGTAAAAAATGTTGCTGAGCCTTCAAATGCTCCCAAAACTCGTTACTAAAAGGGCATAGGCGTGGCAACAGGGCCTTCTGCTAGTAGACTGCTACATACACACATACAAACACACACTCACACACACACACACACATATGTACACAGAGAAGAAATTGAGAAAACTGAGCTTTAAAATATGTCCACAGGTGCACAGGCTGGAACCGGGGGCTGGAATTGACTTTCAGCTTTTGACTTGTGTGTTAAACGAAACGAAACACACACAAACACACACAATCGCACACATACTCATACAAGCACACACAAAATTGCCATTTGTGCGTAGGCCGTTCAAATGTTTTCCGATGATTATATGCTGATTTTATGTCTACTTACAAATTGTACTCGTTTCTGTTAGATATTGCATAACGTGAACTAAATTAATATTATTTCATTACATATTAAATTTTATAATTATATTTTCTATATTTAATGAATTTGCTTACAATTTGGAATATTTTTTATCATATATCATAAGCAGGTCAAGTAAATTGTATATTGTATATTTTATTTTATCGATTACATCGATTCAATAGAGATATTTAATTCCAATTGATATACACAATATACACTAAAATATCCACAAAATACATTTTTATACTACTCATTTTGATTTAATTTTAATGACTTTTTATATTACAAATGATGTATTTTTTTTGCAAAATAAAGATGGCATTTGGAAAATATTCCACTAAACTGAAGAGCAAATTTGAAGAAATTTGTTTTGTTTTGCGGTAATCAACCCGTTTTTTATATATCAATTCTAAGTCAAATCGGGTTTCATCATCATCAATAATTATATCTTGAGCCCAGTTTATTGCTCTCCAAAGTGCTCGTTTAGCCCTCGTTTTGTAATTTGGATTCTTGCTCTGTTGCGTTTTCTGCAAAAGGCTAATTGAAATTTGCCATTAATAATGCAAAAAGGTCTCGGTGAGAAACTTTTAGGTCCACCCCATATGCCACACTACACATTTGAGTGGCTGTATTCGTGTGTGGGTTTTGTATCTGTGTTTGCACATGTGTGCTCTCTGTGTGTGTGTGTGTGTGTGTGTGGTGGGTGTGTGTGTGCTATTTTAAATATTTCAAATATTTGTAACATTTGCCGTTGCCGCCACTCAAGTAACCAAAAGTACACAACAACCCAACCAACCCAACACAGATATATTCTATACCACTCCCACACACCCAACACCTCCCTCTTCACATCTTCAGTTCAACTACCCGCTTTCACAATTTCGGCCGTCGCCATTTACCGCACGCCAAAAACATCAACAGCGAATGTGAATGCTTATTTTCTGGTCCGTCAGCCGCCGGCTGACGTCGACGTCACAGTCACCACATGTAAAAATGCTGCCACCGTTCACCGTTCACCGTGCACCGTTCCGTGTGCCGTGTGTCGTGTGTCGTGTGCCGTGTACCTCATACCATGCACCTTGTACCTGAAGTTGCCGGTCCGTGGGGTTGAGGGTGCTCTTTCCACACTCGTCGAAAAACCTACTACACTCCTCGAGTGCAAAACGGGATTTTGACTCTAAAAATGTTTTTTATTAAAAGTGCAAGTTTCATTCAAAAAATTAAAAATAACACAGTTCTAGATTCAAGTATGAATTGAAGAGTTTCAAGCATGAATTGAAGAGTTTGACGTTTTCCTTTTTTCGGATTTCTTATTTCTGCATTTGGTTGAATTGAGATTTATTAAATTTGTTATTATTAATATTTTTGTTGTAATTTCATTTTTAAAAATTTTCGTCTTGTTTCAAGTCAACTTAAATAATATAAAAATGAAGTTAAAAACGTTCTGAAATTAAATCACATAATTAAAGAGAATTTAGTAGAATGTTAAGATTTAGTTACTCAGACGATTTATAACATTCTAGTTCCATAATTATGTACTTGATTAACTTTCTATAGACAAGTAGTGTTATCTAGCTTAATATAAGCCAAAAAAAAAGTGGAATATTGATAAGTTTTCGTTGATTGAGTTAAGTAGAAAGTTTGCCATTTATGTTTGCAGTGTGAATGGTGGGGGGATTTTTGTTTTGGGGGCTGTGGCGCGAGTTATGCCGTGATTTCATGATTTGGTTGTGTGGCAGAGGGAGCGTTGCCCCAAAAGGACGCACAACACATTCATATATGTAAATAGAGGGGGGGAAAACAAAGTAAAACGAACTCATGATAGAGATGAAATGGTACAAAATACGAGAATGTGCCCCAGCTGAAGTCTGGGGTGCAAAGATAGCGTCTCATCAAAAGGGCGGCGGCCTATGTCACCCCATACATACAGATGCATACCTGTACATACACACGCACACACAAACACACACACATACACATGACAGGAGATATGTCGCGGGGCGTTGAGTGTAAAGATTCGCCTATTTTGGGCTTATGTAGAGAGCAACTGAATCCAACTGAGATGGGCATGTGAATGGGAACTGTCTTCAAATACCAGAACAATTCGCTACAAAACGCGGCCTTTAAGTAATTCCCTCACTCTACGCATCGACTAGAGACAGCCAGGATAGGAGAATAAGTAAAATAACCAAACTAGACTCCTGGACAATTAACTAGGTGTCTCATAGTGTTCCGATTATCAAATGTTGCCATACCTACAAATTTTTATATATTTGTTTTATTTTGTTATTGGCCATGATATTTTAGTTTTATTTAGAAAATTCACAAGCGATTGACCCCACATCTAATTTACTGTCCAGGTGTGTAAATAGTATTTGCTAAAAAAAAACTCGAAATAAAATCAGTTTTTGAGTGTGGATTTGAATAAAAATTATTAGTTTTTTCATGCTGCATGGGAAAAATGTAATACCACAACTAAATTTTTTTTTGGTAGCACATTGATTATGCGATGCTTATCGAAATAACCGATAACTCAAATTGTAGAGCATTTAGATTTTAACTGTGATTTTTGTTGTGACTGATTCCACACAGTGTTTTTTTTTTTTATGTCGCGTTGGTTTTTGTTTTATTTATTTCACTTTTTATTTTGTTGATTGTTTTAAAAAAAAAAAGCACCAACAACAACCGAAACGAAACGAATGCCAGGCAAGCCTGAGGGTGGCTGGTTTCTCGAGCGTGAGGGAGTGGATTGGGTGTGGGGTGTGGTGATGCAAAACAAAGGGAAAAATCTCTCGAGGCTACTGAAAACTTGGTTTTTCCTTGCCCCCGCTCTGAGATGCTCCTCGATGTTTGTATACCCTATCGATATGGTATAAAAACTATATCATAAAGTGTGCAACGCCTTGAAAGAGACGTCTCCAATAAAGAATTTATTTTCTTGATCAGCATCAAATTGCAAGTCCATAAATAGATAATAATTTAAATCAAATTTGGATCAGCAAACTAAACTAGTTTTGACCAACACATTTGAGCTCAAACTAAGATTATATTATACTTAAAAAAAAAGCTGTTAACAGCAGCTTAGCTCCAGTCTCAAAGAGTATTTAAACTTCAGTTTGACAAAGAAAAGCGTTTTTTTTCCTGTTTTTTCAGTACTTTGTTTTTTTTTTGCGGCATTCGCATTCAGGTTTCAGCATTCTGTTCGGTTTGGTTTGGTTCGCTTCTGTATATTTTTTCTTGGCCAGTTATTTCTTATGCTGCTTGGCTTCTAGCTTTGTGTCTTGGCGGCCTTCCCTCCACTGCACTTCACTCTCCCCCTCAGGGATTTGTTGACTTGGGGGCACGGTTCGTATACGTTCCTCGTTGTAGTTGGTGGTTTAAACACATGAAACAATTATAAAGTTGCCAAGAAATGTAAACCCAAAGAGAAAACAATTTAATTGAATTTAAGCAGGGGTTGTCATATCCTAATGGATTTAAAACAACACCAACAACAACAACAACAACAACATCAAATACAAATAAAGCATAACACATAAAAAATGAATAGAGGCCAGTTCCAATGGGGGAAAGTATACAGAACTGAGTTTTCTCTGGTTATGAGGTAGTCTGGATTGTCTGTGTGTGTGTGTGTGTGTGTGTGGGTGGGTGTGTTGCCAACTTACTGTGCCGCCAAATGGATGCGGAGCCTTTTGTTCATGCTCGTTGTGCAGTCGAAACTGATAATCAAAAGCAGTCTGAAGAGTTGTCTTCTCTTAGCTTGGATGCCTGCTTGCATGTGTGTGTGTGTGTGTGTGTGTGTGCGTGTGTGTGTTTGTCTGTGTGTGGGTAAATTACTTATGTAGATATTGCTAAGCTGATTATGCCAACTGGTCGACAGGTGTTGTATTGTTAATAAAGACAAATATGAAGTCGAAAAAATAATATTTTAAATGAGACATATTTTAAAAGCAATAAGCTAAAATCGCACATAACTTGAAATCAGATGTCCATTAAGGACACGCCTATGTCAAAACTGGCACCACCATGCACCACATGCCACCGACCGACCCACTTTGTGCCACTTTGATTTGCCATTGAAATTTAAATCCGCTTTTTTTTGCTGGCACAAAAAATAAATAAATACCAATATGCATATAGCGGGAGAGAGGGAGGTGGGTGAGTTGAGGAATGGAGGAAATGGTGGAGAGACCGGTCTGGGAGTCGGGAAACAAGGCGACATTTCCCTGAAACGGCATAAGTGAAGCAAAACAATATTTTCCTAATTTTCGCGAAGGCACGCGACTAAAAGAAAAGCTAAACAATATAAAAGCAAATAGCAAAGAAAACTGTCAGCAACAGGCGGACGCTGTTGCCACAGCAGGAGGTGGACGGGTGGACGGGTGGCTGACTGAGTGGGTGTGGCATCTCTAAGCCCACCCACAATTTCATGGCTGAAGTTGCGAATGCAGCCAAGCGACTTTTTTTGCCTTTGTATTTGTATTTGTGTTTGTTGCCTGTTTGCCTCTGATTTCCGCTACTTCCGATTGCTTTGTTATTATTGCTCCAAAAAGTTATATATATATATATATATATATATATTTATATATATATTTGTATATACAAATACACCCGTCAGATAGATAGGCAGTAGAGCATTTCCAGTGAAGTAACCTTGATGGAAATAAAACGCACCAATTCGCTAAATTTAGTTTTCAATTACATTGTTGTTTTTTTTTTTGGCTTCTCTGCATTTTTTCAATAATTGCAGTAAATATTGAATTTTAATCATTAAATAAAATTGCGAATAATAATAGCAGAATCAAATTTATGCTTATCTTAATTTCTAATTTATTTTTCTGTCAACTCAACTTTTGCTGCAACTTTTGCGAATGCTAATTTTGCTTATGTTAAAAATGTCAAGTAATTAAATATTAATGCAATTATTTGTCTTAGTTGTGGAATGGAATGCAATTTGATAAGATAAGCATGTCCCTTGGCACATTTAATGTTTATTGTATTAAAGAAATCCTGTTTTGGCATCTCTCACTAAATTGACAAATCCAATTGTTTTTTGAGTGCAGCTGCGAATTAATCACACTGATGTGCATAATCGCAGACGTGTGTGTGAGTGTGTGTGTGTGTGTGTGTATGTGTATATATAAGTAATTTATAACTGATCAACTATCAAATACCGCAAATCCAATATGTGGCCAAAGTTTCTGTTTACACAGGAATTGTTTGACTGGTCAAATATGAAAATGTTTTGCATATATTTGAATTTGTTGCTTGTTGCTTGTTGTTTTTTTCTTGCTGTTGGTTGACTAGCATTTTGTAAAATTGATTGAATTATTCATTTTCATTTTCATTGATTTGTTTGCTTTTATTTAATTTATTAAATTATTTCAACTAAATTAACACACGACACACCCAGAAACCAAAACAAAACCAATCTCTGCAACTGATTCACACACTGAGCGTTCAAATAGTTGTTTTGTTCAAAGCCCAAAATTACATGCCAACCCCAAAAAGATTTTCATTTGAATCAATGTAATTGTTGTTATGCATTTTGTTCAAAATTTTGATGCTGCAGTTGATAACCTAATTCTTATTTTTTGTAAGTGTTTTCATGATTATTATTCCTTGTACTTCTCAAAACTAGTTTAAAATCTCTTCACAAATGTCAAATGTCATTTCGACAAAAACTGAGGAACGAAGACATATGACAATTGTACTGGGTAGAGCCACCATAATAGTTCTGGGACAAGCCAAATATCTTCTTGGTTGCTATAATCAAATGCGAACAGACTAAGAATACAAACAGGTCTCTTGAGGGGACATTATTGGCTAAGATTACATCTGAACTGTCCTGATTTTGTGATAATGAGCAAGCATTCTCAAGCACAAATAACAGCATAGCAAATTGTGTAAAATTAGCCACGAAGGAATGTGGTTACTCAGAGAAACATTTTTAAAGCTCAGAAGAGGGTTTCTTGTTGAGATTAGGGTTCATGGTTAAGACACAACTTTTGTTTTTATATTGCATATAAGTATAAGTATAAGTCCAAGGAATCATTTAAAAGCAATCTTGAAGGAGGTACTGCAAAAGTCAATCATTGTAATAACGGTAGCTGAATTGACGGTAGCTGAATTGACGCAGAGAAACATAGGAATAATCGCAGTTTTCGACGCAAAACAGCCATTTTACTAAACAGATTTATAATTTATTCCATTGCCTTTTCGAATAGTTTGTGAGAAAGAAAATCAACAAGTTTCAAAGAATCCAAATTTCGAACGATTATTTTGAGCCCAGTTTGGCTTACCTTGAACTGGTACAGAAACACAAAAAGAAAAATAGAAAATTATGGAGAAAGAACTCTATAAACATTACCACATGGAATGCACACATGTAAAGCAAAAGTACGTTAAATATTTTGAAATATCGCTAGTGGAGAATAATCAGAAAAAGAGCTCAAGATAGAATCACTACAACTGACTATGATGTACAAAGAGTTTAAGCAGCAAACCAAGATCTGCAATTGTGAACAGCGAATAATCAACGGGAAAATAGGTAAACCTTAAGAAGAAGTTGGACAAAGCTCATGAAAACAATGCGCTCCTCCAGATGGAGGTGGACGAAGAGAAGATGCTGAAAGAGAAACTGCAGCGAGTAATGTGCGGGAGCCGCGATCTCAAGCAGGAGCTCAAAATGTCAAGGCGAGCTTTGAGCCAGGCGGAACAACAAATACAGACAACTCTGGCAACAGCTTGATGGATTCCTCTGCCCAATGCAATTCTAGGCAATGCTGATATATTGATAATGATACATGATAATGCAGCCACAGCGAAAGCCAGCAGTAGTTTAGAAGAATCCGTAGAATGTTATCAATGAAGATGCAATGAGTGCCAGATCCCGTACCAAGGAGCTCAACATTTAGGCCGACATGCTTGGAGGCAAAGCTGAAGACACATCGAAAGTATGCGCCGTTGATGCAGCCGAATTATTGCTGCAACAGTCGCCCCAATCACTGAAGACTTCCAAGTAGCTACTGCGACATGTGGCAGCTGCACAGTTGCATCGCTTGTTTTTTTTTCTGATGTTGTAATTTTGATTTTAAAGTGCATTAAATTGACTTGTAAAAACTTACTTTTTATTATTACTTGTAAATCCCACACAATCGCCGATTTGAAACCGATTTCAATTTTGTATTTTATTATTTCATATATATGTTTTTAACTGGTTATATTCTAGTATTGGTCATTCAGCTAAGTCGAAAGTATTGCAGCCCGTAAAAGCATACTAATACACGAAAAGAAAAGAAATATTTGTAGAATTAAATTGAAGGAAAGGAGAAATATCACTTAAGCATATACAATTTATAGTTGCACCTTATCCTATTCTATCCTATCCCATCCTTTCCCCAATACTCAAACGATTTAGTTGAATTTGAACAGGGTAAAAAAGAATTAAAAATAAAATTATTTAAAAATACAACAGGAAAAAGTTACTTCTTATTATTATTATACCATAATACGTATATTAAAATTGTAAATTTATGAGAAAATAAAATCTCATCTTTCGACCGATTGTTCCTATGACATTTATATTATAAAGTGATCTAATTGCAGGTTAGAAATTATAGTTCGGAATTTTTTAATATAGATTTGACAGGAGCGGTATATAGAGAAACAGAGACAGCGACAGAGAGCGATTCGTTAGGTCATCTATATTTTTTACATATAGATTTTTATATACAGATATGATTTGTGGATATTGCATTTTGAATGCCTGCATAATCCGACGAGTTGTGGTCGTAGGCAAATTAAAGCTGCAGTTCTTTGAAGCTGTTGCAATGGCAAAATGATGATTCCAATATCAACAAACAGCTAATTGTTGACATTTTTATGGGGACAAAATTCCATGGATGGTTAAGGGGGGGAAGGGTTATTTCAAACCAACAAAATATATCAAAAGATTTGTATTTAATCTCCTGACATAGCCGTAAACAGAACTTGCCAACTGCCAAACACAATGTCAATGTGTAAATATATTATTGTGTATAACTGTGAAACAGGTGTGTGTGCATGTGTGTGTGTGTGTGTGTGTGTGTATGCATAAACAACTGGCATGTTTTTAGCTTTTTGCAGCTTGGAGTCATGTATGTTGTTAATTTGTTGCAGCTGTGTATTGTGGCTGACGTTGTTATTGTTTCTGTTGTTGTTATTATTTAAATCCAGTGCTTTAGGGATTAAATACACACACACACTCGCACACACACTCACACATGCTTACACACATTAAGAGCATTTATGTATTTATGCAAATTTTATTTTATTTGTTTTCAATATTTTGGTAACTTTGTCGCTGATATTTCCGCCATACAAATAAACAAAAAAGGCCAGCAGCCGTCAACTAGGTGCAAATGTGTGTGTTAAATTTCACACACACACACACTCATAGACATCAACATCACATGACTGTACATGACGGCGCATTATTTTCCATTTTAATAATTCAAATATCAATTTGTTGTTACATTAAATATTTAATTTGTACTCAAATGTGTTAAATTCTTTTGGGTATTATAAACATAAAACACTGACCCACGCACACCCTTATACACCCACATCCACACACACACACACACACACACCCACACACACACACACACATGTGTCAGGCTATTTTTGCTTTGTTTAATTACAGCTTAAAATAACAATCGAACCAACGAAATAAATGCCAAGCCCAAAAATGTTTGCCTTTGCTAATTTCTTGTTCAAATTTTATTCGCATTCCAACTGAGCTATTTAAATCTATTGAATTCATAGCAAGCCTAATCGAAATACTAAGTTCACAATATGATATAAACAATATACTTATTATAATATATATATTTACTATTTATATAGTACATACATACTATATTTGTGCTTGTCCTACTTATCGTATATATATATATATATAAAAGTATAATTAACACATTGTGCGACAATTGTGTAAGGATTAATGCCAACAAGCTACAGACATTGAACATTTGAGCAAAATGTGTAAAATATATAACACAAATGATAAATCCCATTAAGCCCATTGATCCGACACTTTTATAGGACTACATAATAAGTATATCGGTGCTCAATGACCAGCATAATATGCATTTAAATCGACTGCCAAACACAACTGTACTTAATAACGCAAATGTGCCATAAAAGCTAAAAGTCAACCAAATTATTTCACAAAAAGTAAATCGAGAGAAAAAAAAGGGGGAGTGGCAGAGAAATCGACTTGTGAAAAGTATATGAGGAAGAGCCATAAATATTTGACTAAAATATACATTTGCTGATAGTAATTTTTTCAATATGAAAATATGTTTTGATAACTGTGTTTACGGAAAAATGACAATTACGGAATATTATCTTGAGAAATACGAAGGGCAGATCTCGCTTTCTGTTTCCGAAGTTTGTTTTTTATAAAGCGTATTTTTTGGCTTGCTGTGTCAATGATCTGAAGTTGCCAATTATTTCGAATATGTTTAGTTATGTAAACGAATAATGCAACCGACTATTATTTGATAAAATTAAGAATTTTCAGCTAATTGGGGCTGACAACAGTTCTTGGTCAAGATAACCACATCGCAGCTTAAAGCTATTGTCTATCCGCTTTTAAATGCTCAACTGAACACTGAAAACTGGCCAGCCTAACGTTTATATGGATGTGGATGTGGATGTGGAGTGGGTAGTGGCACCAGCTGCAAATCCCCATCGGTATCACGCAGCCAGCTGTCGTAGACGTTACCTTGGCGATCCAAAAACGTACCCAATCAAGTGCAAAATCATAGAATTTTTAATTGATTCCAGCGATGCAGCACAGCAAAAGTTTACATTAGTTTTTTTTTTCTCCCCCTTTTTATACCCTTGCAGAGGATTTCACAAAAGTGCTCTGCACACAACAGCAAAATAAAGTCCTTGGGCAAACTAGTCCCACAGATTTAAAAATTGTCTTGAAGAAGAAACTTGAATAAATTCCAGGAGCAAATTAAATTTTATTCATCGGTCTTCCATATCATATAGTTACTCGTTTGGACTTTCAGTGAAATTTAAATGTCGACAGTTTTGTTCCGGTCTGCAGAAGGTATGTTTTCTTCGGTGTGCCCAAGAAAAACCATTCCTTATTGTTTTGCCTGTTCTAACGGTGGGTTTTTTCCAGTTCGCAAGTGTCCGAGCCATTGAAGGAATCGCTGCAGCCATGAAGAGTATGCTTTATATTTCTATGATGTATTCACAGCATGTTTGATTAATTTTTTATTTTTATTTATTTTTTAGCAGCACAAATCTTATTTTTAATAATGATAGTATTAGAATTACAATTGAGAATTAACATCGTTTGGTTAGTTCATAATAAATTCAAAGCTATTCAACTTTTGCAATTATTTATTTATAAAGGGTATTCAAAATTTATCAGCCCCAAGGCTATTTATCTTGAAAAATGTTTCTCCTCGTTTTTTTTATTTTTTTTGTTTTTCTGCGTCTATCTTCGATGGGTCGGGAAGGGGAATTTGGCTCTTGTAATGCCTCGGTGGGCATCGTAGCCATCGCAGCGGGCTGTTTTTTCAAGTTAATTGGCAGTTTGTGTAACTATTGCTGTTGTTGTTGTTGTTGTTGTTCCTGTTGTTGTTGGCCGGCTGGATAGCTGCCTGGGTGGCTGGCTGGCCCAGTGCGTCATTGTGCAGCGTCATTTGAGCTGTTGGCTGAATTGTGGAGCCTCGGAGCATGAGCATGAATCCATCTGTATGCCTAATGCCTGCCTTCCTGCCTGTTTGACGTGTCGCAGTATGTGCCCGACATTCGCCACAGTTCACTGTGCGTGCATATGTCTATGTGAGTGTGTCTGTGTGTTTGTGTGTGTGTGTGTGTGTGTGTGTGTGTGTGTGTGTGTGTGTGTGTGTGTTGTGTGCCTTGAGTTTCAATTGCCAGTTACAGGTGCGGATCTCACCGGACCGTACCAGACCGGACCGGACCACTCGGCCAATTGAATTGTCCCCTGGCTGACGCACAATGTTCAATTTGTTGTGCGACTTCAGTTGGGTTTTGTGTCCCTCCACCTTAGAATCGAAAACACCTCCTATAAGACCACTTCACTCTCTCTCTCTCTCTCTCTCTCTCTTTCTCTTTCCATCCGATTCGTTGATGTTGAACAAATGAAATTGAGCTGTGAGATGTAGGTGACTGGATGTTTCAGGAGGGGTCAGAAAACTGTAATCAATTCTGCGCATATGACTGCATGCATAGATGAATTTTGGGTAACATCAGAAAGAAAAAACGAGAAAGAGAAACACAAGCACAGTCAGAAGCAGAAGAATCATGAGCATAAGGCAAACGTTAGTCACAGTTACCAAAAAATCAGTAGTTGGAGATAATCCAAGATGTTCCATTTAAATAAAATTCCAAATCCCTTCCAATAAAAATAAGTAGAAATACTGTAGTCGAGGGTGTTTTCTTCCTTTCTCATTTTATATTTATTTAATAAGATAATTTAAAATTTTATTTTAAATTTAATTTAATTCAATTTTTTGCTTTGTGAATATTATATGAATATTTGTGACTTTAGTTGACATTAAATAAATAAGTTATTAAATAAAATATTTCCGGCACAGGTACAGGACACAGAAGCCCGAAGTAGAATCAATGGCTTTCGGTTTTTATATATGAATTAGATGGTTTTCATCTTTTTCCTATTTCTAATATGGAATTGTATATATTTTTATATATATAGTGAATATTCCAAATAGTAAAATATTGCATCAGAGAGGTTGACATATTTACGCTTATCTCCAAATTACAACCAGAGTCTATATATATATTTAATATAAATGTGCTGAATACAATATTCAATATGCATCGTAAACTGAACAAATTAAACCAAATCCAACCACACAAAAGCCGCAAACTCTTCCTGTTTACAATTGTGTGACAAAATTTTAATAGCTGTCGACTCAAAGTCAGTTTAAGCCCAACAGCCAGAAAAAAAAAAAAAAAAAAAGAATGGTACATGGTACAAATCTTGAACTTTGTGGCCATTGTCATTGTCTTAATGCATGTCTCGCCAATTTGTGACGCTGTCGACACCAAAATCCACCAAAAGCCATAAAAAACCAGAAAGAATATTGCAGTCGGGCGAAACCGCCCGCAAAATACTTTGATATCATACATTACCAGCTGATAACAGATAATTACAGCTGATAACAGATAGCAATGAACTGGGTAAGTGTGGCTTTCAAACTTCGATTGATATAAGCTGATTACCTTCCTTTCAAGTTGGATAACTGTATATATATGGAGAGGGTTCCTAGTAATGATCCTTCCAAGTTTGGAATGGTTTCTTTCTAATGGTTTCTGCATAGTCTCTTTATAGGTCGATTTTTGCAGGTTAGTTACAATCAAAACTTTCATTTTTTTTATCAGTTCTTAAAGACGGCTTTCTATAATATAGCTAACAAAGTTGACGGCTCTAGCTCAAAAAGTGCAGCAAGCATTTTATGGGACGGTTGTCTTGTGGGTGTGTCATTTGCCGATCCTTGAAGGACATCGCTAACAATCTGTACCCTACATTATTTGGTGACTCCAGTCTGAAATTGTGGGTAATATGTGTCTTTATATAATTGCGAAAATCGAATTTATCGAAAGACCTCTAGTAGACTTAAATTTGTACACTTTGTCTGACCACTTTATGTCTGAAGTTTCAAGTCCCTATCTCGGATTGGGTACAAATCCAATATGCTATGACACCATCGGTATCAAAGTATAGAAAAAAAAAGAAACCGCGTGCCAAATTTGACTTAAGCCAGAGCTTTAACAGCGGGTCACGAGTGGGCTAAAGGGGTGGCAGAGGCGGGCGCTGGGGCTTTGGGGCGGGGTTCGAGTTTGGCCATTAAAAAAATGCCAACAAGGCAATTGACAAATGTAAATGGGCAAGCGTAATAGATGTCCACGTTTCCACGTTCTGCCCGGAGAAACTCTCACCACACGCAACGCAATAATTTGCAAATTTGCTCAAATAAATTCCCATGCAGAGATGGCCGAAAGCAGAAACCGGAAAGCAGAAAGCGGCCGACGGAGATATACAGAGGGGGGGGGGGCAGCCTAACATCCTTGTCCAGCCCAAGCCATTGGCAAATATATGCAAAGTCCCAAAGTAGAGCTTTTCTAAGGCACTTCCTCAGCCTCTATCCCTAACGCCCCATCTTTCATATACACACACACACACACACACACACACACACACACACCCCTTGGCAATGATATGCAAAACATTTTTAACGCCACGGGTTCAGGTCCGCGACGCCCACAAAAGCCCAAAGCCAAAACCGAAAGCCCAACGCTGAACGTCAGCTTCACCGTCAGCTACACCGTCAGCATCAGGAGCAGGAGCATCAGCTCCAGCGTCAGAGATAAGCGGCAATTGTATCCAATTGAAGGCGGCACAGCGTGGCATAAATAAATAAATAATCGATTGTGGCAGACGGCAGACAGCATAAGGCAGAAGGCAGCCTGCAGCCGATGGCTGCAGCGAAGGCAGCCCCTTCCAAACTCGGCCCCAATCTGGCTACACTCAAAAAAAGTAGGTCATTTTAAATTGTACTTGTGGAAAGCAGCATGCCTGATATTTATAGCACGTATTTTGTATTAATTAATTATTTATTATCATTATTATTATTTGTGTCGATAAAATGTAAAACAGAGATTAAATTAAATTAAAAATAAAATTGACTAAATGATGTATAAATTAAGAAATAAGTAAACAAATTTTAAATTTCTGCTTGTATTTAATTGCTTAATTGGTTCAACTAATATTTCGTGGATTGAAAAAAAAATTACCCAATTAGACAAAAAAATTTAAAAAAAAAAAACGTAGTTTTTATTACTTAACATGTCCAATCATAATTGGTAATCACGATACATGATGATAAGAATAGAGAATTTTGAAATGATTAAACGCCGAAAAGGCATACATATGGAATAATTAATTAACAGATAATATATTTTATTCATAGCTCATCAACATAACCGATTCAATTTAAAAAATTTGCCAATTTAAATATATATTATATATTATATATTATATATTATATAATAATTATACAGATTTAAATTTACATTGGATATCCGAATTCCAGAATTGGACGTACCAGAGAGAAGTAAATACTCTACTTTTTAGTATAAAAGTAATTATTAAAAATCTACAATACAATAAGATATTTCTGAAAATATGAAATGCAATATGTTAAAAATATTTATAATGTTTGTTTAGTTCATATCATTCTTTAATCAAACAAAATAAAACCAAAAGAAAATTATCAATCAGAATGTATTCCTAACTTTCTGTTTCCAAGTAAGTTAGAGAATAAAATGAGTAAATAAAATTCTTTTTGTTTTGGAAAATTTACTAGTTAAAAAATAATTGAACTGTTTTCAATATCTGATAATTCTATATTGATATTTGATAAGTTGGGTTCAGATTTTGTTCAGTGTGTGGCCAGAGGCGATAGCTTCTGGTTCCACTGGCAATTAATTGTCCATTTGTTTTTTTTTTGGGTGTCTACCCGGAGTCCAGCCTCATATACACGTCGGCCGTTTCTCGACCTCTCCCTCTCTCTACCTCCCCTCTCTCTCCCCTCTCTCTCACTCTCTTTCAGTCCCCCTCTGACAGTCACGCACGATGCTGCAAGCGCTGTTTCACGCACGCAAATTGTCAGGGAACTACAAAGGCGACAAATCCCCAATCCGCTGATGAGAATGAATGAGCTGCCGCCAATTACATATCTATCTATCTATCTATGTATCTATGTAACTGTCTATCCATCTATCTACATGCGTATACAAGTATTGACCTGTAGGTGCTGTTTGTCTGTCCGTCTGTCCGCCTGTCAGTTTGTCTGTCTGACTGTTTGTCCCTCCGTTTGATACCCATTTTATTGGCTTCCATTGACCCAGCCTTAAAGACAATGTATGTGAGCACACACATTGTTGCACATGAATTGGTGGGCTGTTGCAAGCCCTGCATTGCAACAGCGTGTTATATTGTGCGTGTGATAAGCTCTCGTGCAACATTGTTGCAGTTGGAAATATGTATTGTAAATATATGTCATTCCAATTTTCATATTTGTTTTCTGTTCACAACAAAACCAAACATAAATCGTGAAAGGAAGCTTAACTAAATTTCGTATTTTTTCCCAGTTTCAGTTTGTTGTTGTCAAGAAATTTGCAAGGGAAGTCGCCTTTGTGGAAATCAGTTTAAGGGCTATCTGCGAAAAATCATAAATATTAAAAATTGATTCTCGAAAGTTATTGCTTAAATCATATGGAATATAAATCACATATTTATTAATATGAGAACTCACACTAAAAAATTAAAAAATTCAATAATGTTTTAGATAATAATAAATAATAATTTAGTTAATTGCATAAATTTATATAAATCTTCCATCGACAAATGTATATAGTTAACGAATCCATAACAGTAACTTGATTAAAAACTATTTTTTTTCATGATTAAATCTTAAAAAAAAAAACTTTTTAATGATTTCACTGAGAAAGGCTTTTGCTGCGTAACATTTAATTAATTTCCGAGTTCTATGTTTGGCCGAGAATATATTGAAAAAATGGATGATTGTTATAAAAAAAATCAGAACTCAATATTCAAAACTATTTTAGATGTTAAGCTAGAAATATGTTCACAAATTGGGGAAACACTTTGGAAAGATTTTCGTGGTTTTTAGTTGGTCTGTTGAACAATTTGATGCGTTGTTTTGAGCGGGCCAGAAGGGAAACCGAAACGGAAAACTTCGAGCAACTTTTGGGCTTGTGGCCAGAAGCTGTGCGACTGTTTAAGTTTTGCCAACAGCGATGCTGTGACGGCTGCTCTTGGCGGTTGTGCAAAGGGGCCGAATGGTGGGAGCAGGGGTGTGTGTGTGTGTGTGTGTGTGTGTGTGGGTGTGCATCAAAAATGGAGGCGTGAATGAGGTTGGACTGTGTATTGAGGGCACTAACGTGGCTGGCATAGTGCGGAAGGCAGACGCCGTTTTCATTGCCACAGTGACTTGGAGCCAAGCACTGAGACCGAGAGAGCAAGAGACAGATGAAATGAGAGAGAGAGAGAGAGAGAGAGAGAGAGAGAGAGAGAGAGAGAGAATGGGCAACAGAGGGAGGAAGTAATTAAAACACAACTCAAAGGACATTTTAATTTAATCCCTTTGAGCTTGTCTCGCTGCTGTCTCGTCGCCATCAGAAACATGCGCCGACCGCCAAGCCCTAAATTTTATTTGCACGCCGGAAGACGACGTCAATGGTAGCCAGGGTTGGGGATTGACGTAGCGAGCGGGTGGATGGGTAGTTGTGGTGGTGTGATGAGTGGTGTGATGAGTCGCGAGGTTAAGGAGGCTGTTATGCTAGTCCTCTCTGCTAACTGCTTGTGTCGCCTTTGTGAAGAAGCAGCCGCAGCAGCGGCGAATAAATCATAACGCCTTCTATTTTTATTTGCCAGAGTCCTTCGCCTGATGCTGCGACTGTTGCTGCAACTGCTGCTGCTGCTGTTGCTGCATTTTATTTATGCCGACAGTTTATTAATGTCAGGCTGCAAGTTGCAACAGCGCCAAGCGTAAAAGGATGCCCAACTCCAACTTTAGATTCTGTTTTCAATCTCCAGTTTGGGCTTCAGGCGTAAGGCTACGGCTTGGCTTACACTCAAACAAAAACAATTCATTTTTAATAATTTCTTTTTTCTTTTTTTTTTTTATATAAATCTCAAGTCAAAGAAAGACAAAAATGTTGAATTGAAAAAATTTATGTGTCGCCAAATAAACATTTATTTTCAAAAATTTCTTGCAACTATTTAAAAAAACATGCTGAAAATTTACCTAAATATTGTGAAAAAAAAAATTTGCAATGTTAAAATATATAAAATCTATAAAAAAAAAAAATAAGGGTTTATTCGCAAGATTTATAAGATTTATTTATTGACCTAAGATTTTTCTGAGTGCAAGACAGGGTGGAAGTCCTCCGCATGACTTGTAATTGTATTTGTTTATGGCCATGTGGCTATAAGTCTGTGTGTAGAGTGGGAGAGGAGGGAGGGATTTTAGTGGTTTGGGCGGCTCATTTCAATGCCGAAACTTTTGATGAGAGGGAGATTGAGGGAACTGTTGGAACAGCATCGAGACCAGACGCTGCTTGCTGCATATACGCAAGAGGAAGCGTCAAACATACACACACAGACACACACACACACGACTGCAACTAGCGAGCCAGTCAAAGTAACTAGGTTGGCAGCACCACTTGGCTTTGTTCCACACCCACTCAGCACCACCAAGAAGAGCAGCTCCACTTTGGTTCGCTTTGTTGCTTGTTATGCTAATTAGTTTTCGACGTTGACGTTTGCCAACAACGTTGGACGAAGGCGATGGGCGATGGGCAATGGGCGACGCTGCCAACGATGTCTTTAATTGGTTCTCATGTTGCTCATCGCCCATTTATAGCCGTCTCTCTGTCACCTCCTTGCACACTGGTTGCCATCTTGACCAAAAAGCAAATATAAAAAATTAAAGTGAAATTAAAGTCAACAAAGTTCTCATCTCCATAATTTTTAAAATTTACAATTTAATATTTTCAAATCTATTCGCATGTAAATTAGTCAAAAATTATTAAAAAATATTTGTAACTTAATTTATAGTTACTTTTATTATTATTACTTAATATTATTTGTTGAAACTCTTTTTAAGCCATAATATTAAGTTGTTACATATATTTAATTAATCATCTTTGATTTTGAAGAAATAGTTTTAGCTTACAACTAGAAAAAAATCGCTCTAAGATGAGAGTTGCCATAAAATATTTATACATTTAAAAATAATTTCGAAATTAAACATTAAGAAACGAACATTATTTAAAAATAAAAACGATTATTTTTCTATTAAGATTCAATTATATTTGTATAACGTTTTCTATTAATATTATCTTAATTTATTTTATATTTTATGTCATGGTTTTTTTAACAATGTTATGTTGCTCTATATGAGAATATTGTTAAAAAAAAAAATATGTATATATTTTTTATGCTCCAGCTCAAGGGTATATTCAAAGCGTTCATTTAGTCAAGTAGTTTGGAGTTTCAAACTCCAAAGATTGGCTCTTTGAAAGCTATATATGATATAGAAAACGGAATCACTTAATTTAAATATATGAAAGTTGGAGTTGGAAGTTTATATTGTAGGAAAGATCCAAATATATATTTTTAAACGTATTTTGCTTGTGGGACCACTGTGCATCGCAGCAGAGTTTACTGCCATTTACCACTTGCCAGTTGGCAGTTGCAACTGCCGCTGACTTCAACTCTGGCACAGCCCTTTCTTTCTTGCCACTTTGGCACTGACAATTAGGTGCAAGTTGCATGTAACTTATTTGATTTGCCATTGTTAGCAAAGCTGTCGCAATTTGAGTCTTGCCGCCCAACTGACTCCTCTCAATTCCCAAACAATGCCATTCCTCTCAGAAATCGGTAATTTAATTGTAATTGTGTGTAAACCACAAACAGTGATATTCAAATAATCATTTCGTGTGTATTTTCTTTATTATATTCTTAACCTTTGCTCATACAAAATGTGTACAAAAACTACCAACAAGTTATGCAACAGGTGAATCGGACAGTCACTCCAGCCTGAAATAATTTTTTGAGATAAAGCAAATAGTTTCATTTGCCTATAACATGGCTACTTCAATAGTTAATAATTCGATTTTTCAAAACATATATGAATGTTTTTTATTTAAATAAAAATGTAAAAAGATACATATAATATGGCATATATTTTATTATTATCCTTCACATTTGCCTGCAAGCAGCATCTGCTGACTGCCGAACAGATATCGATAATTCTCTTATATCGGTACTGACTCGATTATCCGCTCTCAAAATGAAATCTTATATTTGTGCTTTAAGGATTCTTTCTCATTATCATAAAATTGTTAATGATCGCGACGGCATTTGATAGACTGATAAGAATTCCAAATAAGTTTTGGATTATAGGCACTTAAAAGATCTTCTCTGTACCACATAACGGTTCTCGTCCATTTGTTTTAAGTAATACCCAATTGCACTGAAAACACACACACATTTATCACACTAGCAAAGGTAATGAAATGTAACATTTGAATTAACAATTATATATATAATTGAATGTCTGATTACGGTATTTGATTTAAAAAATATAATTCTTTATTCATCAAAACACGTCTGTTCAGTTTGGTGTACAAAATATAACTCTGCTTATGCTACTGGCTTAATCAATAATGAAACCTCGCATTTGCGTCTTATTTCATTATTTAGGTTATTTAGGTTTGATTGCTTATGCTGAGGCGCTGGCGCCGTCGCAGTGAGTGTGGACATGAGAGATCTGCATGATGTCATGGTCTGGATATGTCACTATATATATCTGCCAATTGGCGCACCAAAGATTTTAGTATGCAATTTGTTTTTGAATGTGGTTTTGGCTTTAGTTGAATACTGAATTTTGGTTGAAACTGCACAACTTAATCGTTATTCAGCTGCTAAGCTTAGACTAGTCTATAATTTAAGTTGAGGACTATCACTACTCAAACCCTGACCCACTGTTGTGGCACACACACACACACACCCACACACATACACACACACAGTTGCTGCTAGTTCTGTTTTGCGGTTTGTGGTTACTAGAATGCATTTCTAAAATGAATGCTTTGGCTATGGATTGCGATTCTCGAATTCAAACACAGCACTTGATTTGCTGAATGTGTTCCGTAAATAAGCCCATCAGATGCATACCCCCTCGCTCCTACTTAATCTCAGTGAACACCCATGCACCCAATATCCGCAATTGTGTTTTGTTGTGCCACCCAAAACTGTCAACATTTGCAGCTGGTTGGCAGGCCCAACTGTCCAGTGCAAACGTTATGATAATCACCGACAACGATGCGGCAGCAGAACCACATTCACAGGAGCAGGAGCTGGAGCAGGAGCCGCCTGCTGAATGGAACCGAAGCCAGGTAATAAACAATTCCATTTACCGACAGCTGTCAGCAAATAATGAAAAATTTAATAAAAATATTCGCACACATGAACACATCGGCGACTACACAGCAAGAAAAAGCATCTTACCACAATCAGTCACTTGCAATGCTTGTCATCAACAGTTGACCAGACTCCATCTACACTCTGAATCCACTAACAATATGGAAAAATATGTGCATGCTGAAGAAAACACATCCGATTACATTAGATATATATATATATATATATGTGTTCTTATTTAGCATCAAAAGCTGAGCCGATAAAGACATTTCCGTCTGTCTGTTTGTGTGAAGATGTCGATTTTAGAGTCTCAGAGAAAGGAGCTGGACACTTGAAAAAGATCTTCCATATCATATATATCAATTATCGCATTTCACGAATATCGATACAAATCGATTTATGATAGCAATTAAACATACAATCAAATTTTATTTAATTAACCAACATTTATTTTCTTTGCAAACAAATATTGCACATATTTATTTGACAACTGTTTGAAGAATAACTTTTATTATTGGTAAATCTTCGTTAGATTTCACTCGAAGATTGATTTGAATTTACTCGTAAATTGAAAAGTTCGTACTCCAAATAAGATGAATATATTTCAATACACAGTCCACGACTTACTTGATTATTTCTGCTCATGTATTGGGGCATAAAGGGGCAATCAGTTAACCGGACACGAGGCATCACTCAGCTTTTCCAGCTGAAGTATGCTGATGACCACCGTGCAGCGTCCACAGACCCATCCGACCTGTCCACAAACTGTCCAAATATGTTTGGTTTGGTTTGGTTTGGTGTTGTTGCCGTTTCAGTCGCTGCTGGTTTTCTGAGTGAATCGTTCCGCCAGCGTAACGGAACGGAATGAAATGGAATGGATGGGATGGGTTGGGTTGGTGAATTGGATAGAAAATGGGATGGAAATGGGATGGAGACGCAATGCTGAGCGAAAAATTGACATGCATGTAATTAGTGACATAAGGACATCGACCATTTTTCGACCATTTTGCTGTCTGGATGTGGATCGCTATATGCAAACTGCCTCACTGTCTGACCTGCACACACACACACACACACACACACACACAGTTGCACACATATCAATTATGCCGTTTATGTCCGCCTGAACACTCAACTCTGACTTTTCCTCGCTTGTGTATAAAATTAATTTTCGTTTACGCAATAAAAAAATGTCAAAAATATAAAAGCCAACTAATAGTTGGGTAACACTGGGTTCACAGCGCACTTGTAATGACCTTCAAATTGGCATAGAAAAAACAAAAAGAGAGGGAGAAATAGAGATAAAGATAGAGAGAGAGAGAGAGAGAGAGAGGGAGAGAATTAGGTACTTTAAGTGTCTTTTTTTAATAACAATTAAAATAATCAGTCAAATTGAGTTTGCCTTCTTAAGCAAACTTTGTATGATAATTCTGGTAAGAATGTTATAGTAAAGAGAACTCGAATTTGAAGTCTGTTTTTCTCTTAATCTACTTGAGGTCTTCGACTTCTGACAGATAAATAAATCAAATCAGCTGTTAATGCTGATCAGGTATATATATACTTATTCTTACATTAGTAATTTATTAAAATTAAATTAAATGGTAATTAAAAATGACTAATGACTAGCAATAATTGAATGAAATACTGCACATTTCCAGGCTAAGAGATTAGCGATACTTTCTTCAATGTGCAAGCAATTTGTTAAGGGCCAAGGCTTTTGGCCAAAAGCCATGGAACCGCATTGTGGCATAGGGCATATCAATATTTAAGCGAAAATGATGACAGCTACAACAAAGGAGGCAAACCAAGAGTCTGCGCATCCTACAGTCCTGCAGACCTGCAGACCTGCAGACCAGCCGACCAATGGAGCCCAGTGTCCTGTCTCGTCAGCATCCGCGCTGCCGTCACTTGTCACATTCACGTTGAGTCTTCTGACACGTCGACAAATTGTCAACAACGTTGCCACAGCATTTGCCATAAAAGAAGCCAAAAACGGCAACAAGAAAAAAAGAACCAAAAAAAAAAAAAAAAAAAAAATACGATAAAAATTGTATGTATATCGGGAAAAAATGCAAAGGAAAATTGTAGTAAAATTGAGGGGAAAGGGTGAGTGGGGGTGTTGATGGTTTTGACCAAAACTGGGCAGTCACTGGTGGTTGTCCTCTATTAGCTGCAGCTAGCAGCATTTCACGCTGGATGACGCAACATTTTATGCCGCTCACTGGATTTGCAACACTTAACAGCAGCAGCAGCAGTGGCAGTGGCAGAAGGACCCTGGTCCTGACCCTGCAGCTGAGTCCTTGCTGCAACTGGCGTTGGCGTCTGCCACATTTATCAACGCCTCGTTCAACAGCAGCAACACCAGCAGCAGCAGCAGCAGCAGCAGCAGCAGCGGAAGGGTGGCAGGAGGAGGGTTAGCTGGCGCCAGTGGAACTATTCAACCTCAACTCAAACTGCTGCCTATAAAAATTTGTGCAGTTTTGTCCAAAAATTTTGCTCGCTGATGCTACACCGAAAAATGCAATTCAGCACGATTTGCATTTTTGCGAAGCGGTGGCACGGGTCGGTTTGGCCTTAGGGGTTGACGGGGATTGCAGTCCGGACAGTCATCCATGGCCACTACTTACATGGGTCAACCCTGGGAAATTGTATGAGCGCGTGCCGAGTGCAACAAAGAGTCCAGCCCCTCGTCCCTGCCCAACTAACTTGACCATCTAAAGGGGGCAACAATGTTGAAGGGATTTGGATTTGGAGACCAAAATAAATTTGCATCCGCATTCGCTTCAAATGTGTGATTAAACAACGTAACCCAAAGAGCAACAAATGGCAATCTAATACCAAAATCAAGAACCAACTGCGGAACACTCTGCTAACATCTGCCAGACAACCTGATTGTATTGGGGAACTTGGAGTGACTGTGCCTCAACCATTAAATAAACAATAGTTTGCTACAAAATTATAGAAAGTTGCCATAGAATAAAAATCGCCTTTAAAACTAGTAAGATTTTCTTTCGTTTATTTATATTTAAGATTAGTTATTTATATTAATATATACAAAGAAATCGGAAGGAAGACAGCCAATAACTTTCCCTTTAGCAACAAGTGGAATTATCGAATTACAATTATCGATTTTAATTGATTTCGTATATTCATCTCAAATACAGGAATTGTACATGTAAAAAAGACTTTGATATTGAAAAATTTCTTTAATATTATTTGAGTAGCTGAAATGAATATTGCATATTTTTGAAAGTAACCCAAAAGAAATATAAAAAGAGAATGGAAATGTGAAATGCGAAACACTTGTGCAACTGATTGTTAACGGAATTTTGTGGCAAGTTGAGCTGGCCCAAAAACATTTGCAATTTTTTCATGGCACATTTATTAAGTGGGTGCCGTTAAGGTGTCGTCTCGAGTCTATCCTTTGGATGACTTGCCAGACAGAATGCCTCACATACGTATATATTTTATCACAAGCGATTTCTTTTTGCACTTTCCCACACACACCAGGACACCAACACACCCACAACACCGCACCGCACCGCCTTCAAACATTAATCAAAGCAAAAATGCAGGCAAAATTTCCATGCGAATGTGTTTCGAGTGCCTTTTACAGTTATAAATTTGGGCACCCATCCACACACACAAACACACACACACACACACACACACACACACACACACACTGGTGCCACGATGGGGATAGTGTCAAGTTAATGCCGACAGCAACAGCAACAGCCACAAAAACAACAACTGATGTGCCGCCTTTATACACGTGAAGTGGGCGTGTCTGGAAGTCCACCTGCCCAACAAGCATCTAATGACTGCGTTGACGGCGCCATTTCCTCGACAAAAAACGCAACACACTCGCATGCACATACACACACACACAGCGACACACACACCCACATACACTCACACACAGGCACTCAAATAGTACTTTTGCACTTGGAAAATTTTTCCATTAGAACCAATTTTGAGTATTATAAAATATTAGAAAATAATTGGTAATCTGTGAAAATATTATGATCAAATATTTTATGATGAATAAAAATGGATTTTTGTGTGTGCTTGTTTTTCAAATATCTCTCAAAAATGCATTCTAAGAATATATTTAATTTTTGAATTTTTGGTTTCAACTTAGCAAATTCGTTATTCGCTTAGTTCTATATAAAAAAAACAACTCTAAATTAATTGTCGGTCAACTTTGCAATCTTTAAATCAATTCCATTATAATACTACTAAGAATTGTGGGTACTCTAAAAATATAACATTAATGCCACACTATAGATAAAATGTACATCTAAGATTTTAAGTAGTAAAATCAGTTTAATTTACACTTTAAAATGCAGTGTTGCAAATAACACCAAGTCTCCATTTGAGGAGTTTAATGAGATGCTTTGCTTGCCGTCGATTTGGATAGGAAAGTGCCACAATTATTTGAGATGGTGCAGACATATTTCTCGCAGTGTACGTCTAGTTTATAATGATGTTGATGCTGTAGCTGTAGCTTTTGTTGTTGTTGTTGTTGTTGTTGTTGTAGGCATCACTTAGCTGCTAAGACGATGCCGACATTTGGACCCGGGTCTTTAGACAAGTCAAGCGAACTGAAGTTGAGACACGAATGTGCTCCACTGACAATGATATGTATGTGCTGCCGAGCTGAGCGGGTACTCACACACACATACACACATTCTGTCAAGGCCACACACACACAGACGGCCGACAAAAAGTTGTTGTGTCGCCGCCTGACAACTGGGAGTAGAGCATAGGTATAGACGTGTTGCAGGGGTTGCACAGCTGCTGCAGAGAGCGGGAAATGCTGTTCATAGTACAAAGTCACTTTTGCAACGGAAATATTGTTGACAGTTGTGGCATATTATCATACGAGGAGGGCTGTCCCAGGCGCGCTTCTCGTAATTGCTCAACATTTGTCGCACGGCATTTAAAAGCAAGCTGGAGACAAGCACACTTGCCTGGGTGTGTGTGTGTGTGTGTGTGTGTGTGCGTGTGTGAAGCACACTTGCCTGCCCACTAACCACCATTAAAAATAAAACGCGTCGTTATGGATGCCCACATATTATTTTGCCAATTATTGGTTTCAAAATTAAGCTCAAAACATTTAGAAACACTTCTCTTGAAAGAGTGGGTGTGCGAGTGGGTGTAAGTGTGTGTATTTTGGGAACGCATATGAACAAACGTTAGCAATAAATTAATTCTTAAAGCTGTGAAAGATACAAACATTTCCAGTTACGCTCAAAATTACAAAAAAAAATCCCTTGAATAAATTGATAATGCTCACAAATTTTATTATAATTATAGTACCTTAAGAGTAATTATATTTTTGTTTTTCGTAACTCGATGAACATTAAGCTTCGAATGTGTTTTTAAGGAAAAACACGTGCAATTTTCAGATTGTAAAACTCACTAAATAAGTACAACTTTTCTAAAGAACATAAAAGATACTATTCGACTCTAGTGAGTCATGCAATATTCAACAATTGTATATGTTATTAAGTTAATTTGTTAAAATTATTATTATTATCGATATCAATAATGACATGAAAACATGAACAAATTAATGAATTTCCAGTAGATTTTCATCTTCCGATTTTTTATGTATAGAGTTAATTTGATTTCTTCCTTAACCTTAAATACTTAAGTCAAGAACAATGAAATATAAACAAATAATTTGAATTTTAAACTGTTTAAAATGTTTGTATTTATTTTTAAGCTTGCCATGACTGTGACAAGCTTTAGTATAGCTTTAAAGCTTTTATTTGCGTAAGTTTTCATAGTGGCGCCATCCGTAAGCTTGCAAATGGTTCAAGTATGCGCTAAATCAAAAAAAGCTCTGAGACAAAGACCAAATTCAAATAGCAGGGATTTTTGATAAGAGGAATTTACAGATGGATTCAAATAAAAAGCTGACAGACAATAAACTACGGAAATCCCTTAAATGTATAATTTATAATATACATTTGCATTTTTGTTGCAAACAACCCAAATCAAACTAATAAGCAAGTCTCAAATTCAAACAGAATCTCAATTAATATATTTTTTTTTTAAAAAAACATTTACTTCTTAACCATTTTTAATGGATGCAGATGTCAACAGTAAATAACATGTCAAAACTGTTTAATTAACAGATTTCTGTGTTAAATCTTTAATTTCTTATATTTGTAAATATTTTGAAAATTATTTTGGTAGTTACCACAAATTAAAAACTAATAAATAAAAAAAAAAAATATATATATATATATAATATTAGGAGCTCTGATGTGGCTGTATTTGAAAGAATATATCGTCGGCGTTGCGAAACTTGAGCGAAATGCCCTCAACGAATTGCAGCTGCTCCAATTGAAAATCACTTTTGAAATCAAAGGTGGCCAACAGCTTGACAAGGAACACTTTCATGATGAAAAAGCTATAACGACGACCTGTTATAGAAGTGGATTAATTGATACATATTATAAATATATCAATATATATTTATATAAAATATTGCAAACTCACCGATGCAGGTGCGCAACCCTTTCGAAAAGGGTAGAAAACTGTAAGAGTGTCGCCGCTGTGAATACTTTTGGTGATCTGGATTTTGTCCATTCCGCTCGTTTGGCTTTTCCTTTGCCCTCTGCCGTTCGTGCTGCTCCTGCTCCTGTTCCGGTTCCTGCATGAAACGCTGTGGATCAAACTGTGTGGCCCTCTTGCCCCACCATCTCTCGTCGCGTTGCATGTTGAACGTATCGAGCACAATGATCGTATTCTGTGGCACAATCGCCATCCTACCGGCCAGCTGAAAATCGCGGCTGACATGCCGCAAATTCATTGGCACCGTTGCCAGCAGCCGAAGTGCCTCATTGACAAAGGCATCCAGATAGCGCAGCTGCTGCAGCTGCTCCACTCCCACATAGCTTGCATCGCTGCCATGCGGCAAAACGCCCTCAATTTCCGCCCGCAGCCTCCGCTGGCATTCGCCCTTGTTAGTCGCCAGACAGAGCAGAGCTATCATTATGCTATTCGAAACGGTCTCAAAGGACTGCAAGTACATGAAAATAGAGAATATAATTCAATAGAGGATGCTACACTTGAAACCCAACTAAGACAAGGTTCGATCTTTCTAGAATTGAGTAAAACTTGTTTTTTTACTTATTTTACATTTGTATTTTAAAATAGAATATTTTAAACTGTGCATCTCAACCTCAAGAAGCTTGCACAAAATAAAAATAAAAAACAATAATTTTAAAATTTGTTTTGGCTGTGAATTAAAAAAGTTTCTAGTTTTCAGAACAATTTGCTACATTTTAGTGTGATTTAATTTTAGATAGTATTAATTATTTTCTAGCCATTTCTCTCTCGAGTAAGAGAGAAAGAGAAAGTTGGAAATATAGTCTTTAACTCACCACTAAAACCATGGACTGTGCCTCATCCTCGATGTCCTGGAGTGTTAGTTCTCCATTGGCGGCCAGTCGGAACATCTGTTCGATGAATATGCGCCGCTGCCAAGGAGTCTCCTCGTCATCATTGCTGACATTTCGTAGCAGCCAACTGCAATGCTTGCGCTGCACAATCTCTGCCACGAATTCGACAAGCAGCTGGTTGCATGCCTCCGCCTCCGCATAAAGCTGCGGCGCCAATAGACGATGCAACAAATCGATTTGCAGCCAGGGCTTCACAGTTTTAATAGCCGAGATTTCAAGCAGGCTATGCAAAAAAAGTAGGAAGACCGAAATTAATACACACAGAAAAAACAACTAGTTAGAACTCTCAAGTCGAGAGAGCTCAACTAAACGATCCCCTCAACACGAATTTTAAATTTATGGAGATTTTGATTTTGTTCTTTATCATTTATAATTTAAATAGCAAAATAATGTTTTTTTTCAAATTGAGTGTTAAATTGTTAAAATTGTCGAAAATTACCTTCTAAAAAGTTGAGAAATTCTGTCTTAACATTTATTAGAGCTTAATTTTATTTTCAAAAAAATGCATTACCTTCATTAATTATAATGCTAGAATTTATAATAAAATCTTGAAGTATTATTTTACAGATATAAGAAAGTTTTTTTGCAAAATGAGAAAAGAGTTTTGTAACTTTTCTAATTTCTATAATTGATTGCGTAAATTTCAAAATGTTGTCTGTTGAACTTCACATCATTTTTGATAATCCAAAAAGAGCAACATTATTTCTGATTGTCAAATACCAAATAAAATTGCATATATAAATATTTTTTTTAAGTGCACAGATTCAATGTGAAGAGCACTCACCGCTTGTAGGTTGTGGCGATGTGGGCGTCATCTGCTTTCGTAAAATTTGTCGGTGTTCCCATAATGGTGACTGCAATAAAAGGTAACGAGGTGTTAAACCAAAAACAGAGACAGAGGGCGAAAGAGAGAAAGAGAGGGGGGGAGAGAGAGAGTCTGAGAGTGATGGAGATGGGCAGAAGTGTAGGCACACATGTGGCATTCAAATAAATCCATCCGACAGCGAACACAGAAGGAAGCCATAACATCAGCTCCTGCAAACATCATTTGAGAGACGACCCGCTAAACCTCGACATATCAGCAACCACCCAACTCAAGAACCCACCCACCTTGTGGGTTTGGACTGCATGCCCCGAGCCAACTGTTAATGGCCACCGCTAACCGTTTTACCCTGCAAATTGTCGAATCTCAAATAATTAAATTTGGCCTCAAATTGAAGTCAACCTCTGGCGGCAAATGCCACCAGATGCAGAGTGTGTGTAGCATAGATATAGCTACAAATATTCAGCTAGTAACAAAAATTTAAGCATATTTAAATTTAAAGATTTAATCATTTCCTTGTGATTTAATTGAAATTGGTTGAGGAATTAAGAAAATGAAGAAAATTCTTTTGTAGGCTGAAATTATTCTGCTGACAGCTTAATTTGAGTGCTTAGTTCAGAAGAATTTTTTTGTTTGAGCCAAAGAAGTCTATTTAATTAATAAATTCATTTTATTTATTTAAAAATATTTTGGGATTGAGCCAAAATGTTGTTTTTTTTAATATAAATATTTTTATTTCACAAACTAATATTTCCTCATCAAAATTAATTGATATAATTCTAATCTAATTCTATATCGATTCCATTTCTAAAGTCGTGCTACCGATTGATCCTATGGCATCTATATTATATATATATATATAGTTTCGATCAGTTCGGACGTCGAGTCCTAAGTGACCGAAGCAATAACACTGTGGATGTAAGAAATGAGGATTGTGTGAAGAGACATGGCTATAATGACTCGGATCGTCTCCTTCAATGCGTCAAAAGCTTGCGGACAAAACTGGATACCCCTTTTTGGGGGTTAAAGTCTTCAAAATATAACCAGCAAGAAATTACGGATAACTTGAGCACCTCAAAAATTACATTTCCTTACCAGGTCGAGGTCCATTCACATACAAATTATGTTACTATTTTGCATTATTCTTAATAAAAAAAACTATTAATACAACAAAACTAAAATGTTTTTTTATATGGAAAAACTGTTATTTTTATCTAAAGTTTCTAATTTAGCTGCTATCTGACAAACAAATTGCTAACTGAAGGCGTATGTTGAATTTGTTACAAGCTTAAGGATAGCTATTGATGCAGGTTAAGAATATATATATATATTACCTAAGGCTTAACTACAAGAAAATAAAAATAACTTTCTCAATATATTGGATATTATAGCAATTAGATAGATAGATTTAAGTTTTTGTGCAATCAGAAATGCAATTCAGCATTTTCCACATGACACTTTAATCATAATTTACATTATCCATTGCCCAATCCCGTACTCCACTCCCCAGATCTACCAGCTCTGACTATTGGTTGTGGGTGATGACCATCGCCTCTTCTTGGAATTCCGCGTACGTGAGTCGCATGGAAACTGGTCAAACGTGTCGAAACTCAAATAGCGTCAGAGACACCAAACTTCAACCACAGGCATACAACAGCAGCGTTTAACATAATAGTATCACTATGACTGCAAAAATGTACAATGGTCAAACAAATCTACGAACTTTTGCTCGCTTGCAACAAATTTGGACAAAACAATAAATCAAACATTAAAGCGCAAAAATAATAGTTTTGCTACTAGCAAAGTTGTTTTCATTATCGAATATTGGAATATAAGACTATTATTATATACATATAATATTTTATTATTAAATACAATCTAACTAATGTTTTAATAAAATGGGATAATAATAAATAAACAACGATTTGAAACAGTTTAATTGTTTTTAAATTAGTTTTGATATTATTTAGGAGCAAGCCAATTAGATAAAATAAATAAACAACAGATTCCAACTAATAATCAAAAAATTATTTAAAATAGCTAGAAATAGCAATATTAACATTTATTAGCCTTTTCTTGGCATTAGCTTGCAACATGTTATTCAATTTTTCTATGTATCCTGTGAAATTCTTGGAAAATAGTAAACGGAGGGATTAACGGAGATATGAAAGATAAATAGATGTGGGACTATTATTTTGGGCGCAACTGTATTGAAATGTACACATTCATATTATGCTATGTAGGTGGATGTAGATATGGACATATGTGGTATGGATTTGTGGCAATACTCACGGCAGGATACCTCCAGCACGGCGCGACTGAGCATATCCTCGGCGTCCTTGAATTTAACCGACTGGCCATGCAAATGGGATTGGGTGGCAAATTGATCAACCAGCTGATTGCCAACCGCATTGAATACATCAAAGAAACTGACAACGATATTGTGATTGAATGCTGGATTCAGTTGTTTGCGACGCAGCTTCCACTTTTGACCTGCAACAATCAATTATTTCATTATCCTCTAATCCTCTAATCTCCACTCCTTACCTCGGGCATGGAGCAGGCCACGTCGGGCAAAGAAACCCTCCTGCATGAAGGTCTTGTCGAGACACTCAGGCGCATTCAATATGGACTCCATGTCCGCTGGATCGTCTATATAAAGCAGCGCCCGAGTTCCGATCAAAATAGCCAACGGTCGCTGGAAGATTACGCGCAGACGCGTCACCTTGTCCAGAATACCTGAACACAATAATGTCAAATAAAATACTAATAATTTAAATCTTGAACCAATTCAAATCTGTCCTTAAATATCCACATTATAAACTTGAACTTTCGCTATCCCAAAGGAGAGTAGTCGTAATTATTGCGTATTTCTGGTAATTGGCAATGAATTTCAAATCTTTGGGCACTCAACTGTTTGGATGCAAATTAATGCAGAGCAGGAACCAGAGTAGGGGCTGTTGTGCCACTCCCCTCCAGCCGTTTAGCTGCCAGATGAGGCGCCAACATTTGCGCTGTTGAAGCCCCAACAGAAGCGCCAGCAGCGTGCCACAAACCCACATTGCCACATATAAATGCATCGTTGCCGTTGTTTTTGTTGTTGTTGTTGTTCCTTTTTTTTTTTTTTGTTGTTGTTGTTGTTGCGGTTGCCGCTTAATGCGGTGCTTTGTAAGCAGCTCAGCTCTTTAACCGTCGATTTAGCTGCCGATTTTCGATTTGTGATTTTTGTTTCGATCCGTCCGTTCGCTTGGCCAACAAAAACGCAACTGAAACCAAAAATAAAAAAAAAACAAAATAACTCAAAAAAAACCTCGTAGGCAACTAGCCAATAAACAATAACGAAATCAATTGTGACATATTAATCTTTACGGATTTTTATTTAAATAATTAACTCCGCAATGCACATTAAGCTACCCTGTAGCAATTCAAGTATGGTCAAAATAACAAATATATATATATATATATATATATATAAATATATATATTTAGAATAAAGAAACCATCTCAGGTCTGGCATTTATTTTTTTTATTTCAACTGAAACGCATTTTAAAGGAATCTTATTGAATTATGCATCTAGAAGGCAATTCCTGTTTCAAACGTATTTTGAAAATCGTTTCAGTTTTGACAAAAGTTCTGAGCAATATCTTCCATTTACATTAATAGTTCCCATACGATCCGATTAAAAACTGGGTTAAGCGTAATGTTTCTTGATAAGCTAAAACTCTCGATATACAAAATATAATGAATAAATAATAAATGAGTACTTTATATTTTTTGTAGCGTATCTACAAGTCAAGTACTCTTCATTTTTACTTGCTTATTTGATTTGATTATATATATATATATATATATATATATATATATTTATATTTGTTCACAATTAGTTATGGGCAATCGTTACGTGGACTTTGTGTCATCGAATTGAGACCCAAGTTAAGCTCAAGTAAAAGTCAAATACGCAAGATTAAATATGAATATATAAATCAGATTTCTTATATCATTTGAAATAACAGTTTTTAATTTTTGTTTTTTGTACCAGAAGGTAGCTATTTTAATTACTCGTGAAATAAAAAACGATTTAAATTTCTAAACATAAATATAAAGTTAGTAATTAATTTTTTTTTAAAGTGAGGTTAAAATGCGAAATTTGATTTGAAATGAAAAAAAAAAATTAAAATAACAAAATTAACTTTAAAAGTCTTAAATGTATATGTAAATGTAAATGTAAATAAGTACACCTAAGCAAAGGGGTTGATTATAATGATGTTCCAATACAAAGCTTGCTTCCGATATCGAATATAAATTTTCAACGGTAAGTTCCGATTTTGGTTTGAAACCCTAATTGAAATGCTAATCTTAACAATTGTGTCGCTTATGGCTATCGCAAATCGATTTGAATCCAAACTAGCACAATGAAAGAACGAAATACTCTTTATCTGTGTATGGTAAACCAAAACATTTATTACATTTATATTGACAGACCAACAGACTCGACACTTGATGCTGGTCAAGAAAAGAGATATGTATATTTAATGTTTCCTTCTGCCTTCCTTCTACGCAAATTCAACCAAAAAATATATGTTTTCCATTTTAAATGGATTTTAGTCTTAAGACTTCGTGGCTTATGACAGCTCGTGAAAAGTGTATAGAAAACTGTATGAAAATTCTTTTGTTTGTGGGCCACAGCAATAAGGAAATATATAAATCGCATAAGTTGTGAGACGCAGGAAGACAGCGGAATGTGGAAGACGCATTCATTAAGAGGCAAAAGGCAAATGGCACGAAACCACAATAGAAACGAAATGCGGTTGACCTTAATGTCATTGATGACTTGGCGTAAAAGAGACAGCACAATTAGAAGCTAAACAGAGAGAGAGAGAGAGAGAGAGAGAGAGAGAAAGAGTAGAGGTGACTGAAAGAATTTCTTGATTAAGTTATGGGGAATGTTAAAAATGCCGAGCACAACGCAAATCGTCATGAGTGTCTGCGTCGCTCTCTCTTTCTCTCTCTCTCACACACACACACACACACAAACACACTGCATCTCTTTCGCACTAGGGTCAAGTCAATAAAGCATACTGATTAATGTCAAATTGTTTTTGTTGTTGTTGCCGTCACATTTTTGCATAAATTATGCATAAATCGCAAACATTTTTCCAGCTGTTGTTCCCGTTTTCCCTTAAAGAACAAATGCCGAATGCGTCGCAATGTGTTCCTCTTCCCGCCTCTCCCCATTATTGTCCTTGGCGTCCCTTGTCTTTTATTCTTTTCGTCGCTCACATTTTCAACATCAGACCACCTCCCCCCCCCCCCCCACACACACACACACACACTACCCTTCACCCCATCCAACGAACACAAGCATTTAAGCTGTTTTAAGTCGCTCAGCACACACTGCAAATAAAGCAATCAATATCAATGTTGTCGTCAACTTATAAATACCCTGTAAATTAAAGCTGTAAAACAAAAATTGTGCGATGTAATTTTCTTCTTTATTGATACATACATTTTTCAATTTTTGTTTCAGGAATGATAAACTGAAAATATATTGATTTAAATTTAAGAATAGTGTTCATTATTTGGGATTCTAATTTACTTTAAATACGTTTATATTTTTAAAACGGTTGAATTTATTAATTTTATTCCTACCTTCTACGTTACACTATATATATATATATATATATATAATCAATGCTAAAATATTGGACCAAACATCGTTACTTTTGCAGATGTATTTTAAATGCTTAAATGTATATTAGGAATCTTTTTTGACCTTTATGGGAATAACTATTTAAATAAGGTATCCTATTGAAATTCCATAAAAAATATATATCTTAATACTTTTTCTATATCTAATGTTAGTTTTAATTATACTGAAATTATTCGTTGTCTATTCACTGAATATAAGAACTTTATAGATCAATATCGAAATCTTTTGATATGATTGTCTATATTAATATACCAATTCAGACCAACATATATTCCTGATAGACCATATTTGTTTAATGCAAACTTACATAAAATATTCTTTATAGATGCATGCATTTCGATAATCGATAGCATTTTGATAGCTCGATTAGCATTCCTGTCGCGAATCCGAGTTAAGAATAACGGTTAACTTAACTAAAGTCAAAGTGACTCAATTTTAACTGACTGACTGAATGTGTCAGTCGCATGTTGTTTACGTTTTTATCCTTTTGTCTTGCATACCCTGGACTGCATAAGAAGGGAATGCACAAATTGATGTGCCACTCTCTAAGATAATGTAACATAAATATAATACTTTTTTTTATCAAAAATAATAAACTTATTTGCCGAAATTTTCAATTTAAATTCTTTGTTGACTGTGGCATTTTCGGAGATCAGTAATCAGTAATATCACAATACAGGGTATATGCTGTGCAAGCTTGCTCGACTTGAGCATACTTTCTTGTTTTCTCATTCTCATTTAATTTATTTTTTTTTTTCGTCTCACTGTTATTTCGCTTGATGTCGAAAATGCGGAAAAGCCATCATAAAAAGTAAAAAAAATAACGAGACAACAGAAGCAAAAAAAAAAAACCAACAACAACAATCAGCGGCAAAGAAATTGTGATTCTGTGTTTAAATTTAATTTCCCCGCATGAGAATTTGACATAATCAAATTTTTTAAATGCAAGCAATTTAAGGCCACGCTCGTGAATAAAAAAAAAACGGCAAACGAAAGGAGAAATGGAGGTGGTGAGGGAATGGGATGAAGAGTGGGAGAGGCGTGGTTGGGGGTTTGGCGGTTTGTTGTGTTGACTTTTGTTTATGATGGGTCGATGCCTCCGTTGACATATGAAATATTAACGGGTCCAACGCACATCATACCAAAAATCAAGTGCATGGGCGTGCCAATAAGGGGCTGGCCTTTTGGTGCTGCTTAGAGGGGTTTTACAGAGCACGGTGATAATGAGGGAGCGGTGTGGATGAGGGGGGCTTGGGCGTTTGCATGTTGGGGTTTGTGCGTAATTTGCCATCAAGCATGAAAACAACTCTGCTATAACGAGACATCAGTAGACATATGCGTCACGAGGGGTGAAGGGAGGAGATGGGGGACAGGGACCTCATAAGGTGCGACAGAGTTGCCAGACTGCAAAGCAAAATATTTGATAGACTTGCATTCTAATTAGAGCCTAAGCAATTTTTTATTCTTGAGCAAAATTTAATAATAATGAAATCATTGTACAAAGATATTGCTCTAATGTGAAATTATTTAAAGCGAAACTTTTCTAGTTTCCAGAAAACTTTTTCAGCATTTACCATATTGTGAAAAAATAAACTTTATTATGCATATAGGTCATAAAGTTTTAAGTAAAACACAAATTAATTTCAAACTTTATTTCTATTATCAGTCTTATAATTAATTATATTCTTTATGATCGCAATAAATCGATAATAAAACATGAATTCAACCTCACAACATAAACTGTTTGTTTTCCAAAAATATTTACCTGGTTCGCCAACCACTTGTTGTGCGTGTCTGTGTGTGTTTGTGTGTGGGTCAATGGTGCGTAGATAAATGTTTTGAGCAAAGTGAAGATGAAAATTAAAATGAAGATGACATTGGCCCTTTCCGCTTGGCATCACTGCTTGGAGGGGGACTTTAATGATGCCGCACGTTGCTCAAGCAGGGGCGTGGTTGATTTTGTACTGAGAGGAAGTTTTGAGAGGAAGTGAGGCGCCTGATTAAATGTGCTTTGCATGATTCTGTGCGCAAATGCAATAGCAGGCAGTCAAAGCAGATAATTTCACGACTACACTCAAAAAAAAAAATAAAATTAATAATAATAATAATCAAAATAATCAAAGCACATATTTAATTGGTATTTAAATTCATTTATATTATCTGATTTTGATTAAAATTTCGGCAAAGCTTGCAATAAAAGTTAATCCATTTTACCCACTGATTAAAAATATACTTAATTTTATTATTCGAAAATATTGCAATAATTTTAAGTTACAATCAAGGCTAAGTTTAAGCCATGGAAATATTTTTCGATTCTCTGAGTTCTGATTTATTGCTTTTTGCAGAGTGCAAATACACACACACACACACACACATCTGGAGACGGCTAACGAATGACTGGGTTGCCACGCCTCCTCACATATTCATTTTACGTTACGCATTTCGCATTACACGTTACGTGTTGCGGGTTCCGCTGCGTTACGCGTGTTGCCTGCCACTTAACTCTTCCCGCTTGACTCTTCTTCTATCTGCACAAATTTCGATTCACAATCACTTGCTCGACACGCACACACACGCACACATATACATATACATAATCCAGGAGGCAGCTTTGTCCTGGTCACGCTCCGCTAGACTTCCTGCTTAGGAAACCATCGCTTATCGTTTATCCCGAAATGAAGCTAATGGAATCACGACGCTTGTTGCCAAATATTCACCATGCTGAGACCAAAGGACAAAAAACATAAAACAAATTGACAGACTGACTGAGTGATGAACATATTCATATTTGATCAACCTAAGCAGCTTAGCAGGATCAACCTTGAATTGGTTCCCAGCTTTTTAACTTCAATACACAATTTTGGGCCAGCAATGATTACAAAATACATACACACATCAAAGATATACATATAAATATATATATATAAATATATATATATATATATATATAAACCTTGCGTATTTATATTAAGAGTACACTCATTTTTCCTGTAAGGCCTGTTTACACGCGCTGGCTATGATGGAAGCTTTTTTACGCAAAGCGAAGAAATGCAAATTTAATTTTTAGTCGCAACAACAAATAAAATTTCTAACAACAGGAAAAAAAATTAAAAATTAAAATGTATCGATAATTGAAACGGAGAAACGGAGGCCGTTATCGATAAAAAAAAATATATATATACGGATATACGTATCAAGTCAAGTCTTTAGCTCTTACAGTCTCCGATATCCGCGTGTTCATACAGACAGACGCCTGTTGATCCGGATCAAGAATATACTTTATGTGGTCGGAGATGCTTCCTCCTGCCCTAGTTACATACGTTTTCAAAAAACCATTATACCCTTTTTAATCATTTTTAATGGGTTCAGGGAATAACAACGGAAATGGATTGCTTGGTTTTTTGCATCTTTGCTATGGGAATTTTTTTTATTGGATGTTGGTCAACATTGCATTATAAAATATGATTTGCAAGTATGAAAAAAAAAACATATATGTACATATGTAAATATACCACAAATACGAATATGTTCAAATATATATATATATATATATACAATATAATTAACATATATATTTGTATACTTAATACACATCAGCAACAAATGTATATTTTCTGTTTGTTTAGGCATTTAAACATTCAGGAATAGTCTCTGGCAGGGCATCCGGCATTTGCTTACACTTTTAGCTCATTTTTGCCAATGTTACCCAAAGAAGTGTTTATTTATTTGTTTGATTTTACTCAGTAATAACTTTGGCTATTTAATGTTTAATTTTGATTTGAATCTCTTCTGCTATCATTAAATAAATATATTTTTAATATATAAATAGCTGAAAGAAATATATACAAAATATTATATAATGTATTAACTTAATCTTAATCCCGCTAGTATATATTTAAATATATAAGCAATGATTAAATTTAATCTCAATTAACCGGAAATGAATAGAACTTTGACTTGAGTCGAAAAAAAATGATTAAATGCAAAATGCATTTAGCCGAATCCATAGATTTTTTATAGACTTTTCTGATTAGCTCGAAGCCTTTTTTAAGTTTCCAGGCTTATTGATTTTCATGTTGTACTTAGTTCTAATCGTACTATCGAAGAGGCGGTATGCGCTTTTACAATATTTAATTAAAAAATTATATTTAAGCCTGACAAAAAAAGTGATAATTCAATACACTTCAATATATATTTGCCATCAATTTGAGATCAGCTCAAGTCTGCTTCGATCAGTGCAAATCGAGCGCTAAAATTATGCAAACGTTGCAAATCGTTTTGGTCTTCGTGGCGGCGGTTGTTGCAGGAGGCGCTGCTTCCAACTGCAACTTAAACTTGAAGAAGCCAAAGCCGATTATCCTCAAGCAATTTGGCAGCAGGACGGTGATCGTAAAATCAACACTTGATGAAATCCAATTGAGGACGAACGAACCGATGACGTTACACTGCCCGACTGGCTTCAGCTACGGCAATTCGGGGAATATCATTAACGAGGCCACAGCGGAGCTGCTCTGCAAACACGACGGCCTCTATCTGATTTCCGCCATGTCGAGCAATTCGTATTACAATCGTCTTTCTTTTAAGTGCAATAGCGATTTCAGCGGTAACCTCTATGAGAGCAACATCAGTTTGAGTGACTGCACTGGGGATGCGATGACGCTGCTCGTCGGCTATCGGTTGCAAGGCATTTTCGACGTAAAGATCCTTGGCATTTGCTATGATTTGAGTGCAATGCATCTGCGATTCGTTAGTTTTCCAGCTTCTACGGCGACCAATACAATCCTAGAGCAGCAAACTGAGAGCGAGTTGAGTGAGTTGAACCTGGACACCTATATCGGCAGATTGGATAAATATTTACGATTTGTCACTGTGCCTGAATTTCAAAATATGGAACGGCAACCGCAATTGGGTGATATCTCAGATGCGTATATCTTCCAGTATGCCAGTCTGCTCCAGGAAGCGGATCAGAGTTCCAAGCTGGCTGAATATAACCATATGCTTAACATTGTTTGGCTGCGTTCTCTTCGCTTAGGCAACTGGAAGCACTTTTTGGAGGCTCTGAGTGCTGCGCACGTCGACGTCAATGTGCGCATTGGTGTGTCGGGCGTGGGAACGCTGCCACCGGCGCCTAGTTGTAATAAAACTGTGCCGCTGCAGTTTGTGGGCAGCAGAGAAGGCAGTTCGGTGACGCTGCCGGTGCCGAGGCACATTTGGGCGCATGTTTGGTCGCTGCATCCTACGAAAAATGTTCACGACGAGTTTGTTGTTGTCGCCCACAATTCTCCATACGTAAGTTTCTCTCTCTCCCTCCCTCTCTCTTTCTCTCACTCTCTCTCTCACTCTCTCTCTCTGTCGCCATCTCTGATTTAAATTATGCTCTAATTGCTTGCAGGCGGATCTATTGGAGCTGAGCTCTTTCTGCGCCGACATCTGCTCTGAGATACCCTGGCTACGCGACACTCTCTTTGGCCAGCTGCATTTGGTGCCCAGTTTTGGCGTTATGCACTGCTGTCGTCTCGATCAGCTCGAAGGTCTATCGGACTTTCCGCGCAGCATTCGGAAACCGCCGCAGCCACCACCATCCCCGAGCCCAGCAACAACAACAACGTCATCAACCGTTTTACTTTAAGAGAGCAGTGACCCGAGCAGATAACGCTACGCTGTATTGGTTGCTTGAGAGAGAGCTTTAAGCTTTAAGCTTTAAGCTTTCTGTGATGATCTGAAACTCATCAAAACTGAGAAGCTCATCTGCTTAGGGAAAAGAAATTGCTTAATATACAATGTACAATAACTAACGAGTGTAATTGTCATTAAAAACAGGCCATCAAAATAATAAAGATACGATTTTTTTTTATTTTGTTTTGTAAAGTATAATCGTCATTTAAAATGCAAGAGAGACAGAGACAGAGACAAAGCCAGAGAAGAAGAGCGAAAGAGAAAGATAGAAAACTGTCTAACATATTCTTTATTTTGTGTGTGTGTGTGTGTGTGTGTGTGCGTCGTGGCAATGAATATTACAATTTTTTTCGTGTGGAAATTGTTATTGGATGATTTCGTTAAAAGTTTTAATTGGATTGCAAGCGTTATGAAAACATTAATTTCATAAAGGCAAACGCACGTATTTTTTTCATTGCGAAAAACTCAAACTGAAACCGAAAGTGAAAATCAATTAAAATTACGTTCAAGGCTTAAATATCCCGTTCCTTTTGCTGGCCAGGCCAACAGACCATTAGCCACCTAGATAACCAAAATCGATAGGCAAACAAAACAGCAACAAAGCAACTCCTATTTATATATATTATTTATAATTTATATTTGTTTATATATATATATATGCCATTACCTCGTTATTTTCTCCATTCCCAGCCACTTAGTGCAAATGATTAAGAAAATCACATCCAGCCCATCATTTTTCCAGCGAACAATTTTAATTTGTAAACCTGGAATTAAATCGTGTTTCCCAACAGCAAATTGAAGCTGTGAAGAAAATTAACAAGCAATAAAGACATAACCCATAGAATATTGTAAAAAAACAAAGTTTAGTTTTTCCCCCGCACTTAAGGAAAAACAAATGTTGGCTTCGTACTGGTATGGTGGTCATTTTTATTATTAAATTTTTTATTTTTTTCAGATTTCTTATTAGCGTGAAGGCTTGCCTTGTATGTATATATTTTATTTAATACATATATGTATATATATATATATATATATATATATAAGTATATATATAATTTTTATTTTGCTAGTTTTATTATATATTTGTAGGGTGTTTTTGTTTTTGTGTGTGTTTTCTATCGTATATATATATATATATATATATATGTGTATATACAAATTTGCATCGACATACATAGTTTTTGTTGTTGTTGGTTTTGTTTTTTGTTGTTTAGTCGTAGAACAATTATCACATCTCACACATATTTGTTTGTCTTGTAGCTACACTTTAAACCATATTCATTAGATGTTTTGTGCATATGTATTTTGTTCTTTCGTTTTTTATATATTTTTATTATATATTTTTTTTGGTTTCATATTCAGTTTGTTTTTATAATAAATCCGTGTAAAACTATCCAAATTCGCGATCCTCATCAATTTCTCCCATCAGCATAAACATCAACAACAACAGCGACAACAAAAGAAAATAAAAGACAGATCTATTATCATAAATAGCATATATAAGAAAGTTAAGTTCCAAATACAATTTTGCACCGCAGAGTTAATCCATCAATATAGTCAAACATATTCCTGCTTAATTGCCTGAAGTAATTGTAAAGCTGAATGCAAAAACTATTGATAGTTTTAACGTTTAACGTTCTCCAAATATCTTAATTGAGAATGCATCCAATAAAACATTTTAAAACTCTCGCAACGCTTGCTCGCTTGGAAGTCAGAAAGGATTCTCTTTAGTTGGCTACTTTTTCACATGAAGCAATAAGCCTTCAACTTCCTCCTTAGACACTTGTTGTTTTCTGCATGAGGTTTCTGTTTTTATTCTACTGTACTCATTCTTGCTTTAACTTATAGCCATATCTACTCCTTATAAACTCTACTCATTGAAAGCATTGCCAATGTTTACTAGTAGTCGTATTCATTCTGATGACCACCTAAATTCCTAAAAATAAAAACCCAAATCATCTTAATTGAAATTCATGTTCCACTCTCCAAACTTGTACATTGACCTCCACTCAATCTTGTTTCGATTGCATAACTGATAACTGTTGTTGTCAGTTTAAACATCTTTACTAAAAAAAAACACATTCTCATATAAGGTACATTTTCACGCATACTCATCTGCAATCAGACCTCTAATCTTACTCATAATCGTCTACTCATAATCATCGCGACTACTAGTAAATTATTACTGTAATTATGCAGTGACTCAACGCGATTAAATTTAACTATCGATAGTTTTCCATTGCTGCCGTCAAATTGGACATTTGCCTGGCTGTTGGCTGTCCAAGTAGGAAATACTCGTGCTTTGCATTTTGTTGTATTGTTTTTTGTTGTCTTTTGTTGGTTTTTATATGACACTCTTTTCCGGACACCTGACCATTGGGGCGGACTCTTGGTAATTAGAGTTGGCCACCTCACAGTCATCACTTGTTCTTCTCTCACCTTTGCTGGCTGGGCGCTTTCTTTTCATCCTACACTCGCATTCCAACTGACACTCAAAAGTTAGCTCATTTATATTGTATAAAGAGTACCGTTAGCACTCATTGCCAACATTTTTAACTGTTGCCGCTTCTTCTGCTACTGCTGCTACTGCGGATGCTGTTCCTGCGGCTGCATCTGATATTTCTGCCCCAACCCTGGAGGCATTGGCATACAATATACCCATTGAAATTCTGACAAAAAAGGGAATTCTTATGCTTATTAATATTATTTCTCTAATTATCATTATTATTATCATTATTATTATTATTATTATTATTATTATTATTATTGATTTGCAAGCAACGCTTTAAATTGTAAAACAAATAATTATTATTTTTAGCTTATATTGCATCTATCCGTGTTCTCATTTTAAAAAGAAAATCAGTTTTTTGCCAACACATACAAATTAAATATTATAATTATTTCAGAAAAATTTAAATATTTGAATTGTAAGAAAAAAAATGGCTCACAAGCGTTGCCTTAAGATTATCTTTATTTTTGAGTACAGGGTATTCATCGTCAACTCTTTTTATATTTTGTTGTTTTTTTTTTATTTCATTTTTTTTGTAACAGCTTTTCATTTATTTTGCTGCGTTTTCTCTTCTTTCTTTATTCACTTTTCTTTTGTGTCGCTTGGCGCTTTAAGCTGGGTGGCAGCAGAAAAAAAAAATGTATGCGTGTTGTTAGCCAAGTTGTTCTTCTGCTGTCAAATCGTCGGCAATTTTCAAAGACCAACAATTCATTAGTTATTTAAAGAAAGTTTTACGCTCCCCCAACCCGCAACCCGCAGCCCACAGCCCACAGCCCGCCGCCCGCCGCCTCTGTTGTCCCCTGGTGACCTTTTATCTTTCACATTTCAATAATGCTGATGTTGATGCTGATGTTGATGCTGAAGCCGTTGATGTTGACAGTCAAATACTTTATAAAAACGCAACAAACGCACAACAACAACACACACACAAAAAAAAAACAAAAAAAAAAAGGGTCTTATAAACCCGATGCCAAAAAGCCGCTTCCTTCCTACTTAGTGTTTTCTGTGTCCCCAGTATTTTAAGTTTATCAATTTGTGTTTGTATTTGTGTTTGTTGTTTGTGTTAGACAATTTACCCATTTCCCCCTCTCCCCCCCCACCCCCCCCCGCAGTCCTTTGGCAACGCTGGCTACGCTGGCAACCTAGTAGATGCATTCGCCGAGTAAATCGCATTCACCCTTCTCCAGTGGCTTGAGCCACAGCGGATTGTAGTTGGGGCACAGCTTGCGATGGATGGGCATTTTGATTTGCACCGCGGTGGGGTAGACACCCTCCCAGTTGTGTCCCTCGAAACGCTGGCCATCGGATCGGTTGCACTGCATGCTAAGCGGCTCCTGTATGTACATTGTGTACAGCTGGTCGATGTGGGGCTGTGTCCATTCGATAGTCTGATAATTCACCGAACGTGCCCCATTCAAGTGTATGCCATGCTGATGCTCCTTGCTGCAGTGTTGCATTGCACAACCAAGCAGAACCAATAAATAAATAAAAAACAAAAAACAATTAAACCAATATCGATGTGATTAAGTCAAGTAATTGGCTTTTTTCTTTTTTCTTTTTTGGGTTAGCACGAAATGTTGTCACTTTCACCACTAAACAGGCAATATTCTTCTTCCTCTTCTTGCTTCAATTTCCCCTCAAAAGCTGTGCCTTAAATTGGGTCAGCTTCAAACTGCATCCACTGCATTTCCTCTTCTTTGCCCACGAATATTATATTTTTTATTTTTTACTCGCTCTATTTTAATATTAATTAGTTTTTGTACCTTAACCAAAATTAGTGAAAGGCTATATTCAAATTGTGCTTGCATATCCAACAGGCTGAAGACATCTTTTGCAAACCTATTAGAGATATATAGATTATTGAAATTCTTTATCAACACACATAGATCATAGTTCGATCTCAGTGTTTTTGAATGTTATTTGATCGATATATGCCTCCGATTCGTGAATATCGATACTTATCGATTTAGATATTAATAAAATGCACAATTCCAAAAATATAGCCTTCAACTAACTGCTCTACCGTGCATTAAGAATCTCAGATTTTGTTCATAAATAACCTCATTTGATATATTATTCAGGCAGTCGAGCAGACCCGGCTAGCGCATTCTAACATATATTTTGAAATTGTGTTTCTTGGCAGCAACTTTGAACAAAGCCGTCTTTAACAAGTCCACAAGCGTTCGTAACTAATTCAAAAGCATTATGTTTTCTTTAATTCTTGGTCTATACCCAGTTGGTAGTTGAAAGTTTACAACAATGTGAAAATCACCTTTGGGTTTGGCTTCTACTTGTTTGTATGCCAAACACACCCGGTAAATCTTCATGAGTTTCTCAACTCTCGCTCGCACAGTGAGATGCGGCTGGCTTTTGTCTAACCGGGTGAAGGGGGGGGGGAGGAGGAGGAGTTGAATCGCTTTTAAGCCAGCCTTTTGGTCCTTTTGTAATTTAACCGCAATTCGCACCCAGAATACCGCAGCCCGAAAAACTCGAAAATTCTCTAATCTAATATAAATTTTTCTTTTTGCCGCACTTTGTTGCAACCATCCACAAACACCTTCCATTGTTACACTTAAAAAAATAACCATTTGTGATTTAGCATTTCAATTTTTAGAGTTTGATTTTGAATGGCTTGTTTGAAAGAAAGAATTTTTAAATAAAAACTAACTGGATTCCTAATAGATTAAATTAAACTTTTTCTTATTATTGTTATAATAAAAATATAGAAAAATAATATTATTTTCGGGATGGGCGGTTTTACGAAAAATTCTAAATATTTTTTATCTTTAATAAATTTTTGTTAACTCTAAGAAATTATGACAAATTTAACTGGGCTTTTCTTCTAAATGAAAAACACATATAGTTTTTTATTCAAGTGTACTTTGGGTGCCGTATGGCTTTTTAGCTACTGGCTCTGGTTATGGTTCTGCCCAGCCCCATTAATGCTGGCAATTAGCGTGCACCTTGGCGTCGCTTTTGGTAGCGTTTTGGGGCACGCAGGAAGCAGGAAGACATTTCCGCTTTGAATACGCTTCGGGCCCACACAAGCTGGGATCCACCACAGCGGAGAATGCCAAAGTTTTTGCCTTTGATGGCAAATGCCAAGCCAAGATTGAAAAATAATGGAAGACATTAGCGAAACACCACCCAAAACCGCCCATTCGCTTACCGCTTCATGTAGATAAAGTAATCCTCGAGTGTCTCCTCCGAAACGGAACTTTTGCAGACCTCCAACTTTGTAGCCGGATAGTAGTGGATATAGTTGACGCACATCTCGTCGCTAATTGAGTAGCCACCCAGCGTTGCATTCACATCGGAAAGGGTATTATAATAACATGTGGTAACTAGAGCATCACCCTGCAACAGACAGAGAAAGAGAAAGAGAGAGAGAGAGAGAGAGGGAGTGTGGAAGAGAGAGAGAGACAATATAGAAACATATTTTAGTATTATTTGTTGCATTACAATAAAATCGATAGATATTCCGATATTAATAAATAATGTGTAAATTTATAATAAAAAAAAACAACAAAGAAAATATTAATTTTAGAAGGGTTTTTTTTTTCTATTTTATAGGATTGGAAAATAAATTTCTATAATGTAAAATAAAAATTCGTATTAAAAAGAAACGATTAAATCGAAATGCGAATCTTTTGAAACTTAAAAAATGAAAAACTAAGAAATCAGAAATAAGTAGATTTTTGCTAAAGTGCAGAGAAAAAAGGTGCAAGAAAACACTTCAAATATGACAAAACGAAAAATGCAGAAATATCTATAATTTTCCAAAAATGCAAGTGTATAATTTTTCTTATACTTGCTTGAAATGGAAGCAAAATTAACTTTCAAAAATTGCTGTAAATTTTTTGAGAATTTTCAGAAGCCAAGCCATATCAGATTGTGGGCATTCCGAATTGAATATAAAAAGATGAGGCAGTAAAATATGGTCACTTACCGGTAACACACGTGGCTTGTAGTGGAGGGTGCGCATCTCCTGGAAGTGATTGGAGTAGTAGTCATCGCGATTCACCTCGCGCAACTCCTGCTCGCCGCGAAAGTGTCGGGTGAGGACGCGAACTCCTCGCAGATGCGTGTGCAGCTGGGAGCCAAAGATGATGATGCCGGTGCGAGGCAGGGCAGCCCGGGTACAGTCAGCGATGCAATATCCGCTAAGTGGGAACGCCTGCTGTCTTGGCGGTATGGCCATCTTATCGGTGTACTCGAGGCCCAGTTCCATCACGCCGGCATCGTATTGCCGCAGTGTCTTTGATAATTTGATGCGGAAACCGGAGCTGTCCACGAGTCCTGTCGGGCGTATGATTATTATTAATGCGTTTGCTGCACGAATTTAGAGAGAAGCAGCAGCAGTGGAGGGTGTTGTACACCTACTTTATACAAACACACACACACACACACAAACACAAACACTTGTTTATACAGACAATGGCTGAGTGGAGCACTCAAAACACTGTAAAACTCTTGTGGCATCATGTAATGCGCAAGACGCTGCCTCACACACACACACTCACACACATATATATATACATATATATATATAAATATACAGATACAAAGGGACACAAGGACTCTTCATGAAGCAATAATGACATTTTGCTTCTGCTTGTCGCAGTTCGCAGTTCGCAGTTCGCTATTCACAATTCACAGTTTTCCCCTTGTTGTTATTTATACAAAAGTTTTAATGAAATCAACCCTATGCATTTATGTGTTCCAGCTTGTGTGTGTATGTGTGTATGTGTGTGTGTGTGTGGGAGGAGAGGTTGATGGTGGAGGGGTTGTGAAACAAATTACACAAAAGCAGCTCAACAAACATCAAAGTTTTCTTATCCCCCAAATGCTACATTCATTTTCAAATTGACCAATATTTTTTTCAGCTGATTTTTCTAATATTAGAATAAGTTTAACATATGAAAATACATTCTTAAACATTATTGGATTTAAAAGGGCCTTTCACTAAACCCATTGAAACTTCCAAAATTATAGTGTCAAAGCGTGACAAGAATCAAAAACCGTTAAAAAAAAAGAAGCATTTTCCTATTGAAATTCATAATCGGAATCGGATCCGGAAGCGGAAGCTTATCTTTGTCCCGAAACTACATATTTTCGTCTAGTAGACTCAGTGATCCTATGCTAGATGCTAATCACGTTTTGGCATTTCACCTGGTATTATAACTGTTGAGGAATCTTTCCTTTACAGCGATTTGCATACTTATCGTATAGGGAATCGAGATTGGAATCGGTTCACACACCTGACTGTAACTCTGGATTATTGAAGTGGACCTCGAGTCGAACGTAGGGATTAAAGTTGGCGCCACCGATGGGTAGTCCCGCCTCGGGCGGATAGGTAAAGGTGCTGGCGCCCATGGCCCATAGGGCCATTACCTTGGAGCAGACCTTCGCCTCCTGGGGCAGCTGCTCGCAGTCGCCATTGTACAGTGGTATCTCGATCTGTGGCTCCGTCTCGCAGTGAAAGACCTCCATGTGATGCACAATGCCAGGCGTCTTAACGACCGGCTCAAATTGCACAATGTGCAAGCGGTTCTTGACAAGATCATCCAAGCGCTGCACATGGCACCAATATGTTGTCTCCTTATTGGGCACCTGTGCTTTCTCCAACGTGATTTCCATTTGATCCAGTTCGCTGCATTTGATAAAGAAATACAATTTTGAAGATTGACAAAAAAAATGGAATTTGCAAGACTTACGTTTCGGGTATGATTATCTTGTCGGCTCGCAGCAGCTGCAGCATCTTGAGACCCGCCTCATGGGGAGCACTCACATTGGGCAGAGCAAACTGATGATCCTCAAGCGCCAGCTCCGATTCACCACGTGCCCAAACCACATACATGGTGCCCTCCTGCACAGATTGAGTAATCGGATGAACAAAAGGAAAGGATTAAGAAGAAAATTTAATCATCTGCATACTCAAAATAAAATTCTTCATCATTTTAAAAAGTTTGTCACAAGTAATAAGTAAATTTTGAAAAACCCGGGTTTTTCAATTTTTAATTCAGTTTCGGCAAACGAGTTTTAAAAAAGATGTTTTCCAAAAATCATTTTTTGCATTTATGCTTATTGGAAATTTATTACTTTAATGTTAATTTTAAAAAATATTGGAAATACTTGAAACATTTTAAAATGATTTTTCTGAGTGTAGGTATGAGAATATACCCACATGAAGACGCAGATCGAGGGGATCGCAGGTGTCAAACTTGCGCTTGAAGGCCAACGTGAACTCGTCCATTTTGAAGACCTCACAATCCTGCTGGTAGTCCTTGCGCACCCAGCGACCATCGGGACTGGTGTAGGTATCGGTGACCACATTGAAGAAACCATTCTGATTCTCAAAGAAGCAAATATCCGCATCGCCCAAACCGCCACGTTTCGAGAAGCCCAAATAGAACCAACGATGCTGCTCATTGAACGCATTCTGCAAATGGAAGAGCACCTCCTGCTTGTACCAGTCGACCATCCAGCTCAGCTTGATCTCCTTGTCATCCAGATAGATTTCGTGCAGCTTAGTATCCGACAGACCTGCAAATGTGTTGTGCGAAGTGTGTGTTTGCTTTGTAATAATTTGTAATTTAAAAATCATTTCATAAATCATACTTTTATTTTATTATATGCTAGTTCGAAAGAATATTAAAATTACTAAAAGAGGTCAACAGCACAATGAAATAGTGAAAAATGTACTTGTCGAAAAAAGGATAATCAATAAACTTAAAATTAAGTATCCTTTTCAGACTCAAGCTTAAATCTCTTCTTGTTTTGAATTATGGCTCGTTATTCGCTCAGATGAAAACTTTTATTAGATTTATATGCTGGAGTTTTGGAGTAATTTTCAAAGTCATTTAACTATGACTATGACTATGACATGGTCGAAATTAATGATTCCAATTAGAGGCACGTCTACAGTTACGAGTTACGAGTTACGAGTTACGAGTTGAGAGAGAGAGTACAGAGTACATGATGCGATAATCAAGTTGGCCACGGTTCTAATTACCAAAAATGTAAGAGCAGCCAAATAACATTTTACTTTCTCTATCTCTTTCTCTCTCTCTCTTTCTCTCTCTCACACTCTATCTGTCTGTCGCTGTTGTCTGCATGTTGGCCATGTTGTACAAGGAGCAGGTCATCAGATTTATGTTACCAACGCACTTTCAGTCAGGCATCAGAACATCAATTACAACTCTGGTCTAGATGGGTGAGGGGATGGAATGGGATGGGTGGTTGCGAAGGACTCGAAGCGAGTAGAGTCCCGAGTCAGTGGAGCGGCAGTAACGGTAAAGAAAACCTAATAAAATGTCAAATCCAATTGGCAAACATACATCAATGCACACACACACACACACACAATGTTTAATGTGTGTGAATGTAGTTTGCCAAGTATATCAAACTGTTTGACAAGCCACGAATAAATAGATAGATGAAGACCAACTCAGCTACCCTTTTTTTTCCAAAAGGAATACACATATAGATGAAGTGCTGAAAAGGAGACAGCAAAAACACTCGATTACAATCAGAATTGACAGCGATTCGACGAGTTTTACTATTCAAATTACTTTCTTATTCAGCTCAAGATGGATGTGTAGCCAAAATCTCACCTAAATTTGCTTGCCTTGTTGAATTTATACACTTTTTTAAAGAGGATAATATGACTTATTACAAAGTTATGTAAAGTATAAAGATAGAAGTATCTAATCTATCTTTAATCTGTCGGCCCTTCGAGTTAACTCCGATATCATATAGCTGACAAGAACAATTTTTTCTTCTCCCTTAAAATTTAATATGATTTCGTCATTTGAACAAAATACCAACACTTTTAATTTGTAGTATAAAATATGCGATTTCCTTAAGATATTCCGTTTTTCTCTTTAATATATGTTAAATATTGGGTTCAGCCAATAGAATAAAAAAAAAAATCCGATTTCATTTGCAAGCAGAAAAATAAAATTCCAAGTAAAAACAAATATTTTATATTAACAATTCGTATTTGCACACAATATATATGGGTTTGGAGTATTCTTTTGTCAATTTAACATTATGTGAATTTTATTTCTACATTAAAATATTTGTTTAGTACTTGTGCAAGTCGCTTGATATGCAAATATTTTCATCACGGTCTGAAAAATATTTGAGTGTGTGCAAAAATATTTGATAAAACGTGATTTGGTGTGTTGTGTGTGTTGGTCAACTTCTACTTCAACTTCAAGTTGTGGCCAACTCGAAGCTAGAAATGCAGACAAGCAGAGCGGAAGTAAAATGACCCAAGGAACTTCTAGCGAAATTGTGAACAGCAGTTTGAGTTGCCACAGGTTGCGATTGATTTGTTATCCCACATATGTCTTCCAGCAACACACAGTCAATCACCCACACACACACACACACACACACACGCACGCAGACATTGCCAAACAGTGTCCGCAGCAAACTCTCGTCTCAATTTGTTTAGCAGCGGAGCAAAAAAAAAAAAACAAATATAAATAAGTAGAATAGAAGAGAAAAATAAACATGTTTTTCATTTTCATTTCCATTTACAAAATGCTTTCCTATCCTTTGCCCTCGTTATCGACCCTCGAGTGGAAATAGCAGCACTTATAAAAAAAAAACAAATTTCACTCATTGCTCAGATTTTTACAAGACTCGCTTAACGAGTGAATAGCTAAATAATTAACGAATTTAGTCATCATTTAAACAATATGTGCAAATATTGTTTTCTGTATTTAGAATAATTCATTACGCACATTTTTATGTACTAATATTATCTCTACTCAGCGCATTTTCAATATTAAATGCAGTATTGCTATGGAAGTCAAACCATTGAAAATGGTTAAAAAGTGTATATTGAAAATGTGCAAAAGTATGTAAAATGCAGAGGTGAGCGTTCATATAAAGTACATATATTCCTCATCGTTTGTCTTACTACACAATTTGTATATCGTCTTGTCGATACTTTTATTCCGTTCCCTCAATATCGATAAAGATCAATTGCAGCTAGTCAATGAAAAAAACATATTATATGTATTAAATTAACATTGTTTATTTATAAAACTAAATAAAGTTTGCTTAAGAAACACATAATGATTAAATTAAAATATATATATGTATACCAAATTACACAGCAGTAAAGATCTCTCGACTAGCGCATTCTTATTATTTAATTGTAGATATTTCTTTTCGTTAACTTGTATAGCATTTTGCAGCATTCTTGAGAGACCACCAATAGGTGCACATATTTATCTTCTAAATTAAATTTAGCTTTTTCATCTTGGCTTGTCACATTGTCACACACACACACACACACAGAGAGAGAGAGAGAGATTCAAACATCAAAGTAAAAAAAAAGAGTTTTATTTTGTTGAAATTCGATTTGTGTTGCTTTCTTTTCAGCTGAAGCCTAACCCCAAAAATAAAAATAAATAGAAAAAATATAAAAGAGACGGCAGAAAAAGAACTAAATAACTAAAGAAAATGTTAGGATGCCAGCAGCTCTAATCCCTCCTCCGCCTTTTATATCAACTGGGGCATGTTCATCTCTCGGTGACTATTCAATTGGTTTATTCTCGATTGGTTAGTCTCAACTTTCAATTGCATTTTCATTCCCACTTAACGGCTCTTATCCATCGACAATTTAAGCTACAATAAGCAGCAATAACAAAAACAACAACAGTGCATTGCACACATAACTGTAAACTTAATAAACTTTTCCGGAGTTTATTGCATTTCACCGAATGCCCTCAGCCTAAGGGCTCCCCACCTCAATACCAACACACAGCAAAAAATATATAAATATAAAAAAAACAGAACAGCGAATGGAACAATCACAGTTGACGAATTTTAAATACCCTATATATATATATATATATATATATATATATATCATTTTGTAATTAAGAATTCTCATATCAGTTCAGACAGCAAATACTTTAAAATGCAACATAATAACTCGAAAATAGATATGTGCACAGATTTCCTTTTAAGCCCCAAATAAAAACGTTTTACCTTTTTTTACGATGATATCTATAATTTATTATTGATAAAAAATATAAAAAAAAACTCTGTAAGCATTGTTCAAATTACACTCTTGTTTTTTCGGCAAATTTGTCATTATTTGTTAATGTATTCGGAATAAAAAATAATAATTCTTATTGCTGATGAAGTATAATATATATACAAGTTTGGTATAAAAATAAATATACAATTTAAATATATTTACTTATATGAACTGTCTAAACAACCCAACACTTTCTGCCTGTTCTAACACATCATTTATAAAGATAGCCAAGGGAACATGTCTAAATTGATTCGTTCTTTCGATCAGGAATTTATTAAGTATCATATATATATATATATATATATATATATATAAACAATATAAGTTTATAAACTTTAGGCGTCAGCCAGTTTATTTTATAACTCTTTCAGAGCGTGTTAAAAATTTGAAGAAAAAAAACTTTTTTGCGAGCTGAACTTGAAAAACTTTTTGAATTTTTGTGTGGTGTTTTTGTATGTTTGTGTCTGAGTTTGTTTGATGTTTGTTGGTAGCTGTAGTTGTATGTGTGTGTTTGTGTGTGTTTGTTTTTGTGTGTGTGTGTGCATTTTGGATGCTTAGCCCGACTGTGTTACGTGAATGTGGTGTAGAGTTCAATGTTCAGCGTTTCATGTAATATAAAAGTGAAAACGGTCGACAAGAATGACGATGAACATGTGAATGTGGATAAGGATGAGTATGACGATATTGAGAATGACGTTGTGGATGTGAATGTGGAATAGGATGAAGATGAGGATGAGAACGTGGCTGGTGATGAGCACTCGGCATGCCAAGGCGCACAGGAATTTTCTTATTATGCACTGCATGCGAGCACACTTCAAGGACCTATACTATCTAATATGGCACAGCCCACGCAAAACACCAACCATCCCCCCCCCTCCCACCCACCAACATCCCCTTAGACTCCTATCGTATATACGCCTAGGCTCGCTGAATGCTTAGTGAAATATTTGTAGTATTTTGTGTGTGGGAGCCAGCTGCTTTTGCTAGCATAATCCAGCTGATATCATTATTGTAACCGTGCAACTAGCACAAATCTTCAAGTCGCTCTTGGCTCGTGGCCTTTACACTTCGACCCCCCTTATCCACCCCCTTATCCACCCGCGAGCCCCTTCCACATACCCACAGAGAGTCGAAATCGCCTTGCACAATCTTTAGCCACTTTTTTTTGTGCCGCTCAAGTGTCGCCTGAGTATCCGGGGAATGCTTGCTTCATATTCATACACTGACAGAAAAATGTGACTGCTTGTACAATTTTAAGTTAAATATGCAGAAAGTCTCAGCACTGCACATTGGTTCTCTCAGAAAAAACATTTAACTCTTAATTATTCTAAAAGATTTAATGTAATTTATTATCTGTTAAATCCAATTTAGTGTTTTATATATAAAATAGAAATGATATATAAAAAATAAATATATGTAGAAACAATTTTTAAGTTTTGAATAACGACAAAAATCTTTTAATCAAGTACAAAATTCTTATTAAAAGCATTTTTCATCTTTTTTTCCATATTATTTGTTTTTTATCTCAAAAAGTTTTTGGATATAACAAAACTAAAATTTAAAGTATTCAATTAAATTATGTAGTTGAAAATAATTTAATTCAAATTCAAAATAACAAAATATTTAAGGAAAAGAAACGATGGTTTTAAAATGATGCACATATTTTTTAGTAGGTTTACTTTAAATAAAATCTATAAATGTTTTTTAGAGTAGATAATAATTTTAGATTTTTTTTTTATTAAAAGATAAACTATAATATTTTGCAAAGTGTAGCCACTGCCTCAAGCTTCTGCCCCGCCAACGCCCCCCCGCATACTGTTGAATACTTTATTGAATTCCCTTTTTAGCGCTCAGCTTTCATCTGTCCATTTCGATGGTCTCCTGCGAGTCCTTTGCTCCAAGTTGGAGTCGGAATCCGAGTCTGACTCGTCTCTTAATATAAATTGACTGCCCTGTTATCCGGTTCTTGTCACATTGAGTTATGAAATGAAATGAAATAAAATGCAAGCGAACGGTGCCCGGGGGCTGTGGGGTGGGGTGGGCTGGGGTATTGTTGGGTTGTGGTTGGGGCATACAGCATTCTATGACCATGTTGCACTCACACTTTTACATGGCAGTTCTCTCGCTTGATTGAGACAAATATTTGTACAACAATTTTTGCTTTTGCCCGGGTCAACGATGCGGTCGCTCAGATCTATAAATTATTGAGGATTTATCGCCTCCACTCACTCACACAAGTCAGCCAGTATATATATATATATATATATATAGGATATATACGACATATTTTACCTGCATTGGCATTGAAGCCGTTTGCCATTTTGATGGACTGGCTCAAATGAGCTCACGTTTCATGGCCAGGTTAATATAATTGCTGTGCAAAGTGCTTGGAATTCTTGTTACCTCCTTCTCCTTCTCTCCCCTCCCCCCCCCTCCCCACTTGACAACATTGTTCCCCTTTCCACTTGACGTTGACAATTGTGAGTAATGGCGCTCTCAAGCCGATAACTCACTTGAGAGACAGATTGAGAAAGAATGGGAAAAACTTGCACAAATTCTGCGAATGCATTTTTCTCAGTTCAGAGGAAAATGATTTTTATAGACTTTCGAAGTTGTCAGAGCTGCGCGAATCGTAAAGCTCAGTAACAGATTTATTACTATGTAATAAACGTTACGAGATAAGATAAATGCTACAAAATGATAAAGGAAGCAAGACTTTTACCAGGAACTTCACTGCAATTCATATATAAAATCGGTTGAAATGAGCAACCTACAAAGAACTGTGAAGTGCATAATGAAAGTGTACCAAATATAATTGAATTTCTAAGAAATGAAAGTAAGCATGAAAGAAGTGATAAGTGAACAGTGAGAAACACAGCTTGAGAAAATTCATACAAATTTTAAAAAAAATTAAGTAAAAGCTAAGAACTAGAAGACATTCGAGTACAAATTGAGGTGGCAAACATTTTGTTGAAATCGGCACCGAAATAATTTGATTGCATCAAGATGTGCCTGTAAAATCGATGACAAAGAACCATATTTCAAATGGTTCACTTCTGGCAGTTTTGTGTGCTGGCCAACAACGGCAAATACACCGAACACACACACACACACACATTTAGTGGTATTTATAGGGGTTTGGGGCATTTGCATCCGATGCGAGATTACAGAGTGAGAGACACAAAAACGGTGCTTAGCGTTGACCCCCACAGCCGCAGCACAAAACAAGAGGAACGAAAATTGGCTGGACCAGGTTTTGGTTTTGGTTCTGGTTTTGATTATGATTTTTATTCTGTTTTCAGGCTGTGTCTGGTCTGGTCTGGTCTGGTTTTGGGTCTGGGTCTCGGTTTGCCAAATGGCTGCCAGTTGCGGCAGTCCTTCCTGACTGCGGTACTCCTGTGGTCTGCCATCCAGTGATAAATAAATTAAAAGGCACACGTGAAACGGCAGGCAGCCCAAAAACTGCCCCGAGCTGAACGCAGTCTAATAAAGCTGACCACGCAGCAGGCAACATGAGGCGTGCAAGAGCTTGCCACATGTGGTGGCCTCCACGCAACCATCGAACGCACATGTGTGGAGCAGCAAACCACAAACAAAATAAATAAAAAATCAAATGGAGAATGAAAAACCAGGGGCTTGTGGCCACGGTTAGGCCCAAAAATCTGTGTGGATACCAAACGCATCATGGTGAGAAGAACCCCGGAGGAGGAAATAACCACACACAAAACAAAAAAAAAGGGGGATGTGTGGTGGGGTGAGCAGTATCCCGCAGATTGTTGTGGTTGTTCATCAGCTTTTATTTTTTTCGCCAACAGGCCAACATTATGAGCTGAGCGCAAAATTAAATATTAAATTTACGCCTTAGCATGGTATAATAATGTGCATAGAACATCGTATTATGTACATCGACTATACCAACAAGTGCAGCGATGGTCGCAGTAATAAGAGAAGCCATAAAATCACAACGTGAAGTAAGTCATTTAAAATGAATAATGTTTGTAATGAATATTATATTATAGAACAAACTAAAACAAGTATGAATGCTGTAGTCGAGTTAGCTCTACTACGATATAGTTAGCTGATAAACATATTTATATAGTTTTGCACCCAAATGTGAGCAGGCCAAGTCATTTCTTAAAAGCACAAACACTGAAGACCTAAAAAAAAAATGACAAGCAATCCCGAAATGATCTCTAATTGGCTGACTAGAAACACTTGCATAGACTTAAACACATACATACATACAAATATACGTATGCGCAATCGTATGTAACGGAGTTCTGCAAAACGCTCGCATCGATTATCATGCCATCTCTCTCTCACACATGCGGTCGCATATTTATGCATACAGAAAATGATTGCGGCTGCTGGTAGAAATCAGATTAATAAGAGAATACATTTTGACCATATATTGGATGTTTTTTATCCAATCTTGATGAAAGTCGCTCAATATTATGGATATGCATAATTAGAAGATTCTGCCTTGTGGATTTTATTGTTAGTTGGGAGGCAGTTATCGACAAAAATAAGGATATACGAGAACAAGAAGAAAAAAGTGATAGAAAGAAGAACAATAATTAAAGTAAGAATATGATGGAACAGCGTAAGTAAGTGAGAATATGTAGAAGAAAACAGTAAAATTAGTAAAAGAGAAAGTAAGACAGAGAGAATTCAAAGAAAAGAAGTGCAAAAAATAAAGCAAGAAAAAATAAGAGGCCAAAGAAGAACAAGAACAAGAGAAAAAAGTATCACAAGAGGAACTTAACGGAAGCCAGGAAAATAAAAATAAATGTATAAATTGAGAAAAGTGCAACAATAATGGAAATGAGAACCGTTATGTAGGTGAGCAGAGAAAGTCAAAGAAATTAAGGCAAAATGAACAGGAAACATCAAGTAAAAGGGAAAAAGCAATAGCAGCGATAAACTTAGGCAAACACAAAGAAATTCAACGAAAAGTAAAAGCGCAAATTAAATGTAAAAGAAAGTAGAACAAAAACTTCAAATTAAATAGGAAAGAGAAAACATAACGCAATTAAAAAGCAATGCGGATAACTTAAATTTCTAATTTGTATCTGCCCTCGTCTGATGATAAAGTTCTGTTGAGTTAAAGTGTTTTGCTTATGGGCTGGGCTTAGCAAAGTAATCTCTTCCAGACAAATTGCAAGCCAATTCAAATGCGTACGTGCCACAGAAATTGGCTTCAGCTCTTTAGTTATTTAAGTAGAGATTCGAGTGAAAAAACACCCTTCACCAAAATGTACAAAGTAAGAGCAATGCTTGGCATTAAATTATTATTATTGAGAATTTTAAGTAACAGTAAACTTAAAAGTGTGCTAAAAGTGAAGCTGAAATCCCTTTCAACACGCTTTTAATTTTATTGTTACTTAAACATCTCAAGTAGATTTTGTGTTACTACATGTTTTTTTTTTAATTAAAAAATAGTATTTATAATGAGTAGCTTTAGCTTTTACAATAACTAAAAGTCTGATCTGTTGGTGAGGTGAATGGTGAGGGGGGGACTGCTTACTCATTTGTGAAGGTTTTGTGATAACTTAGCGACACTTTTGTTGACTGTGCAAATAGAATTATGAAAATACCAAAATTGTTGCCTGATGCGTTTGCTATTGTTCAAATCTATCTTTTATGCGGTTCTGTTTAATTCGACTCGGTTCGGTTCGGTTCGTTTCGGTTTGATGTGGGTTTGGGTTTTGTCTTGTTTCAGTCTGTTGCCCACGTTGCCAACACATAACTTAAGTGTGTGAAGCGTTTCATGTGTGTGCGTGTGTGTGTGTGTGTGTGTGTGTGTGTGTGCTAATGTGTATTCGCTTGTTGTGCGAGGCCCAAATTAGGTTTCATCTGCCAGTTTGCCTTTTTCACTCTGTTTGTAAACTAATTTACCGTTAGTTATTGCGATTGTGTGCGTGTATGTATATATATATATATATATATACATAAATGCTTTAATATATATGTATATATATATATCTATCTGTATACAAATGTAGACCACACACTTAGAGAAACATATGCTCTCCACTTTCCCAATTTCCACTTCAATTTAATTCACACCACAAATCTGTAAATTAAATAATTTCTATTTAGAAACAATTGGTAAATATTATAATCTCTTAAAAGTAAAAACTGTATATATATCATTTATTTTTCAGAACTTCTTTTAATACTTGGAATAGATACTTTCTTGAAAAGTAAATAGACAAATAGCTTTAAAAAATGCAATAATTGGAAAATCTATTTATTCAATGCTATATAAATATAAACTCTTGACTTATAAGCCTATTCAAAAAAATTAATTAAGTTCAAATTTAGTTACTTTACAAAAATATTTTATACGGTTTTTGTTTTTTATTTAGCTGCGGGACCCATTTTCGCTGCTGTCTTTAAGGATAATAACTTATTGAAAAATTGGTTAGGCATCAATAGTTTTTTCGAGTGCAGTTTTCTTGCCTGCTGCTCGGAAAGGACTTGGGCATGCATATGCTGGCCATTTGTCTGCCACGCCTCGACCATAAATTATACGCTCTTGGTCGAGGCAACAAAACACGGCAAGATATGCTCAAAGATATAAGCGTACGCACGCACACACACACACACGCACACACACACATACGCATACACACACTCGCAAAGAGACAGATAGCCACACACTCACCGAAGGCAACAAAGTTGTCACTTATAAATGTGTAGTTATTTCCATTAAGTTGTTGTCATCACTCCGACATTCCTTTGAGTCTCATCTTTCACCTCTCTCCCCCCCCCCCCCCAAGCTCTTCTCCTCATCTTTCTCTTTAGCTTTACTTCACTGCTCCTCGTCTCGCCTAGCTTCGCTTCTCTTTTCTTGTCCACTTGTCGAAAATGTTTTTAGTGGAGGTCACCGTTACACAAGCAACTAGGTATGTGTGTGTGTGTGTGTGTTTGTGGGCTTGTAGTAGTGTCTGCGTGCAGCTTTTGTGGGCAACCAACTTAATCACAAGTAAACGACGCCTTGCCATTCCCGCTGCCCACGCCCCGCCCCGCCCCACCATCCAACCGAGCAAGTCCACCACTTACATAGCAGCAGGCAAATCTGCAGCGTAAGCCATTCATTTGGTTAATGACATTGTGTGGTGGCCGCTGCGCCAAAAGTTACACAAACATAAACACAGATCTACACTCAGATAAAAAGTTGTATTGAGAACAAAATTTTATAAATGAAAATGCCTTCTTCAAAAGCTGCAAACATTCCCACTTGGGGGCATTCTGCCCGTCCTTCAAAAATATATATAAAATCGACAAGATTAAAAAGGGTATCATAAAGTTCTTCAAACTTTTAAATGTGTTTGTAAGAGAAGTAAAAACGTTAAATTTTAGCTAGTTTTTTATGTATTCCAGTTTTTTTTTTTCTCAATTTCTAATATACCCAAACATAAAAAACCAAGTCGATTCAGTCATGTCCAAAGCTACCAAATTTCAAATGTGGAAAATAAATTCTCTTATACCGAACTAATAGAAATTGTATGTCTCGACATCGATATATTTCACCAGTATCGATAAAAATCGATTACGTAAAGTAAAAGAAAAAAAATACCAATTGTAAATGTCTTAAACTTTTTTTATTTATTTATTTAATGTCAACTAAAGTCAGTCGGCTCGAAAATACACAAAAAATATATAATATTAAAAATAAAAAATGTTTATAAAATTTATTTACATGATTTATGATATTGATCAACTAGACAAAGGATAGAGAATTGTATATTCATATATAACTAAAGACTAGTCCTCTCTAAGTCCAACTAAAGCACTCGCAGTAATCAGTTTTTTTTTCTGCAAGTGTAGACGGTGATTGAGAGTTCAGTGCCGTATGCCAAGCAAGTGAGTATCTAACAGATACATTTGCAGGCTAACCAAAGCGCATAAACTCTTTGGCCAACACTGCCTTAAAGGCTGTATGACAAGTGATGTGTGTGTGTGTAGGGCAGTACTACTACTACTCCTCCCATTGCCGCCCCCCACCGGCACCACTAACTACCGTTGTTTGGTAGTTGCACTAAACAAAGTCAGCAACACTTTTGCATTCAGCGCATTTTGCTGGTCGCTCGCTTGCCACGCTTGAATTATTTTAGCCGCAGCAGCGGCATCAGTCCTTTTGTGCTAATGCAGCATGTGTCATGGCAAGCTCATAACCAACCTACCTCCGTCCCCCCCCCCCCTGGTCCGCCCCCCCATCACCAACCACCAACCGCACCACATGTGCACAGCGCGCCCACAGCGGCCACTTGGGAATCAGAACAGTAAAAAAAAAAAAACAACATGGCGAAAATGAAAATGAAAATGGAATATAAATTTTAAAAATTAAAAAAGTATATATATAAAATGATAAAAAAAAATATTGTGGAAATGTAACTAAATTAAATGTAAATGTGTGTGTGTGTGTGTGTGTGTGTGTGTGTGTGTGTATGTGTGAGGATAATGCACACAGTGTGTGTGTGCGAGCTATGTTGTTTCTACACACACATTTGCACACACTCGCTGTCAAAATAAACATCGCACATTGAATTTGCAACACAAACTTACAACAATTTGTTTTTGTGTGCTTGTGGCACTTGCTAGGCAAATTGGCAACCATTTAGCCAGTGTTCCCCCGTGGCACTTTCAATAAAAAACTAAATAAAAATGTTTCTGCGCCGAATGCAAGAAACAAATTATAAAAAATAACAACGTTAAAATGTTAAAGCTAATATTAATTAAACGAAAATAAATGAATACAAAATATACAATTTTATTGTGTTATATTATAAAAGAAAACACAAATGTAAATTTTAGTAGTAGAAAACAAACTTCAAATGATTTCTCAATCTGGTATACATCGCTCAAATATTGTTATACTATCTCTATACTCAGATATGATTCATACATATTTTTCAGTTGCTTAAAAAATAGATTTAAAATAAAGAATAAAAAGCCAGTTAGAGCACTCTAATCGAGACAGTTCGGCTAGGAAATACCCTGTATACATCTAATAGATTTGGCTAACAAAATCTGGTATTTTATCTAAGCTTAATGTCATTTAATCAGTAATCTGTGTATCATATATACTAATTAGAAAACTCTATTTGCCGCCAGTGTATTTTTTGAACCTTGCTCAATATTTCAGGACGATATTGTTTTCAGTTCAAATTATTGTGTGTGCATTGCGGTTGGCCAAGTGCGCTTTAGTGCCTTAATAATGGCTTAACATTTGCATACTTTTACATTCGACATACACAGCACACACACATACACACACGCACATACACACACACATATACACATGTAAATAGGTGTACTCTATGTGAATACAGATCGCGTTTGGAGCACTTTGATTCAATTTGTTTCAAGTTTTTATCGCCCACACGACAGTTGAGCCTAAGCAGGTTGACACACCACACACACACCCCACACACACACACACACACACACACACTGACTCAGTTTTATACTAATGAGTTTCAAATGTGAAAAGCACTCGACGCTTTCGCTGCTCTCGGCTTTTTTCCACTTCGCAATTGATGCATCGCACTTCAACGACGAATCTGAATCTGAATCTGAATCTGAATCTGAAGGGTTTTCACTATTTCCATCCTTATTTTTTTTCAAATTTGCTGTACTTAATGCACAGCACATCGTTGACCCAAATTCAAATATTTTCGGCATGTACAGTAACGAAATCAGTTTATAGACAACCACAAAGTGAAAAAATATCTAAATATTTATTTTATTTGGCAAGACGACAATTGAAATGCCCTAATAAAAAACATATCACAGCTAAATATAGTCTTTAATGGACTTGACAGTATATCTCGTGAACACACTGACTAAATTTTTAATTTTATATATATATATAGCTATGGCATCTATATGATATACCGCTTAGATCTGGACAGCTTTGATAAATTTACGAATGCAAGGGTATTAAAAGTAAGTTCAGGGATAATGTCAAATTATGGGTCCCCAGACTCCGACCCCTGCCTCTGTTCCTACAATAATAGTGAAGCACCTACAGAGCACAATGAAATGTCCAAAAGTGACCCACAACTGTGGCATGCCGCAGCAAGTTGAGTTGAGTTGAGTTGCAAATTTTGCACCAGTTTCGCTTGTGCGATTTTAAATACAAGAATAGAAATGAAGCCCCACAGCGTGTTTTTTTATAATTGGCCAAAATGATATGTGAGCCATGCACACAATAGGTGAGAAAGAGATGGGGAGCGAAAGAGAGGGACAGCTAGATATAATGAGAAACATGAACCAAACATGTAAGCCAAAACAAAAATCAAATTAAATTATGTCAAAAAAGTGATTGAGTATACAAGTATGTGTGTGTGTACATGTGTGTGTGTGTGTGTGTGTGTGTGTGTGTGTGTGTACGTGTGTGTGTGTACATGTGTGTGTATGTGTGTGTGTGTGTTTGTAGTAGTTTATCCTAGGGAATACCCTGCATACAGGTGTAGAGTATTCAAGCAACTCGAGTCAAATTTTTTCCTTCTTTTCTTTTGCCGATTCGATTTTGTAATCTTAGTTTAAGCTTGAATTTCTTAATTAAGGGTTTTATTTCTTTTTTATATTTTTTTAGTGTATTTTTGCATGCAATTATGTTGGTTTGCATATTTGTAATTGTGCATTCTGCTTGCACATCTTCTTGCTGCTCTTGACTATATAAAATAAAAACATTTTTTATTCCCGTCTGGAAATTTAAAAATGCTTGCATAATTTGCTTGGATTTTTCACCAGAATGTTTCTTACACGCGGACAAAAAAAAAAAATCACACTTTATTGTAGAAATCACCATAAAATGAGAAAAACATTAAATATTAAAGATATTAAAAGATTTAGCGATATATAAATATTAATCGTTGAAAACACCTGAAAATAAAAGTTTTTCTCTTATTAAAAATAACTTTAAAATATGCAAAACCAATTGTCTTTTAATGAGAAAGGCTTGTTTATATGTAATGTTTTCAATTATTATGAATTTTATTTAAAAAAAAAATGGAAAATATAAAAAAATATTTTTTAAAATTCAAAAGGAGCTAGAATTTAGCTGTTTTTTAAGAATTACCTTGACTTAAAAAAAATATATTTTTTTAATAAATATCTCGTTTAATTTGACAGCAAAGTTTATTACATTTATCTAAATATCAGGTCATTTTTGTTCCATAGAAAAAGCAGTCTAAAAAAAAAGAACTGAAAATTTGGCCCCTTTGGGCTGAGTGATTCTTGGTAAAGGTTAGGTTAAACAGCTATATAGGCCATATAGGTTGACACAAATAGGCCATGTTGACAGCTTGCAAATAAAATTTATCTAACTTTGGTTTTAAAGAGTTGCCATAAAATTGCAGGGCAGAAGCAGAAGAATTGCTAGACAGATTCTGCCCCGTTCTCTTCATCTACAGCTAGTCTAAATATATATATATATAAATTCTTCAAGTCATATCTGTGGCTTTTTCCATAGTTTACTTGCTCAGCTTTTGTGAAGGGCACATTTAACAAGCTGTTCGATTTAGAGTGCCGCAAAATTTAATCAAGCAAAAATTCATTTCAAATAGATTTCACTTTGCTCGCTAATTGATGTGCCTTTGGCAAATTAACAAATATTTGCCAACAGAATAGCAGCTAATTAAACGCTTTTTCCATCAACAGCAGCAGACAGCTGATACTGGCCAAAAATGACAGTTAAGAGTTGCTAGCTGTTAGCTGTTAGCTGTTAATTGTTAGCTGAGCTCTTGACTCTTTGCTCCTTGCTCTTTGCATTTCAGCACATTTGAGAACATGAGGCAAAATTGCTTGGCAACGCCATTTTCACACTTTCCCTTTGATCCCTCTCCAACCATCCGCATTGCTCCGTCCTGCGTCGATAAAGTTGTGGGCGTGTCTGGGGCGGGAATTGCGTTAAGCTCTTTGGCAACTAACAATATTTAATTACAAGAATGTTGCAATTTAACTGGCCACATTCTGTGGCCTGGCCTATAATCAAATATAAATATGCGCAAATTTGTAATTCAACTTTAACAAATTGAGCTGCTTGAGACGAAAATTATGTTATTGCTCAGCATTGAAAATAGCAAAAGGGTTGCAAAAGTTTTTGTTTACCAGCACTTAAAAAAAGTTAAACAAGTGCTAAGCGATAGATACCCTGTAAAATACTTACTTGTAAATAAATTAATTTAAATTTATCTATCAACTGATAATACATTAATTTGAAGTATTAAACTTAGCATTTGTTTATTTTATTGATATCGTATATCGATTTATATCGATATGGGTGAAATAAACTCGAGAATATATATTTATATGAAATCAGATCGGATAGACGACTCGACTGTTGATGTTGATCATGAATATATATGCATTATGTCTGTTACACATTTTGCACAACCCAATGAAAACTCTTGTTACCCGTTTTGAATGGGTATAAAAAAAACACCAGCTCAATTAAGGGAAAGTTATGGCTGCGAATTCGTGAATGGTGCCAAAATAAACTTTACAATTTCTCAACGCACTTTGTAAATCCTGCGAAAAAGTGGGTGAAGAGTTGCCAAGATAAGTGTACAACATTTTTTGCACTTTTCGTTGAATAAACAAAATGATTTTGTGTGAAACACAAATATTTTGATTTGAATTTTCTCACCGTTAAGAACGAAACACTAAGGTAAATAAAATATTTGATTAGCAGAGAATTAAACGAGATTGTCGAAGCTTGAATACCCTTGCAAAGCGGAGACAAACCTGTTGATAACCCAACCGAGTGGCTACTATTTCATATAGTAGAAAAGAATGTTAGAAAAGATGTGTGTCACATAAGCGTAATTCTGGTATTTGTTGCTTATACTCGGATTTATGTTTGGTCCGATTGATCCCATGACAGCTATATGAGAGCTGTTAAGCTCCGACATATACACTGAAAACTAAATGAGATGTTGCAACGGTTAATACGGATCATGGCCAGAATGTATATGTATGGTTGTGAAAATATCTTGCTTAACATGAACTTTGCCAGCAGGCTTACAAAACACACACAGATGCGCCGTGTCTGGCATAATAATAATAAGCCCTATTAAGCTGACAGAAGTTGTGAGTGTGACCAGATGAAAGTATGATTACGCATGTAACTTGACGGCACATTAAACACACACAGCTCGATGGGAGAGTGGGTGAAAGGGGTGAAGAGGGCAGGCACCAGCAGCAGCAGCAGCAGCAGCATCTATGTAACTTGTCACCTGGCCTTGTCCCAGTTAAGTGGTTTCCCTGAGCTCCAACTCAATCCAACTACTAAGCTGCTGCTGGAGCAACAACTTTGGCTTGCTTCGCATCGATTTCTTTGTCGAAAATGGGAGCAAAATTCAAGGGAACAATTTTTTTTTTTTTCTTTTTTTTTCTACTGGTTTAGCGCACTTTAAGTGACAGTCAAGCCACACCTCGCTCAGTGCAGCACTGAGCGAAAATTGTAATTCGAAACTGATTAGAATTGAAGTACAGCAATAACTTTTTTTGCTGTCTACACATTTTTTTATATATATAATAAAAGATATCTGAGATATTTGAATTATTTAACGCCTAGCAAAATAGTATTTCTTTTTTTTTATATTTTATATGTGCTTTAAAAATGATTAATTAAAAAAATCGGTACCAATTTTTTGAACACTTTTATCATGCACAATTATTTTCATTATTATTAAAACTGTTATTTTTTGTTCTGTTGTTTTTTGATTCCATTTCAAGCTTGTCGATTTATGACATTAATTTGATAACTTGATTTGCATACCATCTGGCTTAATTTATATAACAAAAAATACTTTTTCCAAAAACAAAAAATTATATTGAATTCATGTTGAATCATATCATACATTTTTTTTTTTTTTTGTTTATTTAAACAAATGAATGATTTCGTTTGCTGAGTAAATAGCTATGTTTTTTTTGTGTGTGTGCGATTTGTGGGTAAAAAAGTGACTATAGCTAAATAAAGCTACACGGATCGGAAATGAGCGTGTAATTTGAACTGAAATTGACAGACTACGACGGACAGTTGGAAATATAGGCAGTCAAATATTGCAGTTTGCAGCATGCAATATTATAGTATATATATATATATACTATATGTTGAGAGTGTGTGTATGGGGGGGGTTGGGCAAATATTGGATATTGCTGTTGAAACTGAAATTGGCTGAACTTATTTCAGCACATCCCAGAGCAGAACACTAAAGTGTTAAACTGTGTTGCCAACAAAACGAAACTTGACTACAATACAAAAAATAAATAAAATAAAATAAAATAGAAAAAATACAAGCAAAACAAGTAAGAGCATAACAATCGGGCATAGACGACTGTATAATACGCTGTATATATATATAAATTTAATATAAAAAAAAAATGTATATGCCGGTCAAATTGTGTCAATTAAGCACTTACAACAATTTTAGCACTTTGACTAATTTCTGAGTTCAATTTACAAAGTAATATTAAATAAAATAAGTTATATAAAAAGACTCTGATCAATTTGAATGCGTTACGATTTGATGACTAAAATTCAAATACCCAAAACGCATCTGAGCGAACAGAAACGGTATGGAATGACGCGGAATGGTATGGAAATAGCATGGGTAGTGGTCCACTCAAGGGAATTCCCCAACATGAAGTAGAATGTGCCACAAAAAGCAACCAAAAAAAACCAAAAAAAAAAAAAAAGAAAAAAAGGAAACCAGCGAGTGAGAGTTAAACTAGGATAGATAGATTCGATAGACATGCATATCTATAGGACAAGTTACCCAACGAGATACTCACACACACACACACACACACACACACTCGTACATCATTGGATATTTATTGGTTTCCACTAAATAAATCGACTCGAAATTGGCAAACGTCGCAAAATGGACATTATTAGCCTCCATATTGGTGCCCCACGTTTCACATTGCACGTTGCAAGCTCAGACGTTTAGCAGTGTCTCTATCTCACTCTCCCTCTCTCTCTTTCTCACTCGCTCCGCGTCTCGTTGAGAACTGGAGCACATTGTGCTCCAAACACGTTCAACTAAATCAAAATGACTCTGTCGACACGGGATCCACAAACTTTAACCCAAATCCTACATAAAAAAAATAAAAAGAAACTCGAAAAAAGAAAAAAAATAACTTAAGCGAAATATTGTCAAGTTTTGTTGTACGAACACATGTTAAAGTTTATTATTTATTTAGTCAACTTGGCACAGTGGGCCGCATTCCCCGAAACTATCAACCATAAAATTGTGTGTGTATTTTTGTGATTCTCAACAAGATGTTAAACTGCAACCGTTCAACGAAATTAGCGTTTAAAAATAGGGCCAAAATTAGATAGAAGAACCAGTTAACTGATTCAATAGGTATTTTGCTTATACCTGAAATTAAGGCTTGATTTTAGAACTTGACTTATTAAATTTAATAAAATTCTTATTTACATTCTGATATTATTAGTCCGAGTGTCAACTCGAAACAAAACCGTAATTTTACAAAATAACAGTAAAGTTATGTAGCATATTAATGAACGGAATACCGATAATAATTTGGACTAAGAACATAATCTTTATCAGAGTCGCAGCGGAAATCTGAATTAATAATTCGATTTGGTTATATTATAAATATTAAAATAAGTTAGAAAATCTCTAGTCAAAAAAGCTCGACTGTGAGATACCCTGTAGTCCTGTTAATAATATGTAAATTCATTTTAAGTTGGTAAAATCTGTGTTTTTTATGCTATTGCTTGTCATTTTTTACAGTTAATTAATATTTATGAATTAGAAGACAGCATTTCAATAATTGTATATCGATTTGTATCGATAGTCGATGAACCTGTAGCTTCTTTTATTGCGTTGTCATTTCAATATACCATTTTTAAGCCATTTTTAATGGATGTAATGCAAAGAAATGTTTATTAAAAGACAGTTTCTTATTTTGCTCTTATTTGCATGCGATAGATTCAAGAATATATATATATATATGCTGCAATGATGCTGCAATGGTCCTCATCAGACATAATGATGCCCTATTTAGACACTAATTAATGGGTGCAATTAGTGGGATATTAATGCAAGTTTCTGGAAATAAAGGGCAGAGCCACGCCCATTAATTATAATTGCAAACGTCTGGTGAAAGTATTTAGAGCATTAACACTCATTAACTATTAACTGAAACTGAAAGCTTGAGCACGTATTGGCATTGTTTTGCGATAATGCCACAAAATGTGACCATTTTGGCCATTGTGGTTCACCGGACGGTTAAGTGGAGTGCACACAAATATATATATATATATATATATTGGTGTGCGAGTGTTAGCCAAGTGGATGGTCTATTTGCAGGCCTATTGATAGTCGGCCAACAAGAACTGCTTTGAGTGGCCAACAGGGGTCGCAACGCCTCATTAGCCAAATAAAATGCGGTTGCTCATTTTACGGGCGTAATTTGTTTGATTGTCGGCTGATTGCAGACGCTGAAAAAAAAAAATACGTTTTCATCTTCTTCTCACCGAATATCATCTTTATTTATTTATTTATTTATATTGTTGGGTTTGCTGTGCTTGTCCCCAAAGATTTTGTGGTGGGGGGGGGGAAGGGGACAGTCGATTATTAGACAGCATTTACCGTTGTCACGTGAAGCCATTTCTTCCGCTGCCCACCCTTACAAATCTGTCCATCAAACTGGCTATGAGCAGGCAAAAAAAAAAAATAAGCAATGAGAAAGTTGTTTGGTGCTCGACTGCCAGGGGATTTGGCTTTGACAGGCAAACATGGCCGATGCGAACGATAAGAATGGCAATAACTTTAAAAGTCGCTGCGGGCTGCCATTTAACCCCCCCCCCCCCCACACACACACACACACACACACCAAATCACATCCCCTAGCCCACCCATTGAACAACACCTCTGGAATCATGAAGAATGCGGGCAACTTTTAGGTGTCTCTGAGTGTGTCAATGTGTGTGTGTGTGTGTGTGTCTGTGTGTATTTACACACAGAAAACAAGCATATCGTTTCCGTTAAGTGTTACATCAAAAATGTTAGATTAGACTTTGAAAAAATAAATGAGAAAAACAGTTTTGTTTGTTCTTCAATCTTGTTGAATTTCATTTGCAATTCCGACTCGCAATTTTAATAGTTTAACGATTTCGATTTCGATTTCGAGAAGCAAACTAATAAAGTCAACTAAAGAATATGTTAATTTATTATTCTCATTGAATTCAATATGATTCCTCAAATCAATACTTAATATTTATTGTATTACTAATTTAATTTCTAAATTTTAATCTGTTAATTTCGGTTTCAGTTTGACAGCCTTATTTAATTAAATCGATCCTTATTCGTTGAACTTTTGAAGTTCTTAGAGTAAATCGTCTATTTGTAATTAGTTATTTAAATTTTGTATGTTACTCAAGTCAAATTATGCTTGATTGGCAGCTGTAATTTAGCGTAATTTCTGCGAGTGTATGCACATTTTCGAAAATCATTTGCCATTATGCTTAGTCACTGTCCTGCAGGAGCAGCTTACTCACCTTTGGGACACACATCAAGAGAAAAGGTCCTGCCACGATAAGCCATGAGAAAAAAAGAAGAGAAAAAAAAACACACACAAACACACACACACACACACACACACGCACATACGCACACGAGTGTAATAGAATCAGGAATATCATCGCATCATTTTCGGTTTAGTTTTTAGTGAGTTGATTCTTGGGCATCACAACAACGGTAAACCGTTAACCGTAAACCTTTTGCCGTAAACCGGAAACTGTAAACTGTCAAAAGAAGAGTTCAGTTTTGAGGGGAACAGTGAAATTGAAACAAATGAACAGCTTAGGCGAAGGCAATGAAAATCAAGAGGTAAAGTTAAGCGACAACAAAAAAAGAAAGGCAAGAAAAAAAAATATATTTTAAAAATATTAAAATCTTGATAATCGCAAAATATGTTTAAAGTTTATTTATAGTTGAATAACTAAATTAAGCTAAGCTGTCGAGGCAGCTCGACCACTAAATACCCTGTAATTAAAAAGCATTGTCTTATCATGAAAATACGCTTTTTTAAATTAAATTTGATTAATAATAAATCTGTGTGTATTTTATATAAATATAATAAAATTTTAACAAATATTAATTTTCTTGCTAGCGGAAATCGATTTGTATCGATATTAAATTAAATAAAATTAATGTTCATATTGTCTACGAAAACTCTTATTCCAAATTTATACTCTCAACTCTTACAGTCTCTGACATCGACTTATTTATATTGCTAAATCAACTTGCGATTGTGATCAAGAATATATATATATACAAGTGGAAAGCTGCTTTTTCTACTCCCATTAATTAATTTATCTTTTTTTTAACGCCAAGCTGAATAGCAGTTAAATTTGCCATTAAAATGAAATGAATTTAAATTGAAAAATGTCGAAGTATTCATCTCAATTTGGATTGTGCGGAAATATAAATGAATTCTAGTTACAGCAACAACTGTTCAATCAACCGTAAATCTTTGGCAGCAGTCTCAGCTGTCACAAAGTGCCCAAAGAGGGGGAGGGTGCGGGTATGCGCAGTGTATGAGGAACGTATATACCTCACCCAACCCCCTTGGTCAGGGAATGGTAGCAACGAACTTTAACGGGGACTTGCTCCAAAACCAGCTTAGCATCAGTCCAAACAAAAACCATTTTGCAAACAACAACAACAATTAAAAGTTCTGTCGTCGAGCAAAGGAATTCTCGACCCGATGATGCTCTATAAGCTGTAGTACTGCTTCGAACAGGTTCGAACTTTGAAGAAATTTGCCGTTTAGTCTTCATACAAGTTCGAACTCGAATCGGTCGCGTGTTGGCGTTCGAGATCGATGATTGTAGCAGCGCTGTCGACACACGTGCACTACAAAGTTTTCGTGTAACTCTGCGCTGCTCGTCATGGACTTTGTGTCACATGTGTATATGTGTGTGTGAAGAGTGCAAAAGAGCCAATCAGAACGAGAACACAATCCGATCACACAAAAATGTTTAGTTCGAGTTCCATTGTGTGTATGCATATGTATATGTATTTATGTATGTATGAATGTATGCAGGTATGTATTTTTGTTAGTAGCTTGAAATTGGAGAAGGAACAGAGAACGAGAAGATAGACATGCCTGTTACATACTTTTGCTACAGGGTATGACAAGTAGAAGAAGTCAGAAGAATTGATGCGGGTCATGCAGCACAACAACTGCAGCTGGGCACACTGAAACAACAGCAAGAAGAGAAACAAAACCAAAGCATAAACAAAGGCTGAACACAAATGCACGACTCGACAGCTAAACGCTCGGAAAGGCTTTCAATTAAAATTAATATAAATTTACGCGAATTAAACAAACACAGCAAAACGACAATAAAAACAACAACGACAACAGCAGCTCAAACACAAGTGAACAGGTGGGCATAGTTGGGCGTGGCAAACGTGGCAAAAGGTATAAAGAATGTATTACGAACATGTAAAGCGCGTGGAGGAAATGGACTAAATGACTAAATGACTGAATGACTGAATGACGAGAGAGCCACATCTGCCAATGGGGCCAATTAGAGGGTTAGCTTTTAACTTGGCTCACAACGCACAAGATGACCCAATGCCAGGACAATATATAACAGGCATATATTAATATTTATATATATCTATATATGTATAAATATCTCTATATGTATATAAATATCTATATATATATATATATATATATATATATATATATGTATCTCCAGAAGATTGACATAAATTTGGGTTCCGGTTCTGTTTACGGGCTTGGTCCGTTAAAGGTTAAAAATTAATTAAATCGTTTGAATTCCGTTGACAGAAATTTAAATTAGGCCTTTGATAATTTTTATTTTTCATTAAAGTAGCAATCGCTGAAAAGTTTCGAGAGAACCTGCAGCTGGTCGGCATCTCCGCCGCAAAATACGAGGAGATCTATCCGGTTTCCATGTCTGCCACTATCTACATAACGGATGACATGTATACGGCTGTCGAGATCAAGAAAATAGAGCTGCTCATACTCAAGGGGATTGATAGCAAACTGTCACGGCCATTGGCCATCTATTTCCTGAGGCGCTACTTGAAGGCAGCCAACGCTGATGATCATCATCATGCCATGCCCAAGTACTTCTTGGAACTGGCAAGCCTCGACTACAAGCTGGCTAGCTATAAACCCTCCAACATTGCGGCTGCTTCGCTCTTTCTGTCGCTGCACTTGCTCAATGGCAATGCTCATGATCCGACGAGCTTTAATGACAGGCACTGGACACTGACCCTGGTTCACTACTTGCCCAGTGAAAACAACGATGACTCGAACGAAACATCGAAATTCCGCCAGGAATTCTATGGCTCTATGGATCTTTGGAACACCAGTCTGCAGAATCTGTTCAACTGGCAACCACGTTTGGATGAAAAACAATAAATATATGGACAAGATGTATTCTCTTATTAATCTGATTTCTACCAGCAGCCTCAACCATTTTCTGTATACATTAATACGCGAGCGCATGTGTGAGAAAGGGATGGCATGATAATCGATGCGAGCGTAAATATGTTTTTGTGTGTATTCTGCAGAGCCCCGTTACATACGATTGCGTATACGTATATTTGTATGTATGTATGTATACATATATATGCAAGTGTTTCTAGCGAGCCAATTGGGGATCAGTTCGAGCTTGTGAATAAAAATCTGCGCTGCTTGTGATTTTTTACTCTTCAGTGTCTGTGCTTTCTATAAGAAATATCCGCCTGAATATTGACTAAGCTCATATATTGGTGCAAAACTTTTTAACGGGAAATTTGGCAATAGAACAAGAATATTTTAACAACTTGGTTCGAGGTATATCGTAGTCGAGCTTACTAGACTACCGAATTCTTACTTGATTCCTTGAGGCAAACATCACCGTCCGAAACATATAAGCATTGCCTCTTAAAGTAAGTTACTACCACTTTCCTATATTTCATACATTTAAAAAAAAAAAAAGACAAGAGCGTTTTATCCTGTACAATTTTAAATTAAAGATGAAAAGTATTAAAAGAAAAAACAAATTATGAAACTCAAACATAACAGGTTAAATTATAGAAGTGCGCCTCGCTATTTTAAATACTTGCAATATTTCCTGCACCTGGGGAGGTGCAACAATAGGCACAATTGAAATTATTGATTTGAATACGGTAAACGTGTTTTAATTGAAATTTAAAATGAATTCGTGCAACTTTCAATACCCAATCGCAGTAAAGAAATTCAATTATAAATTATTCCTCCTCTATTATATACATATATATATAAATACATATATATATATGTACATATATATATGTTATAGTACGATGAACAACTGAATATTTATCTAAATAGTTATATTAACATGGCCAGCGAGTGGATTAAATTAATTGAATTGTGTGCTGAGCCCTTTAAATATACACACAACTTGCCACGGCTATGTGTGGCTATGTGTGGATGTGTGTGGATGTGGGTGTGAATGTAAATGAAGGTGTGTGTGTAGGTGTTGCCGTGCGACCGAGCCAGAATAAACTTAAGCCAAGTTAAGCCAGGGCAATCGAGGAGACACGCAGCAAAAAATCGCAGACAACAAAAAGCAAGTTGCTGGCAAGCAGCTTTATAATTCAAGCACGATAAGCGTGCTCGACTAGATAAATACCCTGCGCAATTTTCAAAAAATAATTAAAGTTGAAAAAATTACTGGTAAATAAATTTGACACGCATTTGTTCAAGAAAAAAAATAAACCTGCAACTACCTTACAAGTACCCTCAAAATACATTTTTAACTTTATAGTTGTTCTCATAAAAACAATATTATAAATAAACAAAAATTAATAATATCATCATTAAAAATTAAATATATATATTATTAATAATATATTTAAATTAAAAGCTTTATATTTAAAAACATAATTATCTTTTTAAGTTATGCAATATTAAAAATTGGTATAAAAAAAAGTTTCTTTAAACTATTATTATGTAGAAAAATGTTTATTTCATAATTGCTAGTGCTGCAAAGATGAAGTTAACTGCCTCAGTTAATTTTTTCTAATTTTTGTATTGATTTTTCATAAAAATATACAACTACACGAACGATATGTGTTTCACGGAACTTTATTCTGCCCTCACCCGCTATCTGATGAAGGGTATAAGCCAAAGAAGAAAAAAGCAAGTCATAACGCTCTCGTCAAGAGAATTCAACTATGATACTATGTTGAATACATACAAACTAAGCTTAACATAGTTTTTAATTTTAATTTAATATGTCAGGGTATACAATTAATCAATTAAAATACCATATTCTAGCAGTTGTGTATTTTATATGTATCGCATTGCAACGATTTGTATTGATAATCGCGAATTGGGTTCAATTATCGATAACAGAAAATAAGCTTTTTTTTAAATAACTTGACAAACAGACATACCTATGTCAACGTCTGATCAAGAATGTATATAGTTTATGACGGCGAAGCTATTTCTTTTACACAACTGAATTATACCCCTGAACTCAGAATAGCTGTTCAGGGTATAAAAAAAAACAAAATGGGCCATTAAAGCAGTCAAATAAAAGTAAAAATGGCCAAAAAGCGAAAGCGAAAATCAACGAAATTTCTGTGATTTTGATTTAGTCGCGAAAAGTGGCCATGTTTATTGTGTGTATTGAGAACTTATGCTGACATGACAGTTACAACTACAAACAGCACGATTTTAATAAATACTACAAGGAGTACCACTGAGTAGACACTAATCAGGCGATTGCTACTTATATATATATATATATAATAATAAGACCAATAAACATTAGCAATAAAGTCAAAAAATTAGCTAGAAATGTGCAAAGTTATCGATAAATTATCGATGTATTGCGAACTGAATTTTTTGGAATATGTTAATTATTGTTGTTGCACGTACAAATTTTACAAATGTGATCTATGACCAACTGATGCACACACACACACACACACACACACCAGACAGTGATTTCGTTTTGGTTGCCTTTAAAGTTGAACGATGGGTTTGTAGGTAATATTGATTTTTAATACGCTTCTTTGTTGGCAAGCGTCGCGAACCAAGCCGGAGCCAACTGCCAACTGCCAGCATGCATCTTGCTCTGTTCCTCCAAAATGGGTGTGCCAATATGTGTATGTGTGTGAGTGTATTTTTAATGACTGTAAAAAATGGAGAAAGATACAAGCAAACCAGCAAACGTGTCACAAACACAGCAAAAAAACACACACAACCACCCACATCCACCCACACATATAACTTAATGCCACACGCATGCCTCTGCATATAAGATTGTCAAATGCGACGTATGCGTTACTCTTGCCTGCAAACGTAATAAACGCAGCAACCGCTATAAATGAACGAATAAATGAATGCAAAGCCGAGAGTTCAATACAAACTTGTGCTCAAGCAATGCGACTTAAAGGGATCGCCAAATCGCCACTTGAAGAGCGAAAGCCAGTTGACAGTTGCCGTGAAGGAGTTGCTAAGCTTAGGAAAGAGCGCAAAACTGATTTGCTGTCAAAGTGAAGAGCAACGCTTGGCTTGCTCTCCAAGCACCTATACTCGTGACTAGGCAGTGTTTAATTACTACAAGAGCGCTAAATATAGAGCAAGTTTGTATTTAACAGAGAGAGAGAGCGCATGTTGGAATTGCAGTCAAAGAGTTGTGTTTTAAATTGTGGATCTCTCTTAAGCTTGCATATAAAGAGACGATCAGCTGAAACGCCTTGCTTTCAACTGGAGATGAGCAGCAGAGTTACTCCCTCTCCCATTTATTGGTCTCTCTAACGTGATCAAGCCAACTATAAACTAGAGTTAAGGAAAAATTCAGCCATTTTTCAGCAATGGCTGGCAACACTGGATGAGATTTGTGGGCAAGCAGAAGGAGCTGTTGTTGATAATAAAGAGAGTCGATCTCGCTGGGCTCTCACTTTATCTTTGTGTTCTCTGCATGTCAGAGAGTATTTTGGCTTGTACTTACGATTTGCGTAGACGATCCGTGGACGCAGCAGCATCGTCAGCAGCAGCAGCAATAACATTGCATTAACAGACACCAGCTGCTTTGGTGTAAATGCTTCGGTTGGTGCTTCTTGTTGCTGCGACTGCGACTGCGGCTGTTTTTGTTGTTGCTTCTCCTGCAGCAGTTTCTTTTTCTTCTCCCGATGTTGTTGTTGGTGTCGTCGTTCTTCCTGTTGCTGGTCGACGTCAGCCATTTGGCGTTTGCCTGCCGGATGATTGCTGCTTTTCTGCTCCGGCATTTTCTTATTTCCTTTTCTTATTTTCTTTTCTTATTTTCTTATTATTTTTTTGGTCTTGTTTCGGACTCAACGGCTTATCGTTTAACGGCTTAAAGCGTCGGCTTATTATCTTTTTTACTGTAAGCTGTTGCTTTTTATTTTATTGCTGTTGTTGTTGTTGTTGCTTATTGTTGTTGCTGCTGATTTTTAGATTTTAAAGATAGTTGTCTTTTGGCAACAATTTAATGTTGCATACCTAAAAGCGCTCTCAATTTAACAACTTATTTTTTATTTTGTTTTAAAACTCGCCATTTGAGTTGAACTGATTTAAAAAAAAATGCAAATATACATAAATGTTTTGAGTGTGTGTGTGCAACCAATGGAAACTCTTCTCTATATCCATCTCCATCGCACTCAAACCACATATCCTTCTCTATCTCAGTCTGCCACTGTCCATCAATTGACACACATTTTCCATCAGTCTGTCAGTCAGTTAATCGGTCAGTCTCTCTGCTCTGCATTTGACTCTGTGATGGAACAAAAAAAAACACAGAACAAATACAACGAAATCGTTATAAAGGTTCCTTACTCAAAATATTTGTGTATATACAAATATATTTAAATATTTATGTATTTATACGTCTGTTTCAGTGGACCAATTTCACATTTCTATTTGTGCTTGCAGAAAATTATAGATTTTTATTTAGTTTGTATATAAATATATTATTGATCAGCATTAACATGGTCTATAAAATACTTTCAGTCTGTTTTTATGGAGACTCGTGCCTCAATTTTACTGTTGTTTTGATGGAACCGTGATTATTGCAGAGTCAGCCTGATCAAATCACAAAATTAACAAACGGTCGGTTTTAAAATTTAAATTTACAGCTTAACTGAGTTCTTTAAATCAGAATCTTCTTTAACTGAAACAGCTGAAAAATAAAATAAATACACTGCAAAAATAAATACGGGGAGTTTCTCTATGGCTGTCATAGGCCGAATTTCTCTACTCTCTTTAACCAATCTTAATTTTGATTACTTTGGAAAACTGATTTGTTTCAGGGCACCTGACAAGATTTATATATATATATATATCTTTCTTTTTTTATTTGGTGGTTTGTGGTTGGTAATCAAAATTGAAGGCAAATTAAAATGCAATTTCTGAACGTTTTTGTTTTGAGCCAACTTTTGTGTTTGTTTGTGTGAAAAGACGCTGCTAAACGAAATACTTTCTCAAGTACTTAAATTTGAAACAAAACTTGGCAAACTTTCTGTGCGTGGTGTTAGCTGCAAATGCAATTTCCATTCCCATTCCCATTTACGTTGTTTTTCTCTTTTTTAATGCAAAATACTGAAAATGCGAGATTTTTCAAGTTCAGATATCCGCGACATTCGAGGCACTCGGTACACGGCTTAACTTAAATTGAGTTAGCGGAAATGCCTCTAAATAAAGTATTTATTTAATGTCTCCCGTAAATGAAAGTCTTCTTGGAAAATTGAAATATTGTCAATTAGGTTTTTTGTATTATTCTGCGATTTATAATTTATCAGTCAAACCCAAATGGAATTTTCTTTTTTTATAGATAACAATTATTATTATTATACACAAATCAAATGTTAATCTTTTTATAACAACACTTAATTTTACATATCAAACAAATTTAATATTATTATTTTTAATTAACACTTCATTTTATGTATATCACAAAAATCGGAGCCGCACTTGAAAACAAATTTCTTTATTCTTTTGCCACAGTAAAATTAATTATGAGTACATAAGGATAAAACTTAAATTCATAAATCTTATTTATTCGCAAATTTCACACATTTTCAACGATTTTTCAGATAGATTTTAATAAAACTCGAATTCTTTAAACTTATTGCTTTCTATATGACTTTATAAAAAAAAATCCAAGTGATTTTGAAAAATTATAATATAAGTTCTGTAAACTAATTCACTCGACTGATGTCAACGAATTTTTTAATAAGCTTAGAATAAAAACTGCAACTCAAAATATTTGTAATGACACATCAAACTTTTCGTTAATTGAAAATCAGTAGTTTTAAGTTCTGTTTAAATATATACTGCAATCAAAATATGATTAAAAAAGATATTTTTCTTTAAGTTCTTAAAGCTTTTGTATTGACATCCGTAAAAAAGACTAAATGTCTTATAATTTTGTAGTAAAGTTTTAATGTAATAAAAGACAAATCAAAGGCCCTATATATATGTATATATATATATATATATATTTATACCATAATATTTAGCGGTCAAAAGATGAGTTCGTGAAAAACTGTTTCTTTTATCAACGGAAAATTTTTTAAGACTTGTTCTGTATGAAAGGGTTATTCAATGTATACTTTACGTCTTGGAATAGTTTTGGGTAAATATTATTTTTCCCAAAGCCTCTCAAAACTTCTCAAGCTAAATTAATTAATTAATGTTTTCTATTGAATTCACTTTGGTAATTATAATTTATAACATAAACTCAACATACAAAAAATAACAGAATTTACTGTAAGGCAAAAGCCGATATATATATATATATATATGTACTTATTTACTTAATATTTTTCATATATGTATTTAAGTTTGTAAGTGGACGCAATTTAGTCGTAGCTCGATTTTCCACATATTTGAATATTGATATCATAAAAAGACCTTAAATCGACAATTTAATTATTTTTACGATGCAATATGCATCTTTTGTTGTTGGCCCCGTTTTAAAAGTCAGCGGATATTGGCCGAGAATTTGTTTATGGCCAAATGTCGAAACAGAGGATGCGACATTCCGACGTCGACGTTGCCGTCGCCAGCACCTGCTGCAGTCAATTTATGACTGTCACAAAGATAGTCAGCAAAACTACCGTTGAAGGTAACAACAACAATAGCAGCAATGACAACAAGGATAACAGCAATAATAATATCGGAATCTGCCCGACGACAGGGAAATGCAACACTTTCCTCATCCGTTTCGCTCTTCCGTTTGCAATTTTTGGCCTCTGCCATACACTTTGCACAACACTTGCAACAAACAACAAATATAAAAAAAAAAAAAAACAGAGAGGGAAAAAAAGATAGCAAAATAAACAAGGGACAGACAGACAGGCACACAGACACACAGATAAATAGAAATAAAAATTTCAACATCAACACAAACACAAACAAAGCGCACAATTGCAGGATTTATAATGGCTAAGTAAACAATGCTCAATTCGCGCTCTACTCTCCCTCTCTCTCACACCCACACACTCTCTCTGTCTCTGTCTGTCTCTATTCTTCGGCCGTTTTGTTTCTTTTACATATCACTAAACTTTGTACCGTTTTTAAGCAATGCTTTTGCGCGCGCTTTTACTTAACGATTCACACACGACTTGAAACCAAAAAAAAAAACAAATGTTGTACTGTCACTCTCTGTCTCTCTCCGTGTGTGCCCTCTACACGCTAGTCGCACGTAGAATGCTGAACACCACATAACTGCACGCGGCTTTTATATGCGACGGACGAACCGATGGACTCACTGCTCGGCTGTATCGCAGTCACTCCAATCGGGCTGCAGGACTCGGGCTGGCGACTCGGCTCGCTTTGCGATTCGCCTGGCGTTCGGTTCGCCGTTGCTGGCGTTTAGCATATGTTCGTGTTGGCAGCGACGCTGGCAGAGATGTATTTGTTGTGACTGGGGGATTGCTCTGCTCTGCCTGCATATTTACTTTATGAATGTGTTTACGTTTACCAGCAAACTTTTACACAATGGTGCTGAAGAACGGGAAATGGCATGATGTGAAGGAGGAAGGGGAGAAGAGCACAGGTAGCGAAAGTGCCAACACTCGCATTAATGCCAAACACGACAAAGAACAACAGCAATTACAAAAATAAGCAACAACAACACAGACAAATTGTATGCAAGCTGCAGTTCAATTAACTATCTGTCCAGCCGCAACTCGCGCATAAGTGTGTGTGTGTGTGCATGCATACGTGTGTGTCCGTATGTGTACGTGTGTGTGTCTGCCTCTTAAACGCGTTACGATTACGTTTATTGTGGCAATTACGAAAACAAAAATGGAATTGCAATTGCAATTGCATATTCGGAGTGATATTATTTATGTAGCAAAAGTTTGACATATCATTTTGTTTCCGTCACACATTTATCTCTGTATGCGTGTGCCAGATAACTGTATGAAATTGTTAAGCATGCTTCTGTCGAGAAAGCTCCACGAGCAGATACCCTCAGCCAAAACTTTATATAAACATAAATTGTGTAATTGGATGATAAGAAAATGATTCCTCAGTTCTTTCTTCGCAGATTTCGATGATTTTTTACAGGTGAAGAAAATGTTAAAATATATACACAAATTTGTATCCATATTCACTGAAATGTTGCATCTATTGAAAAAATTAAAAAGTCAAAATTAAAATCACAATTGTGAATTTCTACTTTCTACTGTCACGACATTTTATCCTGAACTTGAGGATATATAACTTTTCTATGTGGAACTACCTCATTTTGAATGTATTTCTTTGCACAATTTAGTTATGACCGATTTTAAGAATTTTCTAGGTAAAATAAATAAATATTACATTTTATATACATCACGTTTTGCTTATTTTTCCGGCGTACTCTCAAAAACATCGTTTTTATCGCTTAAAATATTTCTTAAATTTTTTTGTGCGTTTCACATTTTACTTAATTCCTCCGCAAAAAAACCGTAGCATAATTTTTGGTGCAGCTTTTTTTTAATAGTTATGTTTATAAATGTACAAATAAAAATAAATATTAAATGTCATAAATATTAATATATGAAGTATATAAATCAATATTAATAACAAGAATATAAATAAAAATAATACTTATATTAAAATAGCACAAATAAAAATAATAACTTAGCTTTTAAATCCTCATATAGATGTAAATCTTTTTTTAATAACTTTCCTTAAAATCGGAGCATTAAAAAATATGTATTTCAAATATGAAAATATCTCGGTAAAATGGAAATTTCTTGACTAAGACCTGCAGCTTAAAAATAAATTAAAAAACAATTTTGGAATTTAGGAACATTAAATACAATGGCAAACAAATTACTACACCGACTAGTTTTTATTTTTTGTAAAGTTAATTTAATACACTGCGTAATCAATATTTAGAAATAAATAAAAGCATCCGATAGAAACGATAAACGATTAGTGATAAACGATAAAAGATTATCTATAAGTGGGGAATCAACGAGAGGCAAAGCAAACATTAAAATAAATTGAGGCCACTTGCAGTAGGGCAAATTTGGGTACGTTGCACACACAAAAACACACACACAAAAACACACACACAAAAACACACACACTACACTACTGCACAATGCACTCCGAGTTTGACGAGTGTCATCGAGATTGATCTCTGTGAATGATTGTTTTTTTTTTTTTTTGGCCGCATCTCGTTTCGGCTGCATGCCGACACTTTGGCGCCGTTTCCACATTAGCATGGGCACAGTAGGTGCTGCCACATGCCACATGCCACATTCCGCTACATGCCGCTACATGCTTTTGCATGTTGCTGCATGCTGCATGCCACATGGAGCAGCAGCTGCGAACAGTATCTGTGCAATGTTTACCAATTCTGCCACATCTTCCCCCTCTCCCTTTTCGTCGCCATACCCGTCTCGTACTCGCTCTGTTGCAAGTTATGTGAACTTCAGTTAGTTGAACTTAAAAATTAAAGTTTGAATGGCTGCCAATTTCAAGCACAATTAACTCTTGAATACATCTAAATAAGTCTGAACAAAAACGAAAAAGGATTTTGAATCAAGCACAAAATATTATTTGCATTCTTAAAATGGGTTCCCAATGCTTGTTCAATTTTGATATGGCTTTATTTTAAGTTGATTCGCATTAATATATAATAATAATATTATATCGAAATCTAATAATTTTATAGTTTTAAAGTCGAAATATTTAAGGCAAAGTTGGGAAATAGAAAAAGTTATCTAAATGACACTGTAGCTTTAATTAGATTTGTATTTGTATATATATATATATACGCAATTAGTTTTTCTACACAGAACCAATTAAAAATTAGTTTAGCCCTCTCGACCCGAGCATTCTTTCCTTTTTTTTTTGCCTATTTTATATTGATAGGTAAAAGTGGCTTGCCACACGCCACACACGCATGCAGAGCTGCCACAAAATGTCGTTGACGACATTTGCTGCTGCTGTCTGCCACTGTTGCACTTGCCGCTTGACAATTGTTTTGACGGAACTGCAGCTCAGCTAATCTTACCTCACCTCACCTTACCTCAGGCGCCCATCCGACCCACTATGACGTTGCACATTCAAACCATGCCATAAAAAAAACTTCAAGCTGTCATAAGGTAACACAGTCGTAGCTGCCATAAACTGTGGCAGCTAAGGGAGAAACTGAGAGGACATGAGGCATGCATAATAGTGTCAACTGGAGCTGGTTCTGTTTTGTTTTTTTTTTTTGTTGCCACTGGTTCTGCTTCAACAGAGCGAGAAAGAGAGAGAGAGAGAGAGAGTGAGAGAGACAAGAGTCTCGTCGCATTTCAATTTTACAACTTGCAAAATAGTCACTGACAACTGGCAACCGACTAGATAAAGAATTTATGAAATAAATAACAACAAGAATAGCAAATCGCAAGTATGACAGACAACAAGTGATCCTATCTTGATATATCTTAATTGATTTTTATTATATATTTTTATTAGTTTATATAGAAATACAGATGGCAGCAGGTAAATAACTAAAGTCTGCAAGGGAATGTTATCTTCTATCCATAGTATGTAATAGATAAAAATAAACATTTACAACCCCTTAAGGTACATATATATATATTCCTAATCAGCATCAACAGTGATTCGAACTTGCTTTGTCAGATTGTCTGAACAAACGGCTCTTAGAGGATTTATATATCATTTCCGTTATGAAATATTGAAAAACTTAAAATTTATGTTCTAAATTTAAGAAGGCTATTTCGATGCCAAAGCCAAATATGCTACTCCTATTGTCTGGAATACTGCCTTTCTCGCACAGGCGATACCACTTTTACAGGGCATATGTTAGGTGCAACCGACGCGATGTGGCAGATAAAGATGATGCCACTTGCTGAACCATTTTGCTGTTCGCTTTTCTGCCCCAAAAAGTATACAACGGCCATCAAATAAATATTCAGCGATTTGTATTCAAATGACGTTCAATTCCAAATATAGACATACACACACACATACACACACACACATACACGCACACCCATACACACATACTTATACACATTACAAACTGCTCAGAGTGAAGAATTTGCACAAATTAAGTCAAAGCGTGCCCAAAATTTGCCAGCCGGAAAATAGTTTTAGATAATGTATGCCCAAAAAAAAAAGGTCAAAGTTCACACAGCCGGCAAGCAACACTAATGAATAATTTTACACTTACTTAATGCGCCCATAAACAATCCACACAGTCAGACAAACTAAAACATATCAATTTAAATAACATTCCATAAATAATTAAATTATAGATAATAGATAAAAATGCGCCACATAAATCCAAATGTTGGTTAACAAATTTCTCAGGAGTAGCATGAACATTGTGATGACTATTATAATTATCAAAATTGTCTGATTCTGATGATTTTTAAAGTTTTGTGTTTTGTTTTAAAGTAAATAATGGAAAAGCTAAAGGAAAGCATCTGTGACCCCATCAAAGGATCAAAGACGAGTTAATATAGCCATTGTATGATTTCTTCAAAAGCAGATAATCTTACTCTCAATCAACAAAACTTATATGCCCCCGACCCATTGGTTGCATGTAAACATAGTTTCTTGCAACATCTGTCGCACGGTCTGAGCAGATGTTGTCATACGAAGCAAAGCTCAGCGAATTGTTAATGGCAAAGTGTCGTATGGGGACGATCTTCAAGTGGCTGCATTTGATCTACTCAGCTATTTTAAGATGAGCGAACATCACATTCTTGGAAAAATAAACCTCATAACTTAGGTTTAAGATTTTTTTTGTATAAAATAAAGAGATGCTCATCAGAGCAAACAGTTCGATCCCAAACGTCCTCTCAACACAATTTTCGGCATACCCTAGGAAATGACTTATAAAGTCATTTGATCTACAGCCATGTCTATATGTCTAAATACACCACGGTTCCCCATAAAGCTCAAGTTGACTTAATTTATCGATTTGCATTAATCGAAAATTAAATACATATTTAACAGCTGGATTGAGGATAGTCGAACTCACCCGACTATTACTTTTTTATTTATGCAATTAATAATTAATCAATGAATAACATTTTAGTTAAAAAATGTATGATGCATATTTAATTAATAATCAACAAGTTGAAGAGAATTAAATTAAAATATGATTATTAAAATACATATTCATTTTAATTTAAAAAAAATAAACCTAAAATACTTTTCATGCATGTTTTCAGATCTTTTGAAGACATATTTATAGAGCGAATTTTATATATTCGACAAGTTCAACAAATTGATATTTAAATAACTATTTTAACTGTTTTAAATTATAAAATATAGTTTTAAAAAATTGTATTATATGGAAACCCCACAGGAGGTAATTTAAATATAGTAAACTAAATTTGGGGTTGAATTATTAAAAAAGTAATAATAATAATTAACAATGTCCTGTTGGTTATTGGAGTATTATTAATTTTCCATGGAGATGTAGGGCGCGTAATACTCGAATTATAAATTAAACACCCTATTTCAATAATAAAATTCCTATCGATAACATATTTAGCTTCCTTCAATTTATAAAGTTTAAAGTTAGCATTGTAAGATGGATAGATAAACATGATTAGATCGACTCGATTGTCAATGCTGACCAGGAATATATATATAAACCTTTTGCAATCGAATAAATTTCAAATTTCAGATTTGTGAAAATTAGGGTTGCATGTCCCACAATCGACAATGTGTAAATAGTTATTTTTTTAATAAATAAATTGCACAATTTTTTTACCTTTGCTTTTGCAAAATTTTTATTAATTTTTAATGAAATTCAAAAATGACGAAGCTGTAAATGCTGCCAAGTTTGCATTTTAAGGTCATATATGGAGTGAGGGGGCACAAATGAGAGTAGAGGGTAAAGGGTAGTCTATTTTTGTGCATCGTGGGCTGAGTTGAATTTCATTCAATTTGAATGGGGGATCCAATTGCCGCCGAAAGGCTTGAATCCACTCAAATGGCACCACTTGGCAGTCAGAAAATTCATTAAAATGCAATATGTTAACGCAAATTGATATCGAAATATGTGTGGCCAAAGGTTGCACCAACACCCCTCCCCTCCCATCTTCTCCACTCCCCCACTGCTTTGCAGTTACTTGGGAGGGAGACGTTGGTGTTGTGAGCGGGACTGAAAAGTTGATAACAGCTCCCATGCCAAAATGAAATGTGCTAAAGGCTGTGTGTCTACCGAAGTTAAGCGGGATGTGAACAGGGATACGCCATGACCTACACTCAGAGAAATAGTTTGTGTATTTTATGCAAACTTAAGTTGGGTTTCAGTTTCAGTTCCTATTTTCAATCGTGTAATTTCAGTAGGGGTTTCCTCATGGTAAATTATCTGAGGCTCTTCAACACCAATTCATGTGCTTTGGTAGGTGAATTAATTAATTAATTATATACAAATAAAAAAAAAAATTTTTTGTAAGATTAACTCTTTTAAAAATAGAACACGCTTTTTTATAAATAAATAAAATTAGTTTTGTTTTTATATTATATTAATTAATTTATTTTTTTGATTTTCACGTTGGTTTATTTCAGTGTAAGTGGAAGGGTCAGAGCTGAGATGGGGGCGTGGTGTAAAATGGGTTGACTTGTCGTTGGAACCCTGCAATTGCAAGGATAGCGAGTGAAAGGAAGAAGAAATCTAATAGAAAGTTCAGCTTGAACCGCAAACCTGGTAAAATTCCATTGACTGGCAGCTTCGATGGTTGCTTGCTGCAAGTACGACAGGAGCGACAGGGAGGAGGGATATGTTGAGGAGGCAGTACTGAGTTCTGTCTTTACTCTTAACTTGGCTTGAACTGGTCGTGGGCCAAAGCTGGCAAATATTGGTAAAATGGCTGGCAGGCTACAATTTTTGCAGGTAACTTTTTAATTAAAGCTGACTCAGGTCTGTCTCCCAGCATATTTCTCTCTCTTTACTTATTCTAACTTTATCTCTCCCTCTCTCTCTCTTTCTCTCTCTCTCTCTCTCTATGTCACTCAATGTCTCCATTTCTATTTATATTTATATTCCATAAATGTTTTACCTTTTTAAGCATTTCGATGATGTTATTCAAAAATACTACACAAAACATTTGCAATTTATTTGATTGTTTTTGTGAAAGAGTATAATAATTTTATCGGGAAGTTGTGTAAAGCATTGAGGAATAAATGTCAACTTGTTTCTCAGCATTAAATATATCTTAGCCAGATCAGATAACTATATCATTAAACAGCCTTGACAACAATCGGTCGAAAGAAAATCTTTTTGCCTTTTCCAAGCGCATAGATTTCCTCAATAATAATAATAATAATAATCTGTTAAATAAAAAATCGTTTGTGTGTTTCAATATATATTAAAATTTGGGTTTATTGCGCTTTTGAATAGTATTTTATTTCATTTATGCACAACATTTATTTAGCATCTGAGTTAATTTGTTTTTTAAATGCAATTTGATTTTTCATATTATTTTTAATTGAGTTTTAATTTATTTAATTTTTAATTGGCATCAAGATTAATAAAGCATGCAAATTTCAATAATTTTTACCTCAAATTAAAACTGAATTATAATGTAGATTTTCCACCAATCAAATATGTAATATAACTGCACATAAATTAAAGTTGTATTTTGTTAGCATTACAAATAAAACAAATAAATGTAATCAACTTTTTCATACATCATGTCAATATATGGAATAAAATTATAGTTAGTAAAAAGTTTTGGGCTATTTAACCAATTTTTTTGCAATTCCAAATATGTTCAAATTAAATCCAATTACGAAATTAAGTCATGACCATTCAGAAGTTCAGCTGTAATATAACGAAACTAAAAAAAGCACCCAAAACCTTTCCTTCCAACTTAAACACCAGCTTGAAGGCTGAAAACTCGGCTAGAAGATACCCTAAAGACAACTGTTAATTATACAAGGGAATTGAAATCCTGATCAATACAAATTCAATGTGGCTTTTGTTGCTATGGGAAAAAACTGGAATCGTTATCGAAAATATTAAGTTAACTTAATCAATGAATGATAATATAAACAATAAAAAAATGCAGTTTGAGGTAAATTTCACTGCAAACGATATTTGTTTGAGTAAACTTATCTGCTACTATTTTTTTTGGGATATGTTATTTGATATTTACTGTGAAAATATGTTTGCAACTGGTAAACAGATCCAACATTAAATACAATTTGCTATAAGCTGCATTTTTTTTTTTTTAGTCTGGCATGCCTCAGATTAAAGGAACAAAAAATGATGATGCTTTGCCGGAATCAACTTAACATTGCACAACAACGAGTGTCGCAGCAACAACAAAAGCAACAACAACAACAAAAGCAACAACAACAACAACAACTTTGTCCACTTACAACGAGTGTGAATGTTTCTCAGTCGCAATGGCAAAATGTCCTGCTCCTTTTTTGCTTTGCTCTGCTTCTGCACCTCCACGTCGCTATTATTATAGGGAAAGGACGAAGCTGTTTCTGTTGTTGTTGTTGTTGCTGTTGCTGTTGTTGTTGTAGTTGTTGTTTGCACTGCCCGCAACTAATTGGATTGGCAGCAATGTACAACAATCGCTCAGACATTTTTATATTTACTGGCTCTCTCACCAACGCTCACTCGCTCGTAATCCTTAATCGCAATGCGCAAAAAATTAAACGTATCCAAAGCAAATATTTGTAATTTTTTGCAACCTGTTTGCTTAATGAAGCCAAACAGGAAATGCTGAACTCTTTGCTGATCGCTTATCAGTATTCTTGTGTTGCGCAGAGTAAACTGCACGATCATCCATAAATATCATTCATTAAAAAATCTAAAGATAATTATTAATTAAGGTAAAGAATTAAGAGTTAACACAAACAGCCAATTCTGTGTGTGATTCGCCGACTGAGGCTGATTTATATGTAAATGAAATTTTTAATTTGGCTAATGACGATAAAAAAAAAATTAATTTTTATTTTAGCAGTTTAACGTCGGTCAACTAGTCAAATATATATTTTTTAGAAACATGTCTGCTTACTTTACTTTATTCACAGCGATTCAGCTCATCTGCTTAAAGCTGATCACGCAAATGATATCGATATAAATCGATATTGTATCTTAAGTACATAGTTACATATTAAGTTACAGATTGTACAAAGCAAATGAATATCATAAATAAATGAATATAATAAATTTTTTCTTCGCATATCAATTTAAACAGAGAAAATCAAATATACACGTCAATTTAGGAAAGAAATGGTATTTTAATTAGACTAGAAAACATATTGTCCAATAAGATATATAATTTAAATGTGTGTTCTTTTATTAGACTAATGGCTAGAGCTCGGAACTTTCCGATTTATAGGAAGATTATAAATATAAAACAAAACTCTTATTAAAAAAATTTAAAACTGGAAACAAGCTGAACATAATAACACCAGTTTTCAAATGTTAGCTTGTAATTAAGAAAACTATAAACAAATTTGAAATTTGTAATTTGAATAATTTATCTAATTGTCTCTTAGACTTAAGAGTGTTTATACATACTCGTATATCCTCATCATTTGATGCGATAAATGCAATTTTGATGTTGTATTAATGGTGCAGAGCCAGAAAGGAGTCATAATTAGACCATTCAGAGACCGCCGTACCGTACCGTACCGTGCCTAGGTCCTAGAATAGAATAGCACCGAATACTCCCATTACCGTTACCGAGCAACATACGAGATTGCTGGCAGCCATCTTGGATTCCTTGCTCCTCAATGACCACATGGGGTTGAAATTGCTGTGCACAGGCTTCAAGTTGGGCAGCAAAACTGCGCTTTTGTATACCCTGGCTGAGTGTGGGTATTATGATTTTGCCATGAAATAGGTGGCCAACAATCTCAGGAGCAGGTCTCTCACAATCTACAATTCTACAAAAATTAATGAAAATATATATTGAGGGTGAATTATAAACAATGGCTTCTTATCTGTCCAATCTTTCGATTCAAAATTATTTGAAAATCCACAAGAGTATTAAAATTTGGTAATAATGTAAAATAAAACTTGCTTTTGCACTGCTTTCGTTTTGGTTGCAGCAATAAAAAATGTAGGGTGTAAAATTGAATGCCTTGAAGCCATTGGAATCTGGTCAACACATAGATGCTAGAATCGCCATAAAGTTTGTGACTTTGGTAAAACTCATTGGGTTGAAAAGGAGCCAGACTTGTTGTGCTTCTTGTGCAACAAACAACAATAACAACAAAACAAAGCAGAACTGCGAAAAAAAAAGAAACTTAAAAAATGACGATTGCCAGAGGTAAAAAAGTGGGCGTGAAACGGCGTTGGAAACTAGGAGCAGCATGAACACTCAGAAAAAATAATATAAATAAAATTAATGATCATATTTAAAATTAAATTTTAATGTTGAGAATTGGGAGCAGTGCAAGTTAATAAAATTTAACCAATTTCAATTCAAAACTAGAAATTCAATTTTTATTTTTATTTTGATACCTAACTTTATGAAATTCTACACTTTTTAAAATCACGCATTAATATATATATATATATATATCGAGTCGAGTCCATGCAGTCTTTTTTTTAAATCAGAGTTATCCGGATCGGTTTTTTATATCATATAGCTGCCAAACATCGATCGAAAGACCAAGTTACCAAGTTACCCAATTAAAAATAAGTTTGGATAAAAAATCAACAAGATTAGATTACAGATTACAAATATATTTTTTTTACTTTATAACAAAATTAAGATATCGCCAAAGTGGGGGGAGGATGTTGTAATACCCAATTGTTCCAATTATTCGCTCAATGCAGTCCAGCATTGACTTCATCAAAAACATTTGACAACGGAGCTTTTCGTTTTTAATGGCATTTGCCGCCCAAGTCATCAACATGGCCGAGTTCCAACTGAGCCTTCAACTGGTGCTACAACCTCCACAAGGTCCCTGCTCCCACTGCTGTTTTCTGTTGTTGGGCAACGATGGCAACTGGCTATTGTTCCTTAATTGGTGTTCTGGCCGCTCGACTCGTTGTGCATACACTCAGAGAAAAAAAACTCAATAAAATTGTTTATAAATATATGCAAAAAAAATGTTTCAAAATTCAAAAGGCGTTTCTTTTCTATTTGCATACACTGACCGAAAAAAAAAACGTTTGCCTGTCAAATTTATAAAGTGCCCCATTTTTGCTTATTATTTGCCTCAGTCTGTGGCAGGCAGCAGGCAACATTTTGTGTTGCCATGTGGCGCATTCGATCACGTTTCACGTCCACGAAGCCATTTGCATGTCAGGGAACATATCCATTGTGTCCTACGAGTCCTACGAGTCCTTTGAGTTTGGTGAATTCTCGTTCGCTTTGCGTAAGTCTGGGGCATAACAACAGCAGCGATGGGGCAGCAATAGTAACAGCCTCATTTTGCAGCACAACACAAGCAGGACACTTTAACAAATAAAACGCATTTCAATTTGTGGCATTCAATAATTAAGGACTTTAATTTCTTGATTAGATTTATTAAGGATCAAAAAAGATATAAATGCTTAATTTATAGGCTATATTAAAGAATTTTTTTATTGGCTTTTTAGTGATAAAGTTTTGTATTTTTAGAATTCACATATACTTAATTAGAATTCATATTTAATTTAATATGAAAACACTTTAAAATTTAGGTTGATTGCAACTCGATTTAAGGATACAACTTATTATTATTCCTGATTACGATTTTGAAGGATAGTTTTAATTGTGACTGCAAAAAATGATAGGGAATGTTCCTGGCAATCTTCCCTTCAAATTTCAAGCGTAGTCTGCAAATGTATATGCCGATATTTGATGGAGGTTACCAAGTTATCTTCCACTTTGGAATTATTACTTAAATCAAGGAAAGGTATTTTTCAATTTATGCACATTTTTTTTTTGTTAGTGTAGCAGTAGCTATGGCAACGCCATCAGCAAAAGTCATCAGCAGTGACAGGACTACAACAATGTTGCAAATGTGCAGCGCGAGGCAATGTGTGGCACGTTGTCCTGCCGCCTGACTGTGAAACCTGACGCCCTGCTTCAACTGTCCTCAGACAGCAGCTGAGAGCCAAATGAGGGAAACGGATAAGTTAGGGAACACGAGAGGCAACTACAGCAACAGCAACAGCAACGGGGAGGCACAGAGCAGAGGACTGCTCATTGCATTTATGTTGCATGACTGGTTTAATTCATTCATTTAGAAGACTCTGACAATTGTAGGTGTCGCAACCACCTCCGCCACAACCTCTGTAGAGGCCATCCATCTCGACCATCTCGACGTTCGACGCAGTGCAGCAACAGTCAACAAGAGCAATAAATAAAATATGAAATTGCCCAACTGTAAATTTCACTAGTTTTGATATACTTGACCAAATTGTGCTTGATCTTGATCAGCATTAGCAGGTGAGTTGTTTTAGCAATGTCTGTCCATCAGTCGAACGATCTCAGAGACTACACTGAGACAATAAATCGCATTGATATTTTTAAGGATAGCCAACAAGGGTTTTCAAAAAAAAAAAAAAAAGATATAAATTGTTTCCAGAATGGTTTTCAAATCTTTACACATAAAATCATTAAACTTGTTCTTTGATATTAATTATAATAAAATAGCTTTCAATATCGATTCTGGTACGTAATATATCAAAATTACGGATGAGATGACCGTATTTGTTATAATACTTAATACTTTTTACAATATCGACTGTCTTTGTAAATTGACTATTACTATTAGTTCCGATAATTATGTTTTGAATGAATGTTTAATTCCGATTTTAATTTTCAATTGATACAAATACGGTTCCGATTATTATTAGAAATAACAATTTGATTTCTCATTTTAGGTTGTAAGATATAAAACAAATTACATTATTTGCACCAGTATTGGAAAAAGAAAAGCAAAACAAACTAAACTTTATATTATATTCCATCTATGATCCTTCTAATAATTTAGGATGGGACAAGAAACCCCCTTCCACTTCTCTATTGACAACTGCGAAAACAATTTTTGAAAAATTTCAACTTGGATTTTTAATTCCGAAAACAAAGAATGAAGTTTTATATAAATTTATTATTTGAATAATACGGTGAATGCCCCAACTGTGTCGATTTTCCAATTAACTGTTTAAATTTTTTTCTAAGTGCAGTCTCTGAGATGTTTAGAGAGTGATAGACATTGCTAAATCGGCTGAATAAACTAGAGATTTACAATAATCTATATAATTTATAGACTTGTCTCTTACATAATCAACTTTTGAATAAATTGTATTCATTTTTTGTAGTGTAGTTATGTGTTGCCTTTTGAGCTTGTTGACTCTCTATCAATATGCTCTAATATGCTCTGTTTCTCCCTTGATGGGGAGAACAGAGTATGACAACCAGTGGGGAGCCATTATGGCACAGACATTGTCAATGACTGGCTGGGTGGCTGGTTGACTGGTTGACTGGCTGACTGGCTGGGCGAATTATTATTGCCTGATGCAGGCAGTTGGACGCCAACTACGACAAGGGCGACGACGACGACCAACGTGTCTTGTCATTGTTCCCTTTCCTGCTCCCCATTGTGCAATGTGAATGCAAATGCAAGAGTCTTTGACATGTATGTGTGTGTGTATGTGTATGTGTTCGCTGTGGATAAATGTGTGCATATGTGCTCCATCTTGTTATGGCATTTGAACCATTTCTCGCGCTAGTGCCACTGGGCTGGTCAACAATATCTCAGATGCCACCATTTGTCAGCTAGTCAATCAGCAGCTTGCCATGGCTGTCACCCACACATACGCACATACACTAATATATACACACACGCATGCATGCTTTTCCTTAGATTATCATAATGAAAAGCAAGCAACATATACGCACACACACACACACATAAACAAATATCTTTGCTGTTGACTTGTACTTGTATTACATAGTACAAGTAGTACACATAATATATTAAATATTATATAGAATTTTCAGCCATTACTAAGTGCATTTGTTGAATTCCATCAAATATTGCTGAGATGAAAAAATTAATTATTGATATTTTTATGTCACAAAAGAATATTAGCACAATTTAACTCATTTGCAATGAGTATGTGTGATAATTTATATATTATTTAATTAATTTGTGCGTCCATCTATATGTAAAACAAAATGAAGAGAAAATACTTTAACACAGTGTATATATATATTTATTTATATAGATAACAATATTATTTAAAATATTTGATCATCTTATCAAGGTCCGCTTTAAATGAATCAGCTGATATAATTGAGCTCGGTTACATAAATAAACGATAAGTATATCGATATCAACTGTATAAATCGCCTGGAGCGCTACCAGTTAGCACAAATATCTGAATTAAATTTATTATTACATGTATACGCCATATTTATTTAAAATGTACAAGTATATAAAATAGTTTATTTACGAAATCAGTTGTCACACAAATATACAGATTTAAAGAAAATAAATTCCCAATGCAAGATAAAATTTAAACGACAACGGTCACATTGTTGACGTTGCCTGGCATCACTGCTCTGCTGTTAAGCGCGATCGCCACGGCGTTGCCACAGAATCGTTTCAAATTTGACTTTTGCGCTAACGAACGTCGTGGAGAACGCATTAAACGAAGAAAACGACGCTGCAACATTTAAAACATATAAATAACGAGTCGAAGGCAGCATTCATAAAGTATTAAAGCAAAAATTTCCATCGATTGCACAATATGCTGGGAGCCGCTGTTAACACACAAATGGCAGCAATGCGCAAAAGCGCAGTCGCCGTCGCGGCCTTGGCAAACAACAAAGGACAACAACAGCAGCAGCAACAAGTGGCCTCGAATTTAACTGATATAATGAGGAAATTGCAAGTGGATTATGGCAACTACAGATACACCGTCTATCGATGTGCCAGCAAATTTGTTGCACTTCAAAAGAACTTTCACAGTGAGTGCATATACAGCCAGGAATATAAAAATATATATAACAATTTTGCACAATTTACAGCTGGCAAAATACCGTACAAACTGGTGCTGGCCATATTGGAACGCCATGGAATGCCGGGAAGTGGCGGCAATTGTAATCTTAATTTGATGGTGCCACCCTTTCAGCTCACCTCGTTGCTCCATGACATTTATTTCGCCTGCGAGAAACTAGGACATTTCACCAAAACCCCCAATTATCAGCTGGAAACGGCAACTGCCCTATTGGCCAACTTCTTTTGGAATATCTATGATCCGTAGGTTTATTAAAGGTGTAGTTGTATAAATGTATATTCTACTCCTTACCCATCCACTATCCCACAGTCAACGTCGCCATTCTATATCGCTGCTGGAGATCAAGGTGACATTTCTGCTGCTCTGCAAACTATACAGCAGCGAGCACATGATTGCTGACTTTTACAGTTTGTTGGCGGATGGGCGAATCACGCAATGCGTTTCCCGTTACGCCTTCGAACAGCTGCTGCTGACGCTGAGCAAGCTGCTTTCCTATCTGGGCGAATCAAAGGCATATGGCGCACACAATTTGCCAGCGATGTTGGAGCAATGCTTTGCCCGGTGTCATCATGGTGTCGCCGGCCTCGACGAGCAACAATTTCACAGCCTTTGGACGCAAACACAGACACGTTTCCTCATCTATGGCAATCTGTTGGCGCTGATCAAACGTATCGAGGACACTGAACATTTGATCCATAGCAATATGTGTGCCGGCTGTCGCAACGAGCACATCATTGGCATCCGTTTCAAGTGTCAGGTGTGCCGGGATCTGTCGCTGTGCTTGCCTTGCTTTGCAGCTGCGACAACGCATGTGGCAAGTGGCAAGCACGAGGCATCGCATCGCATGTGCGAGGTATTTGTCGAGGATCATCAGCCGCAACCACGTCGCTGGACCCACTATCTGTCGCGTCTTTGCACTTGGTTCGCCTACCACGCCCATAAGACCCAGCGTGCCGATGCCGAGGAGGAGGAGCGTCGCGGCTTCTGCAATGCACAGGAGAGCACAGGCACGGGCAGCGTCAACCAGCCGAGCAATGCCACCGAATTGGCACCCATTCCAGCCGAGACGCGTAGCATTCGCAGCACTTCCACGTTGCCAATGAAGACGCCTCTCCCTGAGAAGACAATCAATCATCATCAGCAGCAGGCGCAGCAGCAGCTGCAACAACCACAACAGGAGCTGAGTATGTATAAGAGGCTGCCGTCAATCAAAGTGTGAAGGAATAATTGATTGATAGACTGAATAATTTATTACTTCTTGGTAAACAATTGACTGATGGCTGATTGAGTAATTGATTGAATTATGGGTCAATGGATTGGCTAAATTAATTGAAAGAACATTTAATTGACAGACTGACTGATTGATTTGATTTATCACCTCTGGGTAAACAATTGATTGATGACTGATCGATTGTATTAACTAATTATGATTAATTGTCTGGTTTATCAACTGATTGACTTAATTACTGTTCGCAGCTTAAAATATTGACTGACTTATGTTTTATTGATATTTTTTCTATAAAATGCGAACAGGTTCTCTTACTGGCCTGGCCAGCAATGCTTCGGAGCGTATGCAATCCATTATCGATCGTCTGCAGCAGCAGAACACGTAAGTCTCCAAATTGTTGCATTTACATTTACTCAACACTTGCCACTCAACAGTAAACTGGAGACGCAACTGCAACGCTTGGCGACCACATCGAGCACACAAATCTCCGAGTTTCTCAGCGCTCATCAGAGCTTCTTGCTGCACATCATTGAGGATATGCGTCAGCTATCGGTTTGTTAATGATTGATGATTGATCTTAATATCAAACATGTTGTTTATCTATCTCTCTCTATCTCTCTCTCTCTTGTTGCAGCGCGCTTCCTCAGCAGCAGCTCCGTTGATTAGTTCAACATTTTTGAATGCCAGCACACCGCAACGATTGACGATGCCCGTCGGCCAGGCGATGTTTGACATTTATGCTCCAATCGGAGCCAACTTGACACATTCGAGTGCGTAAAACAATTGATTGGTAGACAAACGAATAAGTTTATAAACTGACGATCAACAGAACCTCTGATTGATTTATACTAGTAGACTAAATAATTGCTTGACTGCTTGAACATTTGATTGTTTGGCTAATTGTGTGCATGACTGGCCGAATGATTGACTAGCTAGATATGAATTAACAGGCTGATTGATTTGACTTATTCAATAATTCCCTGATTATGAGCCAATTTACCCAATACTTATTTTTCTCTCATGCACACAGTCAACGGTGCCGAGCTGAATCGCAGCTATTTGGAGGCAAACAAATCGGATTACTCGCTGAGCGACATCAGCTTATGGTTTGATCAGCGTCGTAGCAGCTTGCAACACCAGCAGCAGCAACAACAACAACAGCAGGCTGGCATGCCGCTAGGTGCTTTGCTGGAGCAGTCGGTCAATCTGGATGTGCGCGACACGGAAATGGTGAACTTTAGGCTGCTGCTGCACAAGGTCAAGGAGATTGTCGAGGACTCGTACAGTGACAATACCGAGTTGTCGGCGGCCACACAGAATCTGGAGAATGTCCTCGACAACATCATTAAGGGCGAGGAGCAACAGAGACGCAGCAGCTGCAGCGCCACATCCCAACTTGTAATGTCCTGAAAAAATGAGGGGAAAAAAACCAGTCATTTGCCTTAAAATCAGTTAACTATTACTTAACAAAGTTCTGCCTAGAAATGCTTTAAATTAAGCTAAGTATTTTCTATGTTTTAAAACAACGTTAATTAAAAAAAAAAAATTAACAATTGTTTTCTAACAACTTGAACAATTCTGTATAATACTGTCCGGCATATATGGTGTCCTATGTATATGTATATCTGTTCAGGATAAACAGTCTAACTACTGATTATTAATATGTCCGTCCATGCGGGGTCTGTTTTTTAATTTAATAATACTTAGCTGTTATTTTGAATAAAGCATTTTATACTTATCGGAAAAGACTTGGCATTGATTATCAGTTAAGGTTGGATTTGACTATGGATGCTGATCGAGAATGCATAGCTTTATGGAGCCGGAGAAATCGCCTTTCACAAATACACAAATACAATAATCTGTAATTAATGCTCCAATGAAGTAAATATAGATGTGTATATATATTCTTGATCAGGCTCACTTGTCGAGTCGATATTGTCATTTCCCATTTCGACCGATCGAACGTTGCCACAAAAACAAACGATGTAATCATTTATCATTGCTTAAGAAAATAGTTCACCAGGACATTATTATTAGATTCCTGAAATGCGAAAAATAGCTGCCATGGAAACAATCGGTCGAAGGATGAGTCTTAAGTTCTTACATCTTGGTAGGCATAAATATTAGCCTATTCTGATATATGATAACTACACCAATGATGCAAAGAATACTATTAAGAAAAATATAATAATAATAAAATAAAAAAAAACGTTCTTAATTGTATTAAATAACTTGATTTTAATATATGCTTAAAATAATTGAAAAACATTTGAGAAGTGCAATTTTAAGGTACAAAAAATACGTTTCATAAAATAAGAAAATTTACAATTTGTATTTTAAATATAAAAAAAACAGTATTTCCAGCTGCGTTTAGCTTCTTATCACAGATACCAGCAAATCACTGGCCATTTCCAGCTGATGCAGGCGTCTCAATATGCTGGCTGTTGACGCCGCTGGCGCCTCGAATAGTTCGGCTCGGGCTTGGAGCTCATCGCGCAGTGACGATTCCAGGAGCAACGCTGCATTTGCCGGCCGTCGGCACTCGGCCTCGTGTTCCAGCTGCAGCAGCGACAGATTGCAGTGCAACTGCAACAGATCCTGCTGAAGACGGCGCAGCAGCAGGCCCAGTTGCGTCTGACTGTGCGCAAACAGATGCCATTGCTGGCCAGGCTCATTGTGCAGCAACAGCACCTCCGACGACCGATTATAGAAGAGACAGTGATGTGCGGCAGTTGAGCCACAGCTGCCGCTGTTACTCCTGACGTCAAAGACAAAGTCATCCAAGAGCTGCACAGCTGCAAGCGAAACAACACGAATTGAGTTGAGGGATTCAGCTGGCGGATTCAACAACTGAACTCACCCTCAAGCCTTGGCTGCTGCTGTTGATCCTTCGGGGGCACCGTTGTGGCCACATAGCCCCATTTGTCCGTGAGCAGCTGTTCGAATTGTGCCTGCTGCTCTACGGCCTGAAACTGCAGGCGCAGCGCGCAGTGCGCTGTTTGCGCCATGATCACTGCCAGGAAATCTTGATGCAGTGTTGTCGCGCCAAAGCTGGGCACATGCAACGACTGCTGCTGCAACAGTTGCCACACATTAATGCTAGCTACTTGCAGCTGCAGCTGACGTACATCATTCGCATCCGCCGCATGCACCTCGTAGGTGACAAGCAAATGGATGTGCTCCAGCGCCAGCAAATCCTCCAGCTTTAAGCGCAGCAGCAACACAGCGCTGCGTTCCGGCGCCAATTTGTGGACGATGCTCGCCGCTGGATACCAGTTAAAGCCATTGCTGGCGCTGTGCTGTTCGAGACACGCCCCAAACTGTGAGAGTTCATCATAATCCTCAGGCGGCCGGCCATCCGATTGGATGGGCATCTCATACAAACGATGCGCATAGTTCAGGCCACATCCGGCGGGCAGGCAGCTGAGTAGCGGACGCAGCGCGTGCAAAGTGTTGCACCGATTGTTGCCCGTTGCATTGGTCAACAGGGTGCCCAGCACAAGGCAGTCGCCACAGATGCGTTTCCAGAGATCACCGCAACGGCGCAACAGCTGCTTCTCCTCCAGCAACGGCGAACGTTGGCCGGCCACACCAAATGCCAATTGGTCGCGAGCACGCGCAAAATCCAACTGGGTTTGGGCACGCTGCGCTTGCAGCTCGGCACGTGCGCAATGGACACGCGCCAGCAGACGCTGGAAGCCATCGACTGTGTGTGTGCCGCCAGTGGAAGCTGGTGTCTCAGCCGAGTTAGCAGTTTGGAAATTTGTGCGCACTCGTTTGCCGTTTGTAAAGTGAAGCTCCACTTGTGCCTGATATTTTATGGGACTGCGCACCAGGCGATAATCCTGTAGATTTTCATGCTGTGCGATCAGAAGAAAGCGGTCACTAAGCACCTTGGGTCGCTGCAGGACGAGCAGCTTGTCCCAGCAGCGCAACAGCAAGTAGATCTCTTCGTTCAAACAAACATATTTGCCAATGCTCAGCGGCAGATCCTCGACAGCGTGCAACATGCTGTAGCTTGTCGAATCTCCGCTAATCTCCATGGACACATCGTCGCGTATGAGGAAGCTGTGAATGGGTCCGCTATATGTTAACAAATCGTTGGCCAGGTGCATCAAGCAGGTGTCCCTCAGATCGATGTGATGCAACAGCTCCTTTTTGCGAAATTCGTAGAATTTGAGTTGGCGACTGAGCAGTAAGCTGGATTTTGTCTGCCTCACATGCAGCTGACTGCAGTAGGCAACTGTGTTGCGCTGCATCAGAAATTCTGGCACATCCTCTTCGATATGCGGCAGCATTTCAGGCAATGCAAGCAAAAAAGCAGAAGAAGTAGAAGTTGAAAAATAAAAAATAATAAATAATAAAACAAAAACAAAAGAAATGAGCGCGCTAGAGTTGTGCGTGAGTTGAATTTGGTGGTTGCCACTTGTCACTGCGTCGGTGCTGCCAATTATTGATTAACAATTTTTCCGATCGTCCAGAAGAAAGGGCAGAGAATAAGTTTAGAAAACAGATTAAGTGTATAAATATTTATATTTTATAAATAATTTAATTTAATAAAGTTTTATTATTATTGCGGCTAATGATAAATAAACAAAGCAACACCGTACTGGACTGCTCTAATAATATCGTTATCGCATCGAGATGCGATACAATTCCGATACTTAAGTGAGCGATCGCCACTGCACTGCTATAGCACAAATTCAATTTAACGGTCAATTCGGTTTATTCGATTTATTTGATTACATGTAAATTGCACAAAGCGTAAGTATTTTCTGACAAATATTTGCTTACCAGCTAAAAATACATGAAAACCACATACTTAGGAACAAGGCAGTTGCATAAAAAAAAATAAGTATGAAAAGTGAAAAAAAAAAAATAGATAAACATATGTCTAGCTTACGGAACTTATTCCAGATCACAAGGCGGGTCACTTTGAGTGCCCCCTCTCTCAAAAAAAAAAAACAGAGACACAAAAAATAACTTAAATTAACATTTGTTCCCGCGAACCCGAACCGGAAGCGGAACCAAAGAACGGCTTTGCCGGCTGCACCATAGAGCGTCGCAAGCGATTCCGTTGCATGCTTGAATTGCGCTCGCGCACCGATTGCCGCAACTGCTGGCGACGTACGCCTGCAACTGGGCCGCCTACATCCTTATCTGCTGCATTCATCGCAGCCAGCAAATCGAAGGCAGCCCGTTTTTGCTCCTTTGTCCACATGTTGGTCAACTTTTGTTGTTGTGCTGATTGTTGTTGTTGTTGTTGCTGCTGCTGCTGCTGCTGCTGCTGCTGCTGCTGCTGTTGTTGTTGTTGTTGTGTGGCAGGCAGCTTAGTAGCCAAAGGCGGACGTCTTTGTTTTTCTTGTGGTTGTTGTTGCGGCTGCGGCGCTGTCTGTTTGACGCTGCTGCTGGACACTTTAGCTGCACGACTGAGTCCAAACAGCGACAGTATCGATTTGCGCCGCGTGCTGGAAGCGTGGCTATCGCCCGACTCAGTGCTGGAAACGCTCGTTTGCATAGGCAACACAACTGGAACGGAAACGGCAGCTGATTTGCTGACTTTCGCCGGCGACATGAATGTGACCTTGCGCAGAGTATTGCTGTTGTTGTTGGCGAGGAGCTGCTTGGGCGCCGTGAGCAGAGCCAGATTCATTTTGGCCACCGTTGGCGATGTGTCATTCAGTTCAATGCTGCAATAGGTATCGTCGTGACAACGTATTGCAGCTGGACGTCGCGGCGGTACAGGCGGAATGGATGGGGCAACAAGACGGCAAGAGCATTGCTGCTGCTGCTGCTGCTGCTGCTGCTGCTGCTGCTCTGCCTGTTCCAGCTTAGACAGAAGTTGCTTTTCCAATTGCTTGAGGCGTTGCTCCTCCGCTTCCAGTTCGCTGGCACGCTGCTCTAGCAGCGATTCATGTGCGCGTATCGCATGCAAGCGCTGCTGCAGTGCATCATCGAAAATATTTTGTGTTATCCGACGCGGACTCGGCTCCCGTTTAATGCTCTCGTAGAGTGCCGGATCTGATTGCTGTAGCTGCTGCTGCTGCTGTTTGCCGTTGGCAAAGATGCGTCGCTTTGCGGAGTAGAAGAGCTCACTGCGCAAGTCCGGTGTAAAGACGCCCGTAACACTTAATCGTCGCTGGCCGTAGCCCTCATTGAAGCTATACTGCTCGGTGAATAGTGTGCTCGATAGCTCTGGGCTATCCGGAAAGAGTTTACCCATGCCGGGCACATCGAACTCTTCGCCAGCATCGACGAGTGACGGAAACTGAGCAGATATCTCATTTATATTCCTCACCAGCAACGGATGACGTGTGATCACCTCAATGCCCGGCCGTTGTTCATGATCCACGGCCAACATATATCCAATTATCGATTGCAGATCCTTGCTATAAACATCCGGAATGCGACTAAACTGTCCGTGTGCAATATTATCAGAGAGTTGGGCAAACGCCCGACCCCGAAACGGCGGACGCAACGCACACAGCTCATAGATCAGGCAGCCAACGGCCCAAACATCGCTCTTCCGATCATACTGGCGTCCCTTGACCAGCTCCGGACTCATATAGTGCGGTGTGCCCACAAACGAGGCGGCAAAACTCTGCTCCCGTCGCAGGACACGCGCCAATCCAAAGTCACCCAGTTTAACATTCCCGGCAGCATCGAGGAATATATTCGCCGGCTTAATGTCGCGATGCAGTATGGTGCCATTGGGTATTTTATTGTGGCACACCTGGCAAGCAAAAATTAAAATCGATAATGTTAACGAACATAACAAAACTCAATATAACAAGTTTAATTTTATATAAACAATTATTTAAATGAATTTAAAAATGTTTACCACTCCTCCTCGCATTGATGGGAAGAGTGGCATTAATGTCAATTAAAGAAACGCAATTAAACACTAAATTTATCACATATAATTCAAAGTTAATAGACATAAGTAAAGAAATTTTGAATTATTTCTAAATAAAATTTAAAGTGGCGCTATAATTTTATTTTTCTTTATCTTAATCATTTTAATAAAGCACTTCTTGTGAGAGTGATACTATTATTTTGACTTCAATTGTATATATATAAATAGACATACCTGCAGGGCACGGCACAGCTGGAAGAGCACACGCCAAATGTAGGGTTCCTCGAAGCGTTTGCGTTGCGCCCGGGCACGTTGAATGAGCTGTGCAAGATCACCTCCGTCGCAGCACTCCATGACGATGTATATGGATTTCGCTTCACGGTTCACTAGATGATGATAGTACTGCACTATGTTGGGATGCTTAAGCTGGCGTAGCACACTGATCTCTGAGATGAGCGACTCACATCGCTCATCGTCGAGTTCGTCGTAGTTCATGCCCTTCCACGCGTACAGGACACCAGTGGTTTTGTCTTTAACCTTGTAACAGGTGCCAAAGGCACCGTTGCCCATCACTGCGAGCACTTCATAATCCTGCAGCGTTTTCTTTGCAAATTCTGGCGACATTTTTGTTGCGGCCTCTTCACTGTTTCTTTCCAAACTCATGTTGAGGCTGCTGCTTCTTCTTCTTCTTATTCTTTTACTTCACTTTATGTGTTCTGTTTTCCGTTGTGTTGTATATGCCTTGAATGCCGAAAACTAACTGATCTCATGGTTAGTTTGATGGCATTGCTTTGCTCCTGCAAACGAGTTTCGGCTAAACTCACACACATATATATATATATATATATATATATATAAATATGTATTTATATATACACGCTTGCGCACCCACATACACAATATTACCTGCGAACCCTACACACAAACAAACAAGTGTTGTTATGTTTGCTGCCTATGCCTATTGGAGATGAGCAATACTGTCACTGCGACTGCTAGGCGATCGCTGAAAATACATATGTGTGCGAGTGCGACTGAAATGGCGCACATTTGTATCAAGAAAGAAAACTTGTGCCACTCTTCACAAAAGTAAAGAGTCGCAGTTTTGCTGCGTCACAGTGACCTTCCAAAAATCACAATATTGCTGCTCATCACCACATGCATATCTTGTTGCGTTCCTAGAAAGCAAAAAGGGAGAACGAGAGCGAGAGAGACAATCACTTTGCAAATCGTGCATGTTGCACTGTTGCGGGCACAGTTGCCATGAGTCTGTGTACAAAATAAAAACCGTTGGATTTTTAAAGGACAAACCGTCCTTTGTGGCGCAGCACGCCCGCAATTTGAAACAATTTTCTATGCCTGTTGTCACACTGACCATAAAATAAATTACTTTTCTTGCATTGGCATTTCAATTTGTTTGCGTGCGTCTGTTATTTTGCTCTGAGTGTGTGCGTTTGCAATGCTCGAGCGGATTATGTTACACACGCACACACACATACGCAAATCAAATTTCATTTGCAGATGCTCTTTGCGCTGAGTTAATGTGCATTTAAAATATTGTATCATATTTTCATTAGGCAGAACACGAACTGCTTGAAATCCTAACGGATTTTGCGCATCAAATACTCTTATCATATGTCTTTCACATTTTGTTTATTCCAACATGTACAATTTTTTGTTTAGTTTTATTGTTATTAAATTGCAGCAACAGAGTATTGGCACAGTTAGTAAGTCGCGACTGCTACGGTTGTTCTTTCAAACGCTGTCTTGCTCGCACCCCATGTGCAAAAGCGATGCTAGCTCCGATTTTCGGAATATGCATGTGTGTGTGTGAGTCTTTCATGACCCAAGTCCAGGTAGACATGATACTGGAGAAACGAGTTATCTCCGGCTTATCGTTAGTCCGTGCGTTGATGGTTTTATGGGTTTTCACGTGTAAAACAAACAATAGCACAGCAGAGGCAACGAAATCCTTCATATATAAATAAATCAAGCATTGAGTAACGTCGTATTTTACGGCGACCGCAAGAATGTTAGCTCAGCCAATTTGCTTGTTAGTTACTTTGGACTAATGGCAGAGGCACACACAGGTACACAGGTAACTGCATTAACAATATGCCATAGATCACAATTTGCAGATTCTACGTATGCTGACAAGACAGCTAGTGCAATGCATATTCTAGTTTAATGGATTCTGATGTGATTTTCACACAGCCATTTTACCGTTTATTTAAAACGACAGTGAGAGCAAGACAAAAAAAAAACAATGTGAATGCAAACTTAATGCTAATCACCAGGATGGCGGCTTGTCCTCGGAGCCAGCGGGGCGGCCGTACAATGCCGACTTGTCCCGGAACAAGGACATGCGTTCTGTTTCCTTCAGATCCAGAAAGTGTCCAATGGCAAAACCAAGAAGTGGCAACGCTGCCCACATGGCGCGCTTATCTAAGCCGAGCACCATTTTTATTTTCTTGTTTTTGTTTTGTGTTGTTTAGCTTTGACTTTTTAGCGCTGCGCTTTGAGCTTCCCGCTGCTGTTGACGTTTCCAGTCGCGTGTGTGGGACCAGTCTGCGTAGATGGAGCCAACTGTAACAGTTGGAAAGAAAATCACTGCACCGTACTTTCGCGCCAGCTGCGATATTATGCTACTGCCCATATGAAGGTGTGTGTGTGTAACTGTAAACAAAAACCAGAGGAACAAATCAGACATGCAACACGACAAATGTTAGAAGGCTGTATTTTTTTTTTTTTTGTTACATAATGGAAATGAAAGCATTGGCATTCCAAATGATATTAACGTGTGTGTGCAATGCAAAACAACTGCTTACTCAGTGCGCACACAAGCTAAGTTGTGTATTCGTTTCCAATCGTTTTAAGGTGGTCTTTAATACAGCAAACTTTTCCAAATTGGTTGTTATTGTTATTACCTTACGCTTATGCAAAAGCCGTCTGACTAGAGATGTTGACTACGTAACGATATATGTATATCGATAGTTGGAAACGACACGATGATAGTATCGATACTTTAATCAAATAGTTTAAATATTGTCTTGCTACAATAAAACAAAACTATATTTTGTTTTTGTTTTACAAGTGCTATAAAATGTGTGACTAAAGTGGAAAGTCATGAAAACTTGATAATTTCACAAGTTGCTGACTTCACTTCGATAAGTACTTTAAACAGCTGTTGCTCATGCACATTTGCGCGTTAAACAAGCGATATTATTAATCGGTGGCAATCTATGCAGTTTTGACGACCGCGTGAAATGACGATAACGATAAATACTGTCAATACAAATTGGCCGGCGCGACGACATCTGAGCCGGCATTTTACAAATTAAATTTGCAATTGTATTTGATAATTAATAATTTGGTGATTGATTTGTCTGTTAGTTGGTGTTGGTATTGAGCGCGCGCACCCCACTGCTTGTGCATGTGAAATAAGATCGATCGCAAATCTGGATGCATGCAACGAGATGATAGCCGTCTCAGAGCCGCCACTGGAATTCGTTCCCCGCGGTCGCCAGGCGGCTGAGGAGCATCCGGGACCAAACGAACCTACACTGCCAAAATTTTTGCCCGCCGAGCATTTGCTATTGCAGCGTCTGCAAAACGTCAATATCTCTGCGGTCAGCGAGGAGCCCCAAGAGTTTTGGACCATTCGTGAAATCTATGATGATTACGAGGCGAGCTATGCGCGCGCCCAGCGTCGCCAACAATTAATTGAGCAGACAAAGAAATGTGGCCCCAAAGCGGCTGCTGCCACGCAGTTGACATCGCTGCCGCAGCAACTTTTGCAACCGATACAAATGCATCGCGAAGATCCCATGTGCGATTATTTTGTGAACAACGAGGAGGAGCTGTATGTAAACAAGAATACGGTGATCTGGACGCAGGGCCTGAACGATGATGATGATGGAGTGCATCGGCGCATGTGCTTCACCTGCGATACGCCGGTGAAATTTGCCTGTTTCCTCAATCGTCGGTTCGTTCGCGGTCGCTTGGCCCAGCTGCAGGCGACTGTTCAACCGGATGAGGATCATTTTACGGCAATTGGTGTAGTGGATCAGAATTCGTTACGTGTCTATTGTGATGATGGCGAAGATTTTCTCGCCAATCTCGATTTCCCCGTCTCACGTCTGTGGCAAACAGCGCACGGTCTTTTGTTGGAAAAGGATTCGGACAATGCTCTCGTCTCCCATACGGTATCCATACCGATGCCCCGGCTCTTCTCAATGTCGCACCCATTGCACGAGGCATGTCCCGTTGTGCTCAAAACTAGTCGCAAATCGACCGGTTATATGACCGAACCCGAATACAGCGTCGTGTTCACTGCCGAAGATTCGGATCTGGTGTTGCTATACGATGCCAAGTTCTACAAGCATTTTGTGGCACGTCTGCGCAAAGTGACGCCCGAGGAGGTGGACAATGTTAGCCAGCAACAGGATGTACTCAGTCAAACACTTCAAGGAAATCGCGATGCGGCCGTCACCAGTGGCATCAACAGCATTAGCTCCACCAAGCTGACGGGAGGTACTGGATTTTCCCCAAATACATAGATAAATATCTATATATAGTTGCGGTCAATATTATAGCAGTGAAAATTCTTTATTCTTTCATAAAACATAGCTTAATTTATAATGTTAAAATTGAGACCTTTAAAATAACCTTCAATATGAACAACAAAAAAAAAATTACATTACTAACAAAAGTGAACAGAAAAAGTTAATGCCAAAAGTTTAAAGTCTAAAAAAGAAAGTTTAAATTGAGTATATAGAGGAATCGAATCCAAAAGAGTTTTTTTTACGATGGTAGAGGATCTGGACACAACTCTCAATCTTTTTCTACTACTATCATTATTTACTACTATTACGTTTTTTTTATATATACATATATATATTTATATAATTTGAGTAATAATGATGAATAATTTTGCTAAATCTGCAGGACCTACCAAATTGAGCGGCACTTCGTTTCTGGGACGCAACCATAATGTGACACCATCTGTTAACAATTTCTCTCGATTTGGACTCAGTCAATCGCAATCCTTCAGCGGCGTTCTCGGTCAGACCAAGTGAGTTGCATGTATAACCAATAAGATCGATTTGTTGACATTAAGTGATCTTTTTTCGCGTTTAGTCGGGCCCAGCTGGGCACACCGCTCAGCCAGCTACAGAATAGCATCAGCCAGCAGTCGGCGTCCATTAAGGATATGCGCAAGATAACCCATGTCAAGCCGGCAAAGCCCATTGAGCCGGAGATGTGCTTGGAGCACATCTGGACGGAGAATACATATGGCACGTAAGTTAAATTCAACAATTACCGATTGAAAATATTAATGGTTGCTTTAAAGTAATTAAAATAATAATAAATAAAGTAAAAAAATTATTATATATTAAATATTAAAGTAATTTCAAAAGCAATTTGTTATTTTCCTTAAACGCATAAAATATATCCATCCACTTAATTTACTGAACTCTCTTCTATCTTTTGCAATCTGTCTTTGCGTGTCATTATTATATCGATAATAATCGATAATAGATAACAATCAAAGTGATCGTTTTAAAGATATAACGTTTTCACTTCTGATAGATAAAGGATTAGCTTCTAGTCGAATTATATCTCCCTTTCTCACTATTCTCTCTCCATCTCTCTCCATCTCTCTCTCTCTCTCTCTCTCTCTCCCTCTCTCTCCCTCTCTCTCCCTCTCTCTCTCTCTCTCCCTCTCTCCATGTCATTCTCAATTTGAGCTTATATATGTTTCATTTGTTTCTTTTATGCAGTCAACGCGATTTCTGTGAGATGGCAACGCGTGCCTTCATCCACACGGATCTGGTTGGACAGACGTATCTGTGCTATGTGCTGGCCCGCTCCTGCCGTCTGCAGCTGGTGCTGCTCCATGGCTACGGCACAGATGAACCGCTGCAGCTATCCACGTTGGCTGCTACGCTGAGTGCAAAGGATGCCGTAGGATTGTCACGATTGCATATGATAGCCGTATTGGATCCTGGCGGCAGTCTCATTCTCTATACGGGGACTGTGCTCATCTCCAAGGTGCATATAACGCCGCTGCTCACACGAACAGCACCCGCTGTCTACGTTCAACTGGCCACACCACCACCGCCAACTGCGACGCCCGGAGCGCAGCTAAAGGGCGCCACCAACAGCAGCTCATTTGTGGAGGTGCGTCGCAGCAGTCTGCTGCCGACGAAAATTGCCGCCGAATTCAATGCGTTCGACGAGGAGCTGCACATGTTGTCACCGATCGCCCCGCAACCGATATCCTATACACAACGGCAGGCGCACAACATATGCAAGGCGCTGCGTGATCCGGCCGGCAATCGCTTGACCCTGGTCTATGCGACGGGACGCATGCTGCGCATCTCGTTGCCCCTGCTCAACGACACACGCCTGATCACACGCTGTGTGGCCGTCTTGCGGCAAGTGTTGAATCCCGGACAGTTTCTACAGTTTATCATACGCTGGTATAGCGCAAGGAATCCGCCAGGTTCGCGGGATTACAGCATCGAGCAGGAGTGGCAACTGTTTCGTAGCACACTGCTCAGCCTAATGGGTTGCATGGCTGGCACGGCAACGGCGGCAACAGCAGCGACATCATCATCATCCGCTGAGATGTGCAACGAATTGGGTGGAGACACATCCTATGTGGTTGATGGTTGTTCAACGCCGCCGCTGCAGCCGCCTCTGCAGCCGCAGCCGCAGCCGCACCAAGAGTTGGGTTTTCAGGATGATGAGCCGCTAAAGCGACGCAAGTATAACGATTGTGAATCGTACACAGATGAGGATTGGGAATTCCTGCTGTTGCAAACAACGCTCACATCCTGCCTGCACGACTCCCCACACAAGTACAGCGTGGACGTGACGGCGCCGCTCTTCTGCACCCTGCCAGCCATCTTTTTTGGCCTGCATTTGCTGTACGAGGATCTCAAGCTCGACTCGATCTTTCAAAGCACCCTCAACTATCTGGCAACGGTGAGTTGAACTCCACACGAACGGACCCATTAAAAATAATAATAATAATGATAATTGTGGCACATTGCAGTTCCTGCATCAGCTGGCCATTGACATGCAATTGGAGAGCTATATATTGCACTATCATCTGGACTTTCCGGAGCTAACGCAGAAGACCACGAAGCTGACAATGCTGAGCGAGGAGCATGGCGCCCAAATGTTGTACCAGGAGCTGTTGCGCATGCCGGCGCCCAGCATCTATGCGCAGCTGGAGCATGTGCTGCGGGGCAGGGAGGAGGTGGCACCCTACAGCTATGTGGAGTGCATCAATGAGCGTAGCCGGAATGTGGTGCAACTCATATCGCTGGTGTTGCATGGCCACCACAAGCTGAAGCACTGGTGGCATCTACTCGAACACTTTGGCGCCGTGCAGACCAACTATCCGAAGCGACCCAAGCGCAGCATCTCAGCGGATGTGCCACGTTGCCATCAGGTGCTCGAACTGTTGCTGTGCATGCAGATGACGCGAGGCGATATTGCCCGATTGCCGGCTGCAGTGCATCTGGTGCTGGCAGAGTCACTGGAACGGGCACGATTGGCGCCACCCGTCGGCTACAGTTGGGCCAGCTATGAATTGATTTTAAGGCCAGAGCTGGCGGCACACGCACAACTCCCATTCTTGGAGACGACCACTGAGCAGCCGCACTGTGGTCGCGTCTACAAGGAGAATTCGCTGTCGCCACGCCTGGCGCCGAGCAGCGGTGAATTGCCGATGGCCGAACCGGATGCAGATCATATGCGGCACGATGGCATGGACAATATGGATACGAAACTGTTGCGTCTACGCTTCCCAGATGATATGCGTGTGGAAGAGGTGCGTCGCCTGCTCAACAGCGCCGATCCGGTGTCGATTGAGGTGCAACAATCACCGGGCACCAGCGACCACGAGTTCATCGAGGAGCAGGAAAAGCAATTGTTTGCCTACTGTGCTCGCACCATGACCTTGCCCCTGGGCAGGGGCATGTTTACTTTGCGCACATTGCTGCCCCGGCCAAGCGATAATATGCCCATGCCCAAGCTATGCCTGGCCGGACGTGAGCCCGTCAAGGGCACCACCATTGAGATGCAACAGATCGAGTTCCCGGCCAACATGCATCAATGGCCATCGTTTCACAATGGTGTCGCCACCGGGCTTAAGATTTCGCCGCAAGCGAAGGACATCGAATCTACGTGGATTGTGTACAACAAACCGAAGACGCAGGCAAACAATGGCCTGGAGCATGCCGGCTTCCTCATGGCTTTGGGACTCAACGGCCATCTGCGCTCGCTTTCCTTCATGAGCATCTTCAAGTATTTGGTGAAGTGTGACGAGATGACCAGCGTCGGTCTGCTCCTTGGCATTTCGGCTGCCCATCGCGGTTCCATGGATACAAAGATAACGAAGCTGTTGAGTGTCCATCTGGAGGCGCTGTTGCCGGCGACGGCAATGGAGCTGGACATACCGCAGAGCACACAGGTGGCCGCTCTAATGGGCATTGGTCTGTTGTATCAGGGTTCCGCCAAGCGGCACATTGCCGAGGTGCTGCTGCAGGAGATCGGCCGGCCGCCAGGGCCCGAAATGGAGAACAGCGTGGAGCGGGAATCGTATGCGATGACGGCTGGTTTGGCACTGGGCCTCGTCACGCTCGGACAGGGTGAATCGCCGCCAGGATTACGTGATCTCCAGTTGCCCGATACACTGCATTATTATATGGTCGGCGGTGTCAAGCGACCGATTGGCGGCTCCCAAAAGGAGAAATATCGCCTGGCCTCGTTCCAGGTGCGCGAGGGCGACAACGTCAACATCGATGTGACCGCACCGGGTGCCACTCTGGCGCTTGGACTGATGTTCTTCGATTCGGGCAATGAGGCGATTGCCGAATGGATGCGTGCACCGGACTCACGCTATCTGCTCGATATGGTGCGACCCGATTTCCTACTCCTGCGCACCATTGCTCGCGGCCTAATCTTGTGGCAGCAGGTGCAGCCGGATAACGATTGGTTCCAGGCACAATTTCCGCCCAGTCTCCGACCCCATCTCCGTTTGCCGTCGCGCGAGGAGCAGACGCCGGACGACAGCGATGTGGACTATGAAGCCATCACGTAAGCAATTTCATCCTAACATCTCTAAATTTCATTATATATATATATATATATATATATATATTCCTGATCAGCAGTAACAGTCGAAGCTATAGAATAAAAGACAGTTCTGATTAGACTTATTCTACAAACACTATATATATATATATAAATATATGTATATATATATATATGTACATATAATATATATATATATATATATATAGATTTGATCGGATTACTAAATAGATGTGTCATCCTTACCAGATCATCTCTATTTCTATATTTTGATATTAAAAACAATAATTTTGTTTTCTTAAAAATGTATTTCTGATAAAGATTTACGAATGGATTTAAGGCCGATCGAGGGTTTATTTTGGTTAGATTAGAATCGGATTGTCAGTGCAAAAAAAAACCTATGTCGATCCACTAGTCTTATTTCCCTACAGTTTTCTGTTGGATTGGAAAGAAAATGAGCATTTTTTGGTGGATGAAATTTGTGATTTTATTTGTGGATTCATCAAACATCAAGCGCCATCAAATGAGAATGTGTCTGCCTTATTTTGTTGCCATCTGTTGCATATTTTATATTCACTAAGAAAATTGCCAAATTGATGACAGTTAAAAATCGAATTTTTCAGTTTATTAAAGCACCAAGGAAACACTTAAAAATCAGCATTTTTAGATTAGATTTTGTCGACAAGTTTGCTCCAAGCTCAAATTTCATGTATATAATGAAAAACTTTAAATGTGACTAATTATTATTTATTTAAAAATGCTTTTTAGCCCAAATACTTAAATCATTCTTTTAATCTTAAAAAAAAATAAAATCTAGCAACTACAAAAATTCGAATTCATTCTTAAATTAATTTTAGATTTATTAAAATTGATGTTGATGTTTGTGTTCCATTGTTTTACATCTGATCATATCCTTAGTATATTATAATAATATATATTATGATATTATCTTTTTTATCTGCTCTTTGATCTTATCTAATTTTGTGTGTGTTTTGCTGTTGCGTGTTGCAGTCAGGCGTATTGCAACATTTTGGCTGGCGCCGCTTTCTGCATTGGTTTGAAATATGCTGGCAGCGAAAATCCATCGGCATTTGCCACACTGCGTGCGGTCATCAAGGAGTTCCTCGCCTTTCCGGGCACACCGATGGGCGAGTGTGCGGGCCGCACCACAATCGAGAGCTGTCTGATGGTGTTGCTCATCTCCATTTCGCTGGTATTTGCCGGCTCTGGGAATTGTGAGATTTTGCGCATCATTCGCTATCTGCGCTCCCGTGTTGGACCACAATATCCGCACATTACGTACGGCTCTCACATGGCCATCCACATGTCGCTGGGTCTGCTGTTTCTGGGCGCTGGTCGCTACACCATCGCCAAGACACCCGAGTCGATAGCGGCGCTCGTCTGTGCGTTCTTTCCCAAGTTCCCCATTCACAGCAATGACAATCGGTGAGCATATTTGTTGTTTTTGGAGTAATTCATGTAATCCAATCTAATCTTTGCTTGCAGTTACCATTTGCAGGCACTGCGTCATCTGTATGTGCTGGCGGTGGAGCCGCGACTGTTTCTGCCGCGCGACATTGATACGCATCAATTGTGTTTGTGCAACATTTCGGTGCTGGAGGTGGGGGCGAATGTGATGCGTCGCCTGCCCATTGCACCATGCATCCTGCCCGAGCTGAGCACTCTGGAGCAGGTCATTGTCGATGATGAGAATTATTGGCCCGTTTGCTTTGAGCGTTCGCGCAACTGGCATCAACTGGAGAAGGCATTGGAGCTGTGTGCTCCAATCGATATTAAGAAGCGCACTGGTTGCCTCTCCCACCTGGAGGATCCGGATCGCTTGAAGAGCATGCTCGCCCAAACCCTGACGTTGGAGCAGAGCATCTGTTGGCAGGTGGATGTCCATGACCTGCAGCAGTTTGCCAGCGAGCGACTGGTCAAGCCGTTCCTCAATCGATTCCTGGACACCAAGGGCACATCGCTCAGCTATGTGGAGCTGAGCAAGCGGCACCAGTTGATGCTGCTCTTCTACAATGCGGTCGTCAAAGATCGCATGCATCTGCTGCCGGTGTATTTAACGCTCTTCGATCACGTCACCAAGAAGATGGCCAACAACAATGATGTGTGGCAGGTGAAGCTGCTCGACGCGTATTTGAGTGGCAGCCCAAACGAGGAGCATACGCTAATCTCTGTCGATCTCATACAGATGATGCAGGAGATGTTCAAGCTGCAGGTGGAGGATTGGACGAGTGAACAGTGTCTGGCATTGCGCGAATATCTCAGCCACAAGCGACTCGAGCCCAGTTTTGTGGGCAGCATCAGTGCGCAGGACTTGCAGCGTGTCTTCTGCATCATCAACTACTTCAATCTGATGCCGAATCTGTTGACCAACGTTGACCTCAGCACAGGTCCCGTCAACTATTTGCGCATCATGCTCGAGTTCAACAAGTTGCAGCTGAGTCCGCACACAATTTTTGGTCTGCTCAAAATCTTTCAGGCGCTGGCCAGCATCTGTGACACCGACGAATATGAGGATGAAGATGAATCTGTTTGAATCTGTTATCTACAGCTGTTATCGATTATGTTATCGTTTTACACAGCTGCCATTGTGCACTTTATTCATTTATGCTGCAACCTGCATCTGTCTGCCTTGCAACACTGAGATTTACATTAAGCCATTAAATTATATAAAATGTATTAAAAAACAAAAAAAAAAAACCAGAGAACGTTGCATAACTGTGAAATACTCTCGACACGCTGTTAACAGGTAACAAAGAGTTTATGGCATAAAAAACATTTACAGTTAACACTTGCATACGCTCAAATTTACAGTTGTGTATTAAAATGTTAATAGAAATAAAATAAAAAAAAAAACAATGGAATTTCATGAAAAAAATAAACTTTTAATTATTTGCCATAGATAAAACATTGTCAAAGCTGCTGTTTAACAGAAACCGTTAGACTGAGATTTACAATTGAAATTGCTGCCAATTTTATATATATATATATAAAGATATATGCGATTTATATTTTTAAAGCCTCTCGATCAGATTTGGATGGACTTTCAAACGATACGCTGATGCTCGGAGCTGGGAATTTCGTCGAGACCCATTTTGACGCGACGACAGCGTTGATATAGATAAATGCCAATTAATGGCAGCGGCGTCATAATGGCCACCGAGACCGGCACCACTGTCGTCAGATCCGCCTGCGGCTGTGGCAGGGTGGTGCGCAAAAAGAAGATCGCAATTCCCGTATTCTGGATGCCCGTCTCAATGGCAATTGTCAGCGCGTCGGCTGCAGTCTGATTTAGAAGCTTCGCCGCCAGCCAAGCGATTGTGTATCCCAACAACGGTAAACACAAGCCAGCCACTGCAATCTATCACATAAGACAAAAGAGAGAGAGAGAAAGGCAGAGAGAGAAGGAAAGTAAGAGAGAAAGACCGATATATTGTGCATCATTGATATTATTTATATTATTATTTCGCATCCAATTTATACTCATCATCATCATTTTTATGTCTTTTTTGATTTCTCCGGGTTTCCTCAAATGTTAAAACACAATTTTATATAAATAAATCTTGATTTTATTAATTACTTTTATTTTTACATTTAATATTATTAAATTATTTGCTTTGTGTATTTTTTGGACAATGCATAAATAAATAAATTTGAATTAAATCGGGAACACCTCTAATCCCATAAGGTCTACAAACTATCTTTAAATATGGTTAAAAAAAATTTGAATACGTGTTTAGAAGTTTTGCAACAGTCTTCATTTAATAAAAAGTAGGAATATTTTCAACATATTTAAAAACTGTTATGAAAATTTAAGAAAATGAGACAAAAATAATAATAACAGTAGCATTTTTTCAAATAATTATAAGAATTATGAAAATTATATGTTTATAAAAAAGGGAATAACTAACATACAATTTTCTATAAAAGATAAGATTACTTTACTTGATACGATATGGTTTTGATCTAATATATATTTGCCATATTTACCCAAATCCTAATTTTTTTTCTCATTTGTCAATGAACTATTCCCAAATTATTGGATTGGCAAAATTAGATGTTTTCTTGCGTTAAAAAAAGGAAAATTATTTTTAACTAAAGTTTTTTAGCTCAATTGCAGTTTTGAAAGGATTTTGGAAGCAAGCTTTTTACAATTTTTTCAGTGTTTTCTTTATCTTTAAGTTATCGGTCAACTTTGACAATTTTTTATTGAATATAATTTTAATTTTAGTTTTGCATTTTTGATAGTTTTAATTTAGCTAAACGAAATTTGCGAAAATTTACGAAACATATTGATTTCTGATAAGGAATTTCTAAGTGATGATGTTAGTTTTTAAACATATATCTTTCTTATAGATATCTGGCTATAATTGCCTAGCCCTGATGGGGAAATACTAAAACATATTTAGTAAAATATGGGCAGAGACACCAGGATTCCAACAAGCCAGATGTTCTTTTTGGGTGGCTATAAATTGGAAAGAACAGGCTAAGGATACTCATCGGTCTACTGAAAGGATATTGTAGACTCAGAAGCCACTTGGCTAAACTAGGTATTTATAGTAGGAGGAACCCTCAATGCACATCCTAGCAGAATATGTCGCCTTAATCATGCTTGGGATGCATTTAATGAGCTCCAGGGACACAGAAGCCCTTAACCCAACAAAGATTCGAATATATTATTTGACCAAAATGCAAAAATTAATGGTTTTCTGGCAGCAACAAAATTTGTCATAGTTTTGCTAATTTTTCGCATATAAATATATATAATTTTTTGCAGTGTAGAATAAATTAGTGCGATTTTGTTGTAAGTTCGGTTAGCGCTCACCTGCCACGAGAAGAGCTGGAACAGATAAAAGTTGGTGACGATCGCAAAGATGACAATGAAGAGGATGAGGCAGGCCGAGATTGGTTTGAGCAGGCGGACGAGCCAGTGGGTCACACGTGGCAGGCAACGTTGTATGGCCAGACCGATGAACAGTGGCACAATTAGACTTCCACAATAGGTGGCAATTTTGCCATAGGGCACCTGCATGCCAGCCCTCTCGAAGATCAGCTGTCCTAGCGTGAATATCCATAGTGGCATTGTGCCAAAGGCGGCCACATTGCTAACGGTTGTCATCAGCACCGACAGATTAATATTGCCATTCAGCACCGCCGACCAGGTGTTGGACGCGCCACCACTTGGGGCAATGCCCGTAAAGAACAGGCCCAACTGCATGGCAGGCGATTCGGGAAACACAAAGACGCCCAACGCATAGCTGAGCAGCGGCATGCCCAACACCTGGGTGATGAAACCAATGCACGGACCAATCGGCCGCGTTATCAATCCCTGCAACACATCCACATTGAGGGCAGCCCCAAAATTGATGTACACCAGCGACATGAGCAAGATGATCGAGCCAACGAAAACATGATCAATGATCCGTTCCGGGCGGAGCACCTGTACCACCAAATGGCTGCTGTTGGTATTGTTGGCGCCGCTGCTTCGATTAGTCCATGCATCGAACAGACGCACCGAGATGCGAGTCTCGCCCAGAAAATGGCCATCGATTCGAATGCGACCCGTCCAATTGTGCAGCGTTGCCTGCCACGGAATTGTGGCATTCTCTGGCGCGACGCTAGCCAAATGAGGATCATCGCTGACCAGGAGAAAGCTGTAGCGATTCGTGCTCGAATTTTGTTCGCTGGGTATATCCCAAAGCTGCAGTTCGACATCAGCGCTGCGCTCCATTTGCAGGTACAGCGAGGCGGGCTTAAAATGCGTCTGCCAACTTTGTGTTGGCAACGCCAGTTGGCCAACGATCAGCACGGCAGATAACAACGTTCCCACTCGCATCATGATCAAAATGTAACTGAAGCAATCTTTTCAATTATCTCGCGTAATCCACGAAGAAACACAAACACACACAGCCAGATACGTGCATTGCATGTAGCTTTCGAGCGAGAGTGAGATCGAGCTACAGCTACAAACTTTGTTGCTGCTCTTGTTTTCACTTTAAGAGAGAGTTTGAGTCACAACAGCAAGAGTATAGAAACTTTAATATAGAAACAGAGTGTTAAAAGCGTTTGCTGCTCTGCTTTTTGCAATTACAACAACAACAGAAAACAGTCTTCAATTTGAAAACATTTGCGCTCACGTTTTCGAGAGAGAGAGAGAGAATCGGAATCACAGTAAACACAACAAATGAATGTATATGAAATCCCAAGCAAACAAATTTATATTAACTGCACATTGCACCAAATGACAATGTGTGACGTCAGCATAGCAACAGCAGTATTCAGTATCAGAAGCAACAACAACAAGAAGACTTAGCAGTAAGTTTTCGCAGTTGTAAACATATTGCTCTCTCGCTCTTCCTCTCTCTGTTTATTACATTCAGCGCTGCAATTTAGATATGAGCGAGTGAGCGAGAGAAACAGCAACAGGTTATTGAGCTTGTCAAAGAGAGTCTGTGGCCGCATCTAAAAGAGATATACAACAAAACAGTTTCATGCATGGTGTAACTACGTAGATTACTTAAAACAGCTGTTAAAAGTTTTCTCTGTGTGTCTGAAATCAATTAAATGTTTAATGCAATCTTAAATAGCAACTATGCAAATTAAATCTACAAAAATATAGGCAACTGTCAAATGGAGAGGCTTCTTAATCAGCAATTGATCACCTTGTATATATGCCACCATGCATGCACGCTCACAACTAACCATTAACATGCATTTAAATCTCTTAATTATGTAAAAGTAGCAAGAAGAAGAAGTGAGTTTTATGCTGCATTTTGGAGTTGTTGAAGGAATAGGAAGAAATAATGTATTAAATTATTAAATGAAGACAAAAGGGTATTTAAGTAAATTTCTTCAAGCTTTGATTTTATTATTTAGGTTTGCGATAAATGCAAAGAGAAAACAGAGAACTACAGGAAATAAGGGAAATTTGTACTGGAATTAAAGTTTTTCTTGTTGAAATTTGCCTTTGCTTCTTAGTATCTGTAGTGATCAGGCTTGAAGGGACCCGTTTTGGGGACACCAAGATAGGTAGCCTGCGCGTCGGTTAGCTTTGTGAGCTTAACGCCCAGCTTGTCCAAATGGAGGCTGGCCACCTCCTCGTCGAGCAGCTTGGGCAGCACATGCACTCCAATCGCATACTGATCCGCTTTTGTCCACAGCTCAATCTGGGCCAGCACCTGATTGGTGAACGAATTGGACATGACAAAACTGGGATGACCATGAGCACAGCCCAAATTAACGAGTCGGCCCTCGGCCAGCAGTATGATATGGCGTCCATTTGGCATCGTGTAACGATCCACTTGTGGCTTCACAGTCACCTTGGACTGGGCATTGTTGTTCAGCCAATCTACATCGATCTCACAATCGAAATGGCCGATGTTACAGACGATGGAATCGTCGGGCATGTTGAGCAGGTGCGTCGGTGTGATGATGTCGCGACATCCAGTCGTTGTCACATAGATGGACGCCTCCTTGCTGGCCTCCTCCATTGTGGTCACCTCGTAGCCCTCCATTGCCGCCTGCAATGCATTGATTGGATCGACTTCGGTGATAATGACGCGGCCACCGAATCCCTTCAGAGCCTGGGCGCACCCCTTGCCCACATCCCCATAGCCAGCAACGCAGCAAACCTTGCCGGCAATCATCACATCCGTTGCCCGCTTAATACCATCGATCAGCGACTCCCGGCATCCATACAAATTATCAAATTTACTCTAAAAAAGATTATATATATATATATATATATATAGGTTTATATAGTGAAAATCAGGTGAGGGACATTTATACCTTGGTCACCGAATCGTTGACATTGATCGCTGGTACACCGAGTCGGCCATCCTTGAACATCTTGTAGAGATTGTGGACACCGGTCGTTGTCTCCTCGCTGAGACCTTTGATGCCCTTCAAGTAGTCGGGGAAACGTTCGTGCACCAAATTGGTCAGATCACCACCATCATCTAGTATCATGTTGAGGGGCTGGCCATCGGGAAAGACGAGGGTTTGTTCAATGCACCACATGTATTCCTCATCGGTTTCACCTTTCCACGCATAGACGGGAACACCAGCTGCTGCAATTGCCGCCGCTGCATTGTCCTGTGTGCTAAATATGTTGCAACTGGACCACTGCACCTAAAGGGTTAACACCAAAAACAGCAACAACAACGACACACACAAAATGAAGAATTAGTTCCGTATTAGCGTATTATTTAAAAGACAACCGAGACAAATTGACAAAAAATGCGACGTGTTTCTTATCTCGGCCCCGTGGGGGGTCAGCTCTCTGATCCTAGCCCAAAAAGAAAACTATTGAAATGAGATTAGTTGTTATCGGCACGGTTTGAACTCCAAGTGCGACCTATGAGTATCAAAAATAAACATTTTTGTCAACAACAAAAGACGGAAAGATTTGCAGATAATGCAGCAAAATGGGGCACATGGCAAAACAATGATAAAGCTGTTTTCCTACAGATTCCCCTGCTCCTTCCCAATTCCCCTGGCTGCAGCTGCTGCTTACTTGGGCTCCCAGCTCGACGAGGGTCTCAATAAGTACGGCCGTTTGGACGGTCATGTGAAGGCAGCCGGTGATGCGGGCACCCTTAAGGATCTTGGCCGGGCCGTACTTCTTGCGGCACGCCATCAAGCCGGGCATCTCGTTCTCCGCAATGATGATCGCCTTGCGTCCCCATTCGGCCAGACCAATATCAGCTGTGGATCACATATAAGACACGTTTATATATATATATATTATCCAAATATAAATGTGCTTTAACCTCAGTCAAAAAATCAAAACATGTGCGCTGAGAAACACATATAAATGCATATATATTTGTAAATGCATATGTGTGTCTGCTGCGCTACATATTTATTTATAACTTACCAACTTTGTATGCAGGCTTGGAGTTGGACATTTTGCCGGTTTAGTTTTATTTCGTATTATTACGGTGAAAGAGGAACAGCAGATGAGCGATGCCAGGCGTAAAGCAACAACCGTATTGACAACGCGCGCAACGTTGAGTGAGCAAATCTATTTATTTTAAGATCGTATGAAAATTATATATTTATCGACTTATCGATTACAAGCGCCTGTCAGAGTTGCTCAACGTCTCATGCAACAGTTGCAGATAGCATCAATATATCGGTAAAAGTACACACAAGCTGCGCTGCGTTGAAAAAATACTAGTAATATAAAAATACTATATGTTCGAAAAAAAAAAAAGGACTTCAGAATTTAAAAAGACAAACAGAGAAATAGTCAAAAATAATAGAGCATTTATAATACAACTTAAAATATTCTTAAATATATAAATAAACGCAACGTATATTCGATAGTTGATTGGGTTAGCAGCACTGGTAGCGTTAGGTATGTATAAATGTCAGTTTTGACCCACACAGAGATATCGGCGCCATTTTAGTTCTCGTCGTTCGTTGCTCGCTACTCGCTGTACGATTATCCGCTAGTCGCTGCATTAAGCACACACGCGTTTTCCAAATCGTGGTTTTTTTCAATCTCCGTTTATTTTTTTTTATAGTGAACTAATTGAACAAGCTAATTGATCCAGCCACAAATTCACAAAACACAGACAGTGCTAATAAACAGTTCGTATGCCAAATTGCTCGCTGTTCAAATTTAAATTAAATGCGTGCGTGTGTTGCGTGTTGCTATTCTTTTCTTTGCTTTTTTTTTTTTGATTGTATTGCCGAACGCAAAGTACGAAAGCGACGCATAATTCGACCGCATCGCGACGTTGCTGTCTATTTGCGAGCGTGCATCTGGTGTGTAATAAAGTACAACAAATAAAACAACAGCAAGTACAGCTAAGTGCAAATATACACACAAAAAAAAAACAATTAGAAAAAGGAATAGTAACAGAAGGAAAACACACACACAGAAAATATATATTGTCAGCAAATCAAACAGGGGAAGGCAAGGCTGCCGCTGCTGCTGTATGTTTGTGTACGTGTGCGTAAAACATTCAAAAGAGACGCGCGCGGCGTGAAATGCGCTAAAAAAAGCAATAACAAGCGGCTGAGGAGGGGTAAGTGTGTGTGTGTGTGTGTGTTCAGTGTGAGTGTATATGCGTATGCTTGTGTGTATGTGTAGCGGCGTGGTCCAAAAAGCGAAAAGAAAAAAGAAATTATGCATATTAATTTGGACCAAGCCGTGCAAATAGTTTTTAATTTTTAAATTCGATTCAAATATGTATATATATATATATATAAACATTTAAACTATTTTCATATTAATTTCTTGCAGTGCAAGGCCATACGACGTTGCAACAGTGTGGCCTCTTCATTTTCAGTTCAATTCACTTCCTTTTTTTGTTTGTTTAGTTTTGCATTGTTGCAGTTTGTGTGTGCGTGAGTGAGCGCGACCGGTAAAATTCCAATAATGTCTGCACATGAGGATGGCGAACCGCAACGGGAACAACAAGAACACCACCAGCATCAACAGCAAGAGAATTCATCTCTATTGCACTCTTCCCCCATGCAAAATGAACACGTGAGTACAGCACTCAACAGTCTCCACAATAGATAACGCTAAACTCGAATTTTGGCTTGCAACTTATTTTCGTTCATTCAATTTTGTTTTGTTTTGTTTGCAGTCGATCATTGGCAAGGTTAAATCGTGCGTCAAGGGAATAATACCCAATTCAGTGAGCAAATGGTTCTCACCATCTTCGACGGATGGCAGTAGGCAGCTGCAGCAGGAGCAACAGGAGTCTCAACTCGCGTTGTCATCGCGTCGTCATTATTATCAACAGCAGCAGCAGAATGGAGGAGTGCCGCGGCATAGCATATTGAAACGGCGACGCATTGCTTTGGATAATGCGCCCGATATCTCCATAATGGACGATGGCACCGAAGCAACCGATCTGAATGATGAGGAGGTTCAGTTAGCTGATAATATAGCCGAACATGATCTGGTTGCCGAGGATGAGTTGACGCGTCGCAGTGAGTATAATGTTGGCCTGTTACGCAATCGTCAACGGCAGCTGATTGTGACGACTAACGCTCATAACAATAATAACAATGATAATGATAATGATGATGACGATGATGACGACGAAGATGACGATGATGACGAGGAGGATGCCGAGGCCGAAGCTGATGCGGAGGAGAACAACGACGACGAAGCGATCTTGCCAAAGCGACGTCGCTTAGAGGTATTAAATCAAGTCAAAATACAATTCCTAAAAAAGATTTTCAACTTTTGTCTGTTATCCAATATGGTCACCATAATCATACCTTATACTTGTGATGGTCAGCCTAACCCAAGGTAGAACTAAGTCCCAGTTAGAATAATGCATTAAAAGTGAGATAAAAGCGACTCTATATATATATATATATATATATATAACAATAATATATATATATATATATATATATAACAATAATATATATATATATATATATATATATATATATATATATATATATATATATATATATATATATATATATATATATATATATATTGTTCTAGCTACTATATATATATATATATATATATATATAACAATAATAAATATATATATATATATATATATTGTTCTAGCTACATATATATATATATATAGCTATATAAACAGAGAGAGGGGGGGAGAGCATATATATTCCTGTTCCCAGCCACACATAGATGTTTCCTTTTTTTACGGGTTTGTTTAATGTTTTTGTTGCTCTCTTTTTGCAGTCATCAATCGAACAATTGGCGCACCGTTCGTTAAATACAATGCAACAACCACAACAACAACGGTATCGTCGCCGACCGTTGCATGCCTCAACACCCGCCTCGAGCGACGCACTGCGTCGTCGGCAGCGTGAGGCGCCCTACGTTTTCCTCGGCATAGCCGGCGGTCCCAACGGCAACAGCGACACAGCAGCTGTTGCCACCAGCGGCGATTTGCCAACCAGGTGAGTAGTTGCTCTTATATTATTATTTATTTATCCAACACAATTTTATGATTATCGTGTTTTCTTTTGGTGGGCTAGTTCAAGGCGCACGCTGAACATTGCGCCAATGACTCAACGCCGCGATACATCGCTGGGCAGCTACAAGCGACAAAAAGTGGAAAATTATAGCCGGCCCGCAATGCCAAATACCGTCATCGAGCAGGCCCCCGACGAGCATCATCAGCAGGAGGATCAGACAAATAACAACAACAATAATAATAATAATAACAATAATGTTAACAAAAATAATAATGATAATATTTATACAAAACGAGGCGTTGCGGGAGCTGCATTTGGAGTTGCCTCCAATGATTCCCATTCAGAGTGCGGCAGCAGTGAGAGTCAGGCGGGTCTGCGCAGCAACATCAACTCATTGTTCTTTGCCAATCTGCAGAGTCGCAAATCGATATTCAATTCAACTGGAAGGGGAAAAGGAATAGGAACAACAATGGCGCCGCATCATAATTCAACATTATCACTCAATTCGCTGCCGCCGCGTCGTCGTTTCAATGCCTCAATTTATGGCAGCTTGTCGGCGCTAAGCGATAGTCGCCTCCTAAGCAGCAATCGGAGCAATCCGATGTCATCAGCATCATCATCAACGAATGTCGCCGCCAACGAGTCACCGTTCTATCCAGGACCAACAGCGTTCGGGGGTGCGTCTGCCAATTATCGGCACTATAGAAACAAATTTATCAACAGGGGCAGCTGCAGCAACAGCAGCCTTAATCTTTCCGGTGGCAGTTCGCCTACATTGACCTACAGCGACAACAGCAACAACATCAACAACAATAAAATGCGGCTTTGGAATGGCTACAGCGCGGAGGAGGCAGTTGTAATGCGACCAAAAACCGTTGAAAGAAGCAGCAGCAGCAGCAACAGCAACAGCAACACTTCTTTTCCGAATTTGTCACAGACAACACAGCGGATACTCAACTTGATGCAAAATCACACAACGCCATTAATGGAGGCAAGAAAAATGGGCGATGCGCTGCGCCAACAACAGCAGCAGCGTCTCAATCGCATTTCGTTCAAAAATCCCTATTCATATACAACAGCTGCAGCAAAATCAGCAAACAACAGCAGAAACAGCAATTCCGAGCAGAATCCGCTGGTGCACACCATGCTGAAGATGCTGGGGGACCGCCGCCTGCTAAGCATACCCGAAAGCGACAACCTCAACATTAGTCAAATAGAACTGGAGCATAAAGAGTCGCACCAACGACGACAACGACAACAACAGGAACGTTACCGTTTGTATGCCAAAAACAATGACGAAATTTCCTCCGTTTCGGGTAGCTTGAGTCGTTCAAACAAAATGCGCACACGCCTCTCGCACCACACACGCAAGGATGCGCGTAGCGTGCAACAGGAGGAGTTGCCACCAGCACCACTCGAATTGCCGCAAATACCATTTCCGTTGATGAGCAGCAAACCTAAATTCGATTTGGTAATAAATATTCCTGCTGCAATCAAGCCAGCTGCTCCAGCTCCAGTATCAGCAGCAGCAGCAGCAGCAGCGAAACTAGCCACCTCGAATAACACAGCAATAGTAACGGAAACAGTTGCTGCAACAAATCCTGCGTCTCAGTTCAATAGTAACAGCACAACTTATATATTTGATGCACCAATTGTGCTGGTCTGCGACAACGGAATTCGCCACAAGAAGTTGCCAATTGTCTCGCCCAATTTTACATTTGAGCAGCCAATGCCAATTGTGATGCAGCCCAATGGAGGCGCCACCAACGAAAATAAAAATAGCAGCAACAGCAGCAGCAGCAGTAAACATAGTTTAATAACCGGCGGCAGTGTGTTGGATGTGCTCCTACCTAAGACAGCAGCAGCAACAACCGCAACAACAACAGCAACAGTAACACCAGAAACTGTTGGCTTCGGTGATCAGTTCAAGAAATCTTCGAGCGAATGGGATTGCGAGATTTGCATGGTGCGCAATAAGATGGAGGCCAGCAAATGTGTTTCATGCGAAACGTTACGCAAAACAACAGCAGCAGCACCACCACCAGCAGTGAACGCTGCCAACAGCAACAGCAGCTCAAGCAACGGCAGCAACAGCAGCAGCAGTTTCGCTAGCCATACCAGCAGCAGCAACAGCATTCCAGCTGCTGTCGGCGGCTTTGGTGGCGCATTCAAGTTCGAGGCAAATAGCTGGGAATGTGGCAGCTGCATGTTAAGGAATAAGGCTAGTAGCAATGCATGCATTGCCTGCGAAACACCCAAACCCAAGAGCAATATTACTACCAGCAACAGCAGCAGCAGCAGCATTGCTCCAGTTGTCAGCGGTTTTGGTGATGCCTTCAAACCCAAGTTGAATACCTGGGAATGTGACACTTGTATGATAAGCAATCAATCTAGTGCCAATGCGTGCATTGCCTGCGCAACGCCCAATCCCAAGGCTAAGAGCAACAGCAACAACAACAACAGCAGCAGCAACAACACCAGCAGCAACAGCAGCAGCATTGCTCCAGTTGTCAGCGGTTTTGGTGATGCCTTCAAACCCAAGTTGAATACCTGGGAATGTGACACTTGTATGATAAGCAATCAATCTAGTGCCAATGCGTGCATTGCCTGCGCAACGCCCAATCCCAAGGCTAAGAGCAACAACAACAACAGCAGCAGCAACAACACCAGCAGCAACAGCAGCAGCATTGCTCCAGTTGTCAGCGGTTTTGGTGATGCCTTCAAGCCCAAGTTGAATACCTGGGAATGTGACACTTGTATGATAAGCAATCAATCTAGTGCCAATGCGTGCATTGCCTGCGCAACGCCCAATCCCAAGGCTAAGAGCAACAACAACACCAGCAGCAGCAACAACACCAGCAGCAGCAGCAGCAGCACCTTCAGCAGCTTTAAGTTTGGTTTTGTAGGAGGTGAGCAGCAGCAGCAGCAGCAGCAGCAGAAGCAGGAACAGCGAGTAGTGGTGCCACCGAAGCCAGCTGTTGCTCGTTGGAGTTGTGAGGCATGCATGGCCGAGAATGAGGAAACGCGTCAGAAATGCATTTGCTGCGAGCAACAGAAGTCCAACAACGATGAGGCTTTGAATGGTTCGTCGTCAGTGCCGAAGTTTATGTTTGGCTTTAATCGCACAGCACCAGTTGTAACAGTTGCAACAGTTGCACCAGCACCAGCAGCAGCAGCAGAAGTAGCAGAAAAACCAGCGGAAACGGTTGCAGCAACACCAGTTGCAGCACCAACTCCAGCTGCCGAATCTGCATTTGTTGCCAGCAACGTGACAGCAAAGGTTGCTGACAATACTGATGCTGCTCCTGCTCCTGCTGCTGTTGCTGTTGCTTTTAAACCAGTATTTAACTTCGGTGCGTGCACAGCAATGTCAAATAGCAGCAACAGCGCTACCTCCAGCAACAGCAGTGGCAGCAACAACAACACAGCAGCAGCAACCACCACAACGTTCAATTTTGGCAGCAGCAACTTGCAGCCAGCAGCAACAACGACAGCAGCAACAGCTGTTAATATTGGTACAACAACATCGGCAACAACAACAGCTGTTAATATAGGTACAACAACATCGGCAACAACAACAGCACCAGCAACATTTACATTTAACAACAATCAAACTGCAACAAGCACCGCCGCGAACAGCAGCATTTATGTGTTTGGCTCGCCAGCAACAGCTTCCACAGCACCAGCAACATTTTCATTAAACAACAATCCAACGGTGAATGTAACAGCAGCAGCAACAACAACAACAACAACAGCAGCAGCAACAGCAACAACAACAAGTAGCAGCAGCTTATTTGGCGCAATAGGATCAGGTGGCTTTGGAGCTTTGGCGACGAAGAGCAGCAGTAACAGTGGAAACACAACAACAACAACAACAACACCAACAACAGCTTCCACAAACGCAATTCTCAGCTTTGGCAACAATATCAACAGCAGCAGCAACACACCCTTTAGTTTTGGGGCTAAGCCAACAGCAGCAGCAGCGACAACAACAACAGCTGGCGAGACGACAACAACCAACAGCATCAGCAGCATAAAACCACTCAGCAGCTTTGGTTGGTCAACAGCAGCAGTAGCAGCAACTCCTAATGCCAATAATAATGCAACGTTGCCAACTTTTGGTATGTTCGGTGGCAACAAACCAGCAGCGCCAGCGGCAACAGCAGCAAATGTACAAGTACCACCACAACAGCCTATGAGCAGTGGCAGCGGCATCTCCGGTGTCTTTGGCAATGTCAGCAATCCCTTTGGTGCAGCGTCTTTCTCAACGGTGGCAGCACCTCTTGGCAACAGCAACAATACAAGCAACACAACCACCAGCACCAGCACTTTTGGATGGCCAACCGGAGCAGCATCAACCAATCCTATTGCCAATAATAATCCTGCCACCAGTGCTGCCACAGCGACAACGTTGCCAACTTTTGGGAGCGGCAGCGTCATGTTCGGTAGCAACACAACCACAACAAACGCAACACAGTCCTATTTTGGTATAGCAGCAGCAGCTGCACAACCGCCGCAACCCATTGGCAATAGCAGTGGCAGTGGCATCTCCAACGTCTTTGGCACTGTTGCAAATCCATTTGGTGCAGCATCTTCCACGGCAACAGCAGCACCACCTAGCGCATCGCTTTCAAATATTTTCAACATAGCGGAAACGCAACCAACAGCAGCAGCAAAAACAATTCCTAAACCGGCATTTAACTTTAGCAGCGGTGTTGCTGCCACACCCACGGTAAGTGTTGCATATATTTCAACCTTGCATTTGTTCAAAATAGAAGCAGCAACTCCTACCGAAAGTTTGGCAATGTTAAATTTACATTGGTTAGTTGTAACAACATTGAAGGTAAGGTCTCTGAGTCACTGTAAATGATGGATGGAGAAGCGATTTGAAAATAATTAATTTAAAGGTTGTTATCAAATCTAGACTGTTAACAGATACACTGTACAACGTAAGCGTAGCATAACGTAAGACATACAACACAGTCACTCGTTAAAGCTTTTAGAACTTAACATAACATAACATGTAACATTTCTCTTTCTCTTTTGTTTCGCATTTTTTCACAGCCGTCTGCCGCGGGCGTTTTTAATTTCGGAGCAGCGCCGTCGAGTGTGACGACGGCTAACAGCGGCGCAGGCGCATTCAATTTTACAACGAATGCAGGAACAGCAGCTGCGGCGCCGCAAACAGCGCCATTTAACTTTTCGGCAAATGCAGCAACAGCAACAGTTGGCAACGCAAGCAACACTGATGTAAGTTACATACCTTTTAGCGGGTAACATCAAAAGTTCCAAATGTCCAATTCATTTTTAATTTTAAGCCTGTTAACTCCCTCAGCCTATACATACACATACACACATGTAAATATGTATGTGTATGTGTTGTTTACGCATTTGTATAAAATAATTGGGAAATTATTCTTGTAGTTTCTATTATTAGTTTTTTTTTTTCCATTACTTTGCATTACGTTGTTTTCTCTTTGCATAAAACAGACAAAACGTATAATAGTTTTTTTTTTACTTCATTTTTCTACTTGTTCTTTGTATATTTTATTGTATTTTCGAAAAATTTATGGTTTAATTTCCATCTCTCTCTCTCTTTTAACTTTCCAATTGTATACTGTAATTTGTAATTGGCTACTGTGTATATTTCTACTACTTCTACTACTATTGCGCAGTTATTTCCACAATCGGAGCGACTTTTCCAATTTGGAGCCGCTCCAACGTCGCAGCCATCAGCAAATAAAATGTATAATTTTGGCGGCTCAATGCAGCAAATCCAGGTAAACAATATATAGTAATATTCGATACGTTCATGTACATGCTTTATACTCATATCATACCTTATTAGTAATAAGTTGTTTGGTTTTTGCCTATATAATCGTTTACTAACTTCTTCATCAATAAGCATAAAGATTACTTTTCAGTTGTTTTCATTAGCCATATCGCTTACCTCGTAGCCATAATATGCACGCTTTTAAAAGTCATATTTACAATATATAATCTAGACTTACTTGCATGCCTCTTTTTTTTAACTCACTACATTTGTGTACACATGCAGAGACATATACTAATGAATAACACACACACACACACAGACATATACTAATGAATAACACACACACACACAGACACAAATTCACAGACGGTAAACACTTACGTCGTATACTGTTGCAAACAAAATAACAGCACCACCCACCAAAAAAAGTGTTTTAAACGGTGTACTTTTTACATTTTGTGAAAGTCGAAGAAGAGAGCAAAAATAAAATTAATTTTATTAAAAATAATAAACCCACATATTAAATATGCACTTATAATTATACAAACTATAAATAAATCAATATTTTCTTAATTATAGCTAACTGTCTATAAAAGATCATTTTAATAAATTTAGTATTTAGTTGCATTAAAGACAATTTTACCTCCAAATCAAAAGAAATATATATATTGAAAAGAATTTCAAGATTCCTAAAAATATAATTTTTTTATATTAAATTTGCAAATTCAATGGTTTTGTTTTTTTTTTTTTTTTGATTCTAAGGAAAAATGTAGCTGTGCTATTATTTTGTTCGCAACTGTGTGTACATACATACATACGTATATATGTAGAGAAGGCAGTTCCACTCAATACACTTCCACTCACATATTTGATGAGCGAATTGTTGTGTGGTGTTTGTCACTGTTGTCACCATTTTGCTTTATGTCATCTCTTTTTTAGTAGATAGTTGCAATCTTTATTTACAATTCAATTCAACAATCTCACCTACATACATATACTGTCTCATTTTCCATACAATACATTTTAAACTCTCGCATTTCTCATACATTATATACATCAATACATATATACCACAATCCGCATATATATATATATATATATATATATACATATATATATATGTATATTGATTCTTTTTTGTTTTGTTTTTTTCCCTTTTTTTTATTGTCATTTCAAAATGAGTCCAACAAATTCGAGAAACACGATTAAAAACAAAAAAAACCAAAATGTCTTTTGCAGTCAACGTCAAACGCCGCCGCTCCGTTCCAATTCAATATCGGCACCCATGCTAATGCCAATGCCAATATTTTCGCGTAAGTAGTCTATCTGAAAGTGTGACAAGCATAGCAACATTTACAGCTGCTCATTCGTCTGCTCGCTCGCGCGTTCGTGCATTCCGAGCGCGCTGCACTGCAATCGATCAGAGAGAGAAAGAAGCGACGATGATGATGATGATGATGATGATGACGTTGATGATGATGATCATGATGATGATGATGACGTTGATGTGAAAGGGGGAGATAGTGAGGGAAGAGTGAGAGAGTGCGTGCTTATGTTGAATTCCCCAAAATTTGAATTAAAAAAACAAATAGCACACAAACAACAAATACAATTACACACATAATACAGAGAGAAACAAGAACACACCCACACACATACGCACACAATTACAGTAACAAATGCATTATTAACCGTTAAAAATGACAACTTTTGCATTGCGTACGTTAATATCTAAGGCACTTTTATATGTTAAAACATACTCATTTTACATTTATATCAATTGATGTCTTATTGTTTATTTTATTCAATAAATGTATTTTCACAAACATTTCTGTATTATGTGTGCGTGTGTGTGTAGAATATTCGAACGGAATAATGAATGATTGTGTGAACTTGATCCAAATAATTTTGTTGCAAACAATTATAATTAAGTGTGCATTCGATGTCTAATTTGCTCAATGTTGTCGTTTATTGTACTTAAGGTTTTGCAATGGTAATCGATAATCGATATCGATCACAATAATTATTCGTTTAATATCTAATTGCATATATATGACAAATATATCAAAGAATATTCCCACATTTTCTACATGTGTGATGGCAGTCTTGTGGCTCTCCCCTCAGTATTTCTCTCTCTCTCTATCGCACATTCTCTCTCTAACTAAATCTCTCTCTCTCTCTCTGTGTGACTTAACAGTTTGCAGTGCGCGTAAATGTTGTTAAATGTTGCACTGTTCAATTTAAACTGGTAGTTTTTTATATTAATGTTATTTACTAATTATATATGTTGTCCATTCAACAATTCCCACATATGCCACCCCACACCAACAGGATCAACCCACCCAACAGTGGCAACAACAATACGCAGAATCAACGCCGCAAAATACGCAATCCAATGATGCGTCGTCAGCCGCCTTGGTAGAATTTCAAATGGCCGCCGCTGAGTTTTCTGCTCCTGCTGCAGACAGTTCTGCTGCCGTCCAGCCGGAGGCGGTGATCAACGTCGACTACAACGATGAAGAGGACGAGGAGACGCGACACTATTGGTTAACATTGGAACTCGGAATTGGAACATCAGCAATGAGCCAGGAACAAGACCAGCAACAGCAGCAGCAACAGCAGCATCAGCAACAACAGCAGCAGCATAATGTTAATACTGATTACAGCAACAATAACAGTGGACAAAGGACGACAAGAACAACGACGACGACGACAAAAGTGACAGAGACGCCTCAGCACTGCAGCGCAGCGCAGCCGCCGGCAGTCATATTGCAGCGGCGCAATAGATGTCACTGGCAAAAGTCACAGCGCAACAGAAGCAACAAATATCGCTATGTGCGTCAACAGACAACAGCAGCGCCATTTACCGTTGCCAAACAGTTCACATTTAGTAGATCGCTGGCGCATAACAGTAGCAGCAGACAAATGCGTCTAACCTGCATTGCCAATCCTAGCAACAACATAAACGACGCCAACAACAACGATGCTGGCGTCGACAGCGGCGCAGAAACAGCAGAGCAGCAGCAGCAGCAGTATCAGTAGCAGAGGCAAGCAAGCTGCGCAGTCGCTATAAATTGAATCAGCGACACAGCATCGATGACTGAATAAATACACACACCCACAAACACAAAAATACATATATACATACATACACATAAAAACAACACTCACACAGTTTTATACAAGCTATATCTATATATAAGCTTTGTTGCTGGAGTAAAAACAGGAACAGAAACAACAACATAAGAAGATGATGAGAAGAAGCAACTATTACGCGCTATCTAGTTGATTATTTTGTTTATATTATGTTTCATTATAAATTATAATTATTTTGTTGATTTGTCAAAAGCCCCAAAATGTAATTTATAATAATATATATGAATACATATATATTATATAAGCTCTAAAAGTATTGCAACAGCAACAACAAACAATTTTAAAGTTTTAGGCTTATTTTATGTTGTAAAAATTAACCAATTAAACCAATAATTATTTAAGAATTATGTTTTTTAAGAATGAAGGTGTTAAAGAAATGTGGCAAAAGAAAAAATACACAATATATATGTACTTGAAACGTAATCATTTGCTTAGACAATTTAGTGCAAACCACGCTCCCAAACTACATACATACATACATTTACTAGAGAGCGAAGAAAGCGCTGTCCGATGTTTATTAAAAGGAGAGAAACTAAGAAGATGTAGAAGCGGAAGTGGAAAGAGTAAGAAAAACTACCGTTATATTGTCGATAGATTTTTGTTGTTATTCAAGTTAACCTTCCGTTCCCGTTTCTGAAAGAAAAGCATAGACAAACATAAGATGAAAAGCAAAATTGAAATAAAAAACAAACCATCAACATTAAAAGAAAATAAAAAAAACACGAAAACCACAAACAAAACAAACAATTTTGCAATGTAAACTAAATCAGCAAAAACTACATTGAATATATATATACTATACTATATGTGTATATATATTGATGTATGTGCACATATGTGTAAGTAAACGAAACTCAGAAACAACAACTACAATTATTATGTGCGTGTTTTTTTATATAAAACAAAAAAGTAAAATAAGACAAAATGGTAAAACACAAGAAAAACAAACTGAAACCCGAAGTCTTAGTGTTAGGCGATTGAAAGAAGAAATCGTAATCATAATGTAAATAAGTAAATATAAACGGTATAATAATTAAAAACGTGACAAATTAAAAAAAGACAAAAATATTTTTTTTTTAATTTGTGTAGCGGATGCTTTTCAATTTGGCGCGCACATCTAAAAGTCAAAATAAACGAGCTAATGAGTATTGTTAGCTGAAATGTGGATAACATTCCTGCATAATTTGAACAGTGCCATATGAGCACTAAGCGGGTATTCAACATGTTAGTGCAATATAAACGTAAGTACAAATATATACATCATTAAATAAATAAATATTTTATTAATTAAATTTTCAGTTAAAAAAGCGTATCTTGATTGGAAATGTCAGTAAAGTAACGTTGGCGAGTCTATTATTATTCGATTAATGTCATCGATTTACAATCGACGTATTATCTCGAAACGTTAAAATATAATTTCTCACTCTGTTGCTTACCATCGTCTGCCACTGCGCGATCTGTTTAAACAAATAGATTTGTTGTTTTGACTTTTCGACAGTAGGGGCAAACTACATCAAGACTACAAAAAACAATATCGATATATTGTGTGATAAGTATATAATTTGATATCTAGATATCGCAAACTCGAGTCTCCAATATCGATTGATATCGATGCGATATGAACATCCCCAGTTAACAGCGAACGCACGACAAACGTAAATTCGTCGAAATTACGCACGGGTGTTTTTTTCGTAGCTCAATAGGACTATTTGTTTATTTTTTTCGGTTTTAACATAAAAGAAGCATACATTGCAAATGCAAATAAATGCATAAATATATTGATGCATATGTCTGATTAGTGTAATTGTTGTTTGTGTCAAATTTAAAAAAGGTGAATGCAATCTTAGATTTTAAGATGGATATCATATGCAATCAGCCCAACAGCAGAAGCAACTACAACAACCAGAGTAACTACAACAACAAAAAGGCTGACTGACTACACCCAAAAACGTAATACAAACACACAAATACATATATGTATACATGGAAACAGTTGATGGCGAGGAATAACAGAAACGACAGGAAAAATGAAGTAAAATCGCCTGCAGAAGTAGCAGCAGCAACGAAACGGCACTTCAGTTGCAGTTTGTAGTTGGAGTGGAGTACATATTGAGCAACACACACACGCATAAATATATATATATATATATATATATATATATATATACATGCATAGACAATTCAAAAACGCATCACATAAAGACACATTTGCATGCATGTGTGTGTGTGGGTGTAAAAGCAGCAGCAGCAGCATCGTATAAACTTCGTGTTCGGCATTCGTCGTTCGTTGCTCGTTCGTGTGTTCGCTCGTTTGTTCGTGTCGTTGTTGTTAAAGTAACAGCATTCGCCTACGCAGCAGTACCACCAAAAACAACAACGAGGAGGAGGGCAATCAAAGGAAGCGGTTTAAGAATGCATGGGAATGCACAAAGTACGAAAGACTAAACACAAAAGAGAAATGCAAATTTAACAGAAAATTGAAATAAGTGCAACGGGTTTCCAATTCCGCACAACTCAACAATTGTAACTGTAATTCAAAACGCAATTGCCAAACTGATCAGAGAGAACGACGGAGAGCGCGTGAATAGATAGAGGCGCCAAGGAAAGAAAAAGCGAGAGAGCGCCATTGAATCTGATCGCTATCATTATTTCCTCTTGGTGGATTTGTTATAACAACTCATACCGACCTCCCCCCTCACCCACCCTTCATTGCTGCTGTCGTAATATGGATTGTGGTGCTCTTGCCGTGCAGCAGCAGCAATTATTACAACAACAGCAACAACAACATCATCAACAACAACGTCATCATCATCAACAGCAGCAACAAAATACGCTAAACTGCCTTGCAGCCGCAGCAGCAGCAACAACAACATCAACAAATGTAAGTTTGTCCACACACACTATTCCAGGTATTTACATACATATGTCTAAGTATAAGTATTATTTCTCTCTTTGACTTCCACTTTGCATTCGCCCCCACACAAAAATGCTTTGCTTTGCTTTGCTTTACGTCGCGTTTTGCCTGCGTCGCAGTCAATGCTGCTCCTCTTGCAGTTTTCTTATTGGTTTTCTTATTAGATATTTTACATATGAGTAACTCGGGCAGCGCAGTCGATGTTTCCCGTGCGTTTTTCGCTTTTGTTTCCTTTTGCAATTGTCTTCGACTGCGTATGGGCTGATGGCCTGGGGGAACGGGGGCGTGGCTGGCTCCTCGCCATGTGCATAAATCATTTAAGACATTTTATGCTAATTGAATGTGTTTCTGTGTGTGTTGGTTTGGTTTGGGTTGTTGAGGGGGAGTTGCTGGCAAAGGTACAAAGTCTACACATATATGTATATATATATAGATACATAAATATATATATATATAGATATATATATATATATATATATATATATATATATATATATATATATATGTATATGATACGTGTGTTATGTTGGCCATCTTGGCCAAGTTCGCAAAAAGGCGGCAAACGTTTGGAAAAACTAATGACTCAAAAGACTATTTAACCAACTGATGATTAATCGCTCGGCGGCTGCTGCGGCGACTAAGAAAATGCAAGGCAAAAAAAAAAAAAGAAACGCAAAGCAACGAAAAATACGTAAGAGTGCACTCAAGTGAGTTGTAGTTGACTGCAGTATGCTCTGTGCTTTAACACAAATTCAAAAATAAAAAAAATAGTTATTTAAAAAGATGGAAATACACTTAAAGGGAAATTAAAAAAAAAACTCCAAAAAAGTTAATCTAGTTAATTTAATTATTATTTATTTTGGTAGTATACGAGTAAATAGTATGCGGCGAAAAAAAAGCAATCAAATAAAAAAGAAATGGACTATTTCACGTAAATTTATATACCTCTGTTTACACACGACATGAATAGAGAGCATCTGACAAAAAAGAAGAGAGAAAGAAGTGGAGAAAGAATTGCGAACAGTTTAATTGCCGTTTTTGAACATGGTCCGAACTTTTGCCCATTACTTTCACCAAAATATTCTAAGGTAACAACAACATTGCCAGGGAATAAGTGAAATAAGCTCAAAATGAAATTGCTTATGCAAAGGCAAAACACAACAAAAAGAAACAATATAAGCAACAAGAACAACCGATATGGACTTGAAGAAGCAAAACTTATTTTTTTTCATTTGCTGCTGCTGGTCTGTCAGCCTTCTTTTTGTTTTTGCCGCCTCGCTTAAATATCTGTCTCTTCCCCCTTTTAGCTCTTTCTCTCTCTTCCACAAAGTGCGTTTTGCGCTACGTGACTGCAATAAAATAAAATAAATAACTGCTGAAACTACGTGTCGCATGCATTGTTCTTGTTTTTTTCCCAAAAAAAAGAAGAGAAATGGTCAAGCTGCAAACAGCGATTAACATTGAATGCCTCAAGGATGCGTACACACAAACACATTCATATGCATATTCGCAGCATGCGATGAATAACGGCACATATGAACCAGGTTTAGGCCCTCCTTACGCCTGCTGTTTTCTTGTTCTTGTATTTGTTGTGGTCAGTGCTGCTCAGCTGAGTAGGGTATGCAGCATGGACAGCTTCTTTAGCGTAAGAAGATTACACAGTACCAAATTTTTATTCTTTAACAGTTGTGGAAAAGTTGACCTACTAATTTTATTCATACTGCTAAAAAATATTGGGGCAATATTGGAGCTGTTAATTATCTTAGAAATAATAAATAAAAAAACAAATTTAAATATATTTCACTAGATTGCTTTTCTCAGCTATTTAAACTAATAATTATAAATATATACCAAGTGTTACGCATATTCGCTGTAAGATCAAAAATTACAAATTTAAACAAAAAAAATAATGAAAAGAGCGTGACGTCATACATCATTCGTCAACTGGTGCCGTGCATTACCTTCGCAGCCGTGTAGCCATGCAATGAGTGCGTGTGTGTGAAAGAGAGAGAGAGAGGGACGGAGCGAGCGAGGCTTACAGTGAGCGCGTCGCCGTCGCTTCTCGCATTTGTATCTCGACCGAGGCGCGCATGAGACGACAACGGAGCGCAGCGGATAATCGAAACGAAACAACTGCAAACTGAAATAAATAAAAAGCTATATCATCAAACAAGTTGTAAATTGAAAAGCGCGCGCGGAAATAAAAAGGCGAAAACAATTTTGTTAAAGTTCTTCGATTTTTTTTCTTGTTCTTAGCACATAATTCCGGTCATTTTTTTTTTGTTGCCCCGCTCTTGTTGTTTTTTTAAATATATTTTTGTTGTTATTTTTATTGTGTGTGTGTATGTTTTGAAGTTTATTAAGTTCCTTGTGAAGTCGAAAACAACAAAAGCAATTAGCTCCAGATGCTTTTGTTTATAAAACACACAACTACACACACACATGCATACGACTGCGTATGAAATGAAGCAATAATTAAAAGTGCCTTTTTTAATTGACGAGCTAAATACAAACAATAGGAACAACAATAACAGAGCCCTGCTGCTGGCAATCGAAATCGAATTGACGTTAACATTGACGCGGTAAGAGCACACACACAAATACATGTATAAATAAATATATATATATACATTTGTACTGCATACATATGTATGCAAACAACCCCGTTTGACTTCCCTGCCAAAGCTCTGTTAAACGGCGAGACAGGCGAGAGCACCTCATGAGCAAGAGCGATGGACGGAGTTCTGTTTGTTTTTTTGGCAGTTAATGCGTTTTGCTTTTGTCTTTTCTGTGTGTGTGTATATGTGTGTGGCGGGGGCGGTTGCACATCAACTCCAGTTTATTTGCTTTAAGCTTCCAATCAAATGTGAAGAGGGAGGGAGGGGAAGCATGGGGTCTATATGCCATATGCCATCTGCCTTATGCTTTTATTATTGTTTACTTCATTTTTCGTTTCATTTTGTGCCTTATCTTTACTACAAGCACCCGCACCTATTCTGTTTATGTTTATGTTTGTGTGTGGGTGTGGGTGTGTTAGTTTCATTCAACTTTTCTGCATGCGGCAGCTAAAAATTTGTTGTTTTTGAATATGGCAACGCCGTCCAGTCTAGTCTCATATTTGCCGGTTTTTTTTTTTGCCAAGTCATATGGTCTCAGTGTGTGTGTGTGTGCGTTATCCCATCCTGCCATCCCACCAACAACAACACCCGCATTCGCATCTTCTAAGTAACGGCACATTCGCTGTCTCTTTCTATCGCTCTCTCTCTCTCACTCTCGGAAATGTTGTATTGCTGATTATTATTATTATTGGTGGTTGTGGTAGAGTTTTTGTCATTTAATAGCTTCTCTGCACGTTCGTCAAATATTGGCTCAACTCTTTTTAATTATATTTCCCGCTGCACACACAAGCACACATGCATGTGTATATAGATTTATATATATATATATTTATGTTTTACAGTGTTACATTTTAGAGTAGCAATTTGCAAAATATCTGATTCCTACGAACGAAATTGAAACTGACAAACAATATATATCACCCTTCTCTCTCTCTATTTGCCTTCTAAATTTAAGGAATGCACTTAAGTCAAAGAAAGTGGTAAAAAATATCTACCAATAATAAAATCAAAAATTTTACGAACAAATTCCACTTGAACTTTGTAGTTGCATTTTTGTTCGTTGCAATACGCTCTTGAGTTGTTTTCCTTGGTTTTATTGAAACATATATATGTATATAAATTTATAAGCATGTATATATAGCCTTGCACTAAACTTAATTGATATTGTTCCCTTCATATTTTTAGACTCTTCTAATAATGCACTGCTTCCAAGGCGAGTAGTTGTTTGTATACCATTCGATGTGCGTTTGAATTACAATTTGTCTTGCTTTGTGTACAAAGAATGTATTTTTATATGTTGCAATGTGTTTGTTTTTTTTTTTAAGTTTTTATTTTACTTCCTATTTTATAATCTATAATCTTACATATTACGCCTATCGAGTTAGGCCCGCAAGGCTATGCCTTGGCCCACTGTGCAATGACATCGACGAAGTCGCTGACGAAGAAGGAGGTTGCCAAAGCAAGAAGTTAAATCGCTAATTTGAGCGCATTCTTCTTATTGTGGCTACTGCTGTTGTTGTTGTTGTCGCAGCAGCACCCATATGAGTTCTGCACATGGCCATTGCTGTTATAGTAGTTGTTTCTTTTTAGTGTCTTACTTTTTATGATTCTTATTACACGCCTTGCTGCTTATGGCTTATGCTTTTGCTCTGCTCTGTTTTGCTTTTGCTTTTGCTTTGCTCTGATTTGCGCTTTGTCTCAATTTAACTCGTTGACAGTGACGCTGACTGAGTTTTCCTTTTGAATATTTGTGCGGCTACTGCGCTCGATTATGCGACAACTTTTGCTGCTGTCGCTGATCATTTACTATACCCTGTACTCATTATTTTGAAAAGAAAATTTACTAAAATCGAAAACTGTTTTTATTATTGTCTTATCAAAAAAATAAAATGGCAATGAACAAATATTTTCATTAGTAATTCTAAGAAATATAATAATAATTTTGACATCGCACATGACACTACTTACAGGGTATTCTCAGTTCAAAAATATTTATTTTATGTTTCAATGCTTTTCGTCGTACTCTGGCTGTTGCTGTAAATATTTTATTATCGTTTGTTTCCGTTTAGGAACCGAAATGGGGGGAAACACACATACACACGAACTCGCATACATATTTAAAATTCTTTTGTCGCCATATTCATTTCGAAATTATGTACTTGGCTTGTTGCTTCACACGACGCTTCGTCGCGCATCGCCCGCCTTTTCCTCCCTTCTTCCGCATAGACTCTTGTCAATTTTGCTATCTGTTTGCCGTATCTATTGAGCTACACACACATATATATATATAACATGCACATATATACATGTATACATGCTTATACATATGTGTACAAATATGCGTAATTATGTATGTGCATTCATACACGCTCTCCATTTCCCCCCACCCGCACTCTTTGTACATATTATTTTGACCCTGTGCACATTTTTTTTTAATGATTTTCATATGTGTTGTTCTTGCTGTGGTAGCCAGGAAGGAAGGAAGGAAACAAAACGATTATTTGGATTGTATGTAATACAGTGTAGACCAGAATATATATATATATATATATACATAAATATAAAAATAACTATTTCTGAGCGGTATTGTATTAAGATGACAATAACATTCGCAAATAGATTTATAATTTGTATACTTTTTAAGATTTATGTTGAATTTTTGAACATTCAACCGAAAGTATTGCAACTACTGTGCGACTTTGTCCCTCTCTCTCTTTCTGTGTCTCGCTTAGTTCACTACAAAATTAGCGCATTATTTGTTAAGTATTTTTAGCTGCGGTTTTTTTGTTGGTTTCTATTTGGTGTCGCTGCTGCTGGGGCATTTGTAAAATGAAAATGATATATTTAAACCCGATTAAACACGTTGTTGCTTGTTACATTGGCCTGCTTCTTCGGATCGGATCGGTCTCTGTGTGTTACCAATACCAATACCATCACCGCTACCAATGTGGGTGTGCAGTCAGTGACCCAATTTCAGTAATAGATTGCATTTTGCCACAGCACTCTTGCGCGCTATTGCACACACACACACACGCACACACGCACACAAATACACATGCATAGTGCTGTTATTATTTAGCGCATTGAACTCTGAACAGTTTTCGTTTCTCTCTCACTCCTTCTCTGTCTTCGCTGCTGCGGCTGCAGATCTCTCAAGACAAAAAAAATAAACATTTTGCGCTTGGCATTTCCTGCCTGGCCAAATATATTACATAAAAATAATACAAATTAAAACGAATCGAATCGTTGCAAAATTAAAGAAATTGCATAATTTCTCTGTGTGTGTGTGTGTCACAAACGTAATGCATATGCCTATGTTTGGGATCCGCTTCTGTTTTTATTCCGTTTCGTTCCCATATCCATTCCAATACCCATTTCCATTTCAATTTCAATTTCCATTTATTCGTTTCCCAGGCCGCCTTTTGCTAATTAAGTGCAGCACTTGACTTCGTCCAAAGCTCGCAATAATAAACATCAATAAATTGAGCACAAACACACACATACAGATATAAATGTATATATGATAATACATATCGCTTTAGTTGTATATATATATATATATATGTGTAGCATGCTTAATTTATATGGTCTTTAAGCACATTTTACTGTTCCGCATTCCACGCCTAATTGCTTTCCATGCGATTCCAAAAAAAAAAAAAACTAGTCTTAACTAAACTGTGGGTGGATTTTATTTGAGAGCTCTAGGGAACTTGGTCAATTTTAAAATGCGAGCCATGTTGAAAATTTGAAATATAAGATCTATGATATTTATGTAAATAAATTCCTTACGTTTCCTATTTTAAATGCGCACAAACTAAAAATACATTTGATATACTACAATGTATATATATTTTGTATGAAAGTTTCCTAATTAAAGTGAGAATCAGAGCAAGAGCTTCATACGCCCATTGAAAAAAAAAAAACACAAAAATTGTGGTTTCCATAAGATTTCCACGGTTCGTTTCACAGCTGCCAGCTGGAAACAGCTGACTCAGACAAAGTTTCATTTGCTCATTTTTGTTATGCACTATCAACACCCCCTTCCCAACCTTACTCACCAACCCCCATTTAAATGCGTTACCAAAAATGCTTTTTTGGAGTTTTGGTGAGCTAAGCATGCAACGCAAAAGAACAAAAAAGCAAAAAGCAAAAAAGCGACTTGTAATTTGATTGAGCAACAATAAAAATTTGTCAGCAATGGCAATAAAGAAACGGATGAGCGAGAGAGGGGCAGTGGGATGGATGGGGTGGGGGAGATGAGGTGTCGTGTTTTGTTTGCTGCTGGGGAAGATCTTTCTGCTTCTTTTAAAAATAATGTAATCATATATTCATTTATATGCACTTATATTTCACAACATAGAACATTTTATGTTGCTTTCAAAATATGATTTATAAAACGAAATCAACAAGTGATTGATGATGCTACCAAAGACACCAATTATACTAAAAGTGTGTATGTATATGTGTGTGTGTCTATGAATCGAACAACTAACCCTTAGAGAAGAATACGTTTTGGGTATCAAATCACACAAAACTCTAATAAATATATATATATATATATATATATATATATTACACATGAAAAAATTAGGTTGAGTTAGGTTATATAAGATAACGTTGAGGTGGATGTCTGTGGGGATTAAACTCCGCCGACCCATTTAAGCCCTATTTAACTAAATGTTTAGTTAGCAAAATTGATCAACTGTCCAAACATAATTAAGATTAAATTATTATAATTATTGGGAGACATGAAGGACTTTCGTGACCTGTTTCGCTCATTGTGCCCCCTTCTAAGTCCACCTAGTTTAGCTAGTTGACCTCTTAGTATATATTAATTGTATTAATTACTGCTTAAATCGTTTCTAGTTATATACTGTTAGAAGATACTCCCAAGGGAGTAGCAACGTATATATTTCGTCGCACTTCATTTGTTGCCCTATGCCACAAAATGGTTGTGGTTCTGTTAGGGAGTTAGCGGAGTACCGTCACTATAACCCTACTAGCGGTACTGAAGATTAGCTATAAATAATAGATTTTTTAATTTAACATTAAAATTATTTTCATAAACTGCCCAAACAACTATCACAGCATGTCTGTACAGGGTATCTGCTAATCGAGTTCTGTCGCTCTCTCTGGATCAGAGTATTCTAAATTCCAGTTCAAATCAAATATGAACAGGTCACCTTTTTTTCTAAGTGTAACAACACACAAAAGGTGCATCTGTCTCTCGATTCTGATGAGACACAGCGAGAAAGAGAGAGAGACAGAAAGGGAAAGGGCGAGGGTGAGGGTGTGTCAGAGATGCGGTGGAAGGGGAATCGCATCGCGCGTCGTATGACCATTTTTGAGACATTGTTTGAGCGAGCCAAGTAAGTAGCAGGTGCAACACGCAGGCGGTGTGCTCTTGTCTGCTTACTGGCCTGCCCCCTTTTGTGGCAGACGCAAAACTACTTGAAATACACACATACAGACAAACACTCACACATAAATACATACATTCTACTCTTATGTACATTGTAACCCGAATCAGGAAAAAAAAACATAAGCCCGATTTATTGTTGCTATTGTTGCTGGACACGCGTCGCTTGCTGGACACGCGTCACTTAAAAAAGAGGGTAGCAGAAACAGGAACAGAATCACAACAACAACAAATAACTATCAAGAAAGATCGTTTTCCTCAGGAACGCTGAGGTTTTGATACTCTTGCCAGGAACAACTAAGCTGCAATTTTATATGCTAAATATAATATATATATTAAAAAGTAAGTGTTGCCTGATAACTGCTCTCTGTGAACTGGGGCTGTGAACTGAATATTACAAATTTGTGTAGGTATATCATATATATGTAGAATATTAAAATAGTGTGACATATATGTCTATATATATAGGACTAAACGCCAAGCTTAACAATCAGCCTTATGTATATACATATATAGTCAATATCTGTCAGTAACAAAAACTAAATTTTTTTTATATCGTCTTCTTAGTTTTCACAAGATTCAAAATGAACTAATCAAATTATTTTAAGACATAGTTTTACAGTGTACATTTTGATCTCCCCTTGAGTGCGTTGCAAACTTTACGACAAAATTAAAGTGATCTTTACAAATACCCTTTTGGGTATAAAAACAGCCCCTTAACGGGAAACCAAACCCTCTTCAGCTAGAAATAAGAGATTGAAACGCAAGAAAAAAAAAGATTGAAGATTGCCCTGCAGATTTCGTTCCCTTTCTTCTTCTTTTAGTACATTTGCTTCTTGCAGACGACGACAGATGTTTTCTTGTTCTTCACTGTTCTTAAGGGTCGTTTTTTTTTTTTTTTTTTTTGTTTGTTGGTCGTCGCGTGTTGTTTTTAATGTATTTTCTTTATGGTTGTCCATTCACTTTTCGAGTGTTGTTGTGCCTGCTGTTTTTGTTGCTGGTGTTGTAGTTGCAGTTGTTGCTTGTTCGTTGATCACGCGGGAAAGAGAAGAAGAAAGAGACAATAAATCTACATACATAAAACTCGTGCAGCTGTCATCGAATTCGAATGATTTTTTATTATAATGAAAAAATTGAATGTGTATGTTGAAAGACTTAAAGCTTGAAATATCTATTATTCCTTCATGTCTGTCATGACAGTTGTGAAATCGATAAATTGATAAGATTCGATTAAATCGCATATTTTGCACATTTTGCATGTATGTTTTAAGTGCAGATAAATCTCATGACTCTCCCAAATGTTTTAATATCAGAAGTCAACAAAATAAGCATAAATAATACATAATGCTGAATTCACAATTTCAGCGGGAAATATTCCTGAATTGCATTTGCTGCATTCTTGGCGTAGAAATGGCCAACTGTCAACATAAATACAAAAGAAAAATTATTTTCTAGTTTATTATAATTAATAACATGCATTTGAAACAAGTCAATAAAACTCACAAATGGACTTACAATTATTAATTTTAATTGAAAAATAGCACAATGCTTAAATGCATTTGCCACAGTTCGTCTGGTTCTCTTTGCAACACAGTGCTGAGCACCGAAATATAAACTAAAACATTTAATTCAAAATTTATTTTTCTTGCCACAAAGATCTTTAAAAAAATAAGTATAACATGAGAAAGATGCTGATCAAGAATACACATATATATATATATTTATATATATAATTTATTGTGCCAGATATATTGAGTTTTGAGCTGAAATAAGACTTTCTTAATTCTCATGGTTTTCATTGCTTCATTTATAATTTTGCTTCATTGTTTTTTAATTTCGTAATTGAAACGAAAGGTGCATAAAAAAAGGTTCAATGTTCTTTTTTATATTCTGCATATTTAACGTAATTTGAGACGTGTTTGAAATGTAATTGATATTGAATTTTGTTAATTTCCACTTTTGTTATCTGAGTTTAATTTTAATTTTTCACGACATTGAATTATTTATATTGCTTGGTTTGCATTGAGATTTGGATTTTGTTTTTTTAGTACTGTTGTTTTTTTTTTTACTTGGGTTTCTTGGCTATTGAGTTTCCTTTGTCGCACTTGGCCTGGTTGTCAATTAAGCTGCTTAACGAACCAGTAGCATGGCATATCTGCCTGCCTCTCCCCCCAAGCACCTCTCCCGCCTGCCATGATCATATCCATATCCATTTGGAAGTTGAAAATTTGAATAGATTTGTTTTACGAGCGACAAAATTCGCATGAATCCCACAACAACAATAACAAAAACAGAAACAAAATGTATGCAAATAAAAAAACAAATAAAAATCGCTTGGGATTCGCTTTATATGGTGAGTTGGTGTTACCATCATATGCTACAGTTTAATGTATTCATTTTTACCCTATCTCGCTGCCAATGGGTATACCAATTGTGTGTCTTCTGATCGAACCGAAACCAATTTTGGTGCATGATCGATTATAGTTATGTTTAGCTATATAATTTTTGGTTTAGATATTGGGGTCTTAAGATTTCTCTGATTTCAATTATAAATTTCAATAGAAAAGATGCGGTTCCGATTTCGATTTCAATTATTTGATATTTTATTTTGAATGATGCTTGCCTAAAAAAAACTAAAATCTATCTAAACAGCAGGGTTGCCTCAAAGAGTGCTGCAATGCAACGTTTGATCGATAATAATTATTACGCAACCAGACCTTTACTCTGATATAGATATATCGAAACTCTCCTATATCAAAACTGTGAAACTAGCTAGGTTCATCCAATATATATTTGGTATTGCAACATGCTGCCTCAAACGTGATAAATTCACCTGTGGTATTACGATGAGCCAAGCCTGGCCCAACTGCGTCAAAGGGAGGAATTTTCTTTTAACCTAATATATTTATTTTTTAATAATAATTATAGATTAGTCTCGGAAGTGTATTAAAACTTTGGCATTTCTAGCTGAAACATTTTTCATGCTGTTTTCTTTTCTATTTTTTTTTTTATTCAAATTTATATTTTTGTATGTTTATATTTATATTTATATTTATATTTTGCTTCCTTTTATTTTTGGTCAGGCGCTTTGCACGCACTTGTCCCATTCTCATAGTTTTGGCTTTATTGTTTTATGTTTTTTTTTTGTTGTGTTTGTTTTCGCTGTTTTTATTAATTGTCTGCGGAAGTTGCTGTAAATGTTGACAATCATGAAAATATTTGCTATACGCTTTATTATTGTTATGCAGAGGAAATGAGCAGTTTGCCAGGTGTGTGCGCCCTCTCTACCCCCTACCCACTCCACCCACTGTTTAGGCATGACGTCATTGGACTTTGAATTTAGCACGCTAGTTTAGCTCAAGTTTTTGTTGTTTTTATTAGTGTTTAGTTAATGAGAGAAAGATAGAGCGAGAGAGAGAGAGAGAGAGAGGGAGAGAGCTTTTACTTAGTTTAAGTATAATTATTAATTCATATTCAGCGTAAAAGTAATTACAGTTAGGAATGCTGCTTTCAATTAGCTAAATGTGAAACACCTTTCACTCAAATTAACTCAACTGTCCCTCAACTCCCCCTGTCACTCATTCAATTTTTAAGGTCACTTGTTGGTCGCTTGGGGTGTGTAGGGGGTTTGCCCACTCAAACCATGACAAATCTGATGAACATAGAACATGCAACGTGCAACATACTTGTCGAGGTCATGCTTAAAAACTGTGACATAACTAAACAAGAGGATAATGTTCCAGTACAGATCAAGCTCGACTAGGAGATACCCTACTAAAAACCCACAACGCAGCTTTGAGCATATAAATATATGTTGAGACTATAACTCGAGCATATTATGTATTGATAAGCTGTACTTGTATACCAGAAATCGATTTGTATCGATATTCACGTAATGAAGATAATTATCGATAATGTACAATAAACTTGATTTGATTGGTTGGCATGATAATCTAGTTTTGTCATGCTGTTCCATAATATATATATATATATATATATTAAATCTTTGAGGGACCGCAGATGATTACTTCTAACTGTTACACACTCATGCAAAACTGTATTACGCCCTTCTTAAACATTTTTAATGGGTTGGATTTAGGGTGTAAAAACTAAACTTAGTGTCCTATTCATAGCCTATTCCCAGATATGCAAAATAATCCAGCTATACCAGGAAACGTGTCACTTAGGTCATGTCAACTAAGGCGTAACCTGAAAAGTGTGCTTATACCTCAACAAACCTTGGATTTCCATTTATTTATATTTACTTACGCCACGAGTCAAAATTGTTTTTTTTTTTGGGAATTTAATTATATGTTGAAATTTATGAAGTCTTCAGAGAAATGTATATTTGCGTAATGCAAATTATGCAACCAATTTAATATATTAATAATATATACTAAACGTGGAATTACTCATTTGAGACGATTTTAAGTTTAATTTATAGTGCGGTCAGTCAATCAATCAGTCAGTCATTAAGTCAGCCAGTCAGCCAGTCAGTCTGTCATTTAGTCAGTGTCATGTGCAGCAAGTGGTAATTATTGGTAAACCTTAGAAAACCCAAAAAAAAAAAAATCGTTGTGATGACTCACTCAAGCATTAAAATGCCGCCAAGTTGAAGTTGCAGTTGAAGCATGCTATTAGCTGTCAGTTAGCCACACACACACACACACACACACACACACGCACATGCACACACGTACATAAATATAGCTCAAGCTCAAAACAACACGTCAAGCAGTAAATCAGAAAACAACAAAGGTTGACTCTTTGCTTGTGTGTGTGTGTGCGTGTGTGACTTAGTGATTTTGTGTGTGAGCAAGCAGTTAACATCCATTAGCAAGCAGTTCAAATGCCTAAGAAGGTAGAAAGAAGAAGCACAACTGAGTACGCAGAGCTGCTGATGCTGCGGATGGCATTTGTGTATGTGTCTGTGTATTTGTGTGTGTGTGTGTGTGTCGACTCCTTTTTTGGCACAGTTAGGCAACGTTAAGCGATCCCCGTTTTTATATTTATGACACAGTATTTTTTACATATTTATCGCGCCTTAATGGATTTTCTTAAATTAAATTTTCTTGCTTTTTTTATATAGTTAAAATTTGTTTACATTCCTCTTTGGAGTTCATTCATCTGATCTGTAATCAGATTGCGAGATCTCCTCTATTGTGAGTCACTCTCATTGCGTGAACTCTGCTGAAATGGTGTTAATGTCTTGCTCTTTGTATTTGTGAGATATTAAATGTATCAACTCTATAAATATTATTACAATGATGTTGTTGAAAGTGTAAAAGTCTAGACAAATCTCTCTGTGTGTGTGTGTGTGTGTGTGTGTGTGTGTTTGTGCTGTGTGGGGTACCCTTGTAGATAGAGATTATTTCAGTTGTAACTTTAAGTTTGCAACGTGTTCACGAGTCGAGTCGCTCAGTTTCAAAGCTGACTTAATGAAACTTTGCATTTATTTGCTAAAGTTATATATCGAAGATTACTGAATCGGTCCACTTTATCATATAGAAACCGTATGCACAATCATCAGTCAAAATATAAGTTTCAGTAAGTAGCCAACCAGCTAAAGTAGCAAAAATTTAACTACGAATACAAATATGCAAAAAGAGTATCAAAATTGCGACGTGCCTAAAATATTTTCGTTTTTGTTTTTGTTTTGTGTGTGTGTTTCGTTTTTATTTCCTTTTGCTCTTGCCAACTTCCTCTCTCTAGTTCTGTCTCTCTCTCTCTCTATCTTTTTATCTCTGTTTTTCACTCTCTTTCTCTGTTAGTGTGGACAGTTGGCAGAGTGTGTTGTACGTGACTTATGCCTTGGCAACATTGCCAACTCCAACAACAAATGCTTTAAGTCTTTAAGCGACAACATTGAGGCGATAAAAAGAGCTCAACCAACAATCAGCTGGAGCTGGAATAGTGCCAATCAACCAAAGGCATAGAGTGGTGAAGAGGGTGCTGGAGGGGGGGGGGGGGAATTTGCTGCAGCGGCTTAAGCTTTGATTATTATTTAATGCCAGACGTATGCACAGATATAGATATATATATATTTATAGATATATTGCTAGTTTGGCTCAAACGGAAATGTGTAACGTGTTTTTATTTATTTTTTTATTATTATATTTTTAGTTGCACTGCTTGCAGCTCGAAGCTCGAAGCTCGAAGCTCGATTCAATTTAATGCAGCTGCTGCAATTGATTTAGCTGCGATCGAGACTTGAGCACGTACCAAAATCGGCGGGGGTAGGTGTAGTATGTGGAAAGAGAGAGATCTGACTAAGGAGAGAGTGTGCTTATTATGCATCATATGTTGCCATATCTCACATATATAAATATATAGTTACAGCTCTATTTTCGACTGGAGTACACAGCCAACAAAATTTACGAACAAAAGATTTTAATTTTTTTATTTTCGAACAAATATAAAACATAAATAACTCACAAGAAAAGATTTGACGTCAGTAAAAAAAAAAAATAATAATATGTGCGATTTTGCTCAATCAGATGAGCAAATCGCTGCCCCATCTGAGACCAAGGAGGCTTCAAGAAACGACAATTTCAATCCCTCGAAGTCAACGAATGAGGTATACACTAATAAGTACATGGTGGTCTCTCGTAATCCCATCACTGGCACTGGATTAAATGGGGATGGTGCCGGTGGTTTAAAGCCCAAGACGACCAAGGATCGTGATCGTAATCCGGTAACTGGTGAAGGCTATAATGAGTATATTGATGATTTGGCCGTGCTCAGGGAAACCAAACATGTAACTGGAGACTCGATCTGAGCTGATTTAGTTGTCCAGTCAATAATATATGTGTTATATATATGGTGTAGTCAACAAAATGAGACGACGTTTACAATCGAACTGAACTTTATTTATACTAAAATCTTAAATCTAAGTAAATGGCGTCGCCTACTACGATTCCATGTGTTGTAAGTGAGTTTATGTGTTGTACGGAGAGGCTCTGTGTTTTCTGTCATTAAACAATAGCTGAGCCCGCTGCTTCGCATGTTCAAACTTGAACATTCTTCAGGGGGCCAACTGCGATACTAATTGCTTCCCTTCCTTCTTTTGTACATCTTATTTGGTAATTGTTGCATCAATCTTGCTACTGCCTGCCTACGAGAGTCTCCCAATTCGAAATTGGCCTGAAATGGAATCGAGACTATAACTCGTCCCTCCTCATCCACTGACGTCATCTTCTGAAAGCCACTAGCTTTCGCAACGCAGAATTTCTTCTGTTTCATCGGTGTCTTCTTTTTCCAGTTCCCAAAAGTCAGAATCTTCCCCGCCGTCAGAATCTTCTTTGGTCGTGCTCGAGCAATATTTCCGGAAACTATCCATCCGAACCGTGTCTTTTGCCCCAATGTTCCATTAATATTAAGGGAAACAGGTCCACACCAATGATCATGTCAATGCTTCTTGATATATTAAATGTTGGATCTGCCAAAGTGCAATTTTTCCAGTCTGTATTAACATCCATATCAATATTTCTGCCGGGGAGTGCTCATATCTCCCATATATATATATATATATATATATATATGCATGACAGAACTGGGATCTGTCAGTCAGTGATCGACTTTTGCTTTTATTCATTGCAACAATTATTCAAAATACACACTCGATTTTTACGATATCTCTAAGAACCCGTAACATTTGCTAAAATTAATTCTTATTACTAAAATAAAGCTGTGATTGAAGAGAAATAAATATTAGTCAAATATATTCTTGGTCAGCATGAAGAAGTGACACGATCTTTAATATATTTACTTATATGTTTCAATTTTATTAATTTTTATCGATAAATGTCAGCAATCGTTTATCCCACAGCAGAGCAGACACAAATTTAAATGAATCCCTTTCGATTGGCATAAATATTATTGATCAATTGTACCAATATCAATATTTAATAAGAAATACAGATTTTTATGTAGTCGATTTTTTTTTTTTGATTATATTTTTAAATCGATAACACTTGGAACTCATTTATTTATCCATATCGAAATTGTTGCTTATCAATCAATTTTTTTGTCGCTTACAGATTAATCAGCCAGCCAGCCAGGAGGGGATCATCGTTGGCCTCGCTGCCAGCGACGGATCAGTGGCTGTTGTTGCAAGTGTTGCAACTGGGAGTAGTCCACAGCACAAATTGCTGGGCTTGGGTGAACATTTGAGCGGCGCTGGCGCCGTCAAATTGCGCAAGCACAGCGAACAACGGACAACGCCGGAGGTTGGAGCAACGCAACAGCAAAAGGCCTCGTATCGCATCTCGATGGCCAATCTGGAGGACACACAAGAGTCCGAGCTAGATCTGATTCTCGGCGAGCTGAGCTTGCTCGAGGCGCAGATCTCCTATGGCGAGGCGAGCTTTCTTCCCGGCAATGCTGCTGCTGCTGCTGCTGTTGCAGCGCCGCCGCCAGCTGGTATTTTAGTGGGTGCAGCATTGCCACCGCTACCACCACCGCCCGCCTTGGCCTCCATATCGGCCGCATCGTCGCGGACACATTCACGCACAAATAGCAGTATATCCGGTGATGTGAGCACCTCGACCACCTCCTCCTCATCGGGCATCTCCGAGAATGGCAATAGCAACGGCCTGATGCTGATGATAACCCCAACAAATGCGCCACTTGGCGGCGGCGGCGGCGGCATGCTGCCACAAACGGGTGGTGGCAACGCCACACTCCTCATGGGCATGGGCATGGGCATCACGATGGGCGTGATGACGCAACGCGAACCCCGCACCGAATCCCCCGACAATGATTCGGCATTCAGTGACACTGTCTCGCTGCTCTCCAGCGAATCCTCTGCCTCCTCAAACACTTCACTCCAGCAGCAGCAACAGCAGCAGCAGCAGCAGCAACAACAGCTGCAGCTGCAACAACAAAAGTTGCAACAGCAGCAGCCAATGTTGGCCTCCTCGAAGGCAGCCAAGATTCAGCTGGCGCTGCACAAACTGGAATCGGCCTCGATTCGGCGACTCTTTGTCAAGGCATTCACAGCGGATGGGGCATCCAAGTCGCTGCTGGTGGACGAGCGTATGGTCTGTGGCCATGTCACCCGACTGCTCGCCGACAAGAATCATGTCCAGATGCAGCCAACCTGGTCGCTAATTGAGCATTTGGCCGATCTGCACATGGGTAAGCGATACACCTCGTCTGAAAATTCACCCATTAATATATATATATATATTCATATTCATGTGTTGTTTGTGTATTTTTTTAGAGCGTCTGTTTGAGGATCACGAACTGCTTGTGGATAATCTGATGACGTGGAACTCGGATGCTGGGAATCGTGTGCTCTTCCAGCAGCGTACGGATAAGGTATCGCTCTTCGCCCGACCCGAATACTATTTGCCGGGACCACAGATGGCGCCGGGCTGCCAGCATGACGAGCAGACGCGCCACATGCTGCTCGAGGAGTTCTTCGATCTGCCGCACGCACAGCTTCAGCTGCAGCTGGAGGGGCCGCTCTATGTGAAAACGGATCCGAAGAAGACATGGAAGCGACACCATTTCGTGCTGCGCCCCTCGGGCCTCTACTATTTCCCCAAGGAGAAGACGAAGAACACTCGAGACTTGGCCTGCCTGACGCTGTTCAGCGGTCACAATGTCTACACAGGCATTGGCTGGCGAAAGAAGTGCAAATCTCCAACGGATTACACATTTGGATTCAAGGCTGCCGGCGACTCGTCGCTGGGCAAATCGTGTCGCAGCTTAAAAATGCTCTGCGCCGAGGATGGGTCCAGCCTGGATCGTTGGCTGACTGCGATACGCATCTGTAAATACGGCAAACAATTGTGGCACAATCACAAGCTACTCATTGAGGAGCTGTGCTCGGCTGGCGGCAACAATGGCACGCCGGGAGGAGGAGTTGCTGGCAACGCTAGTGGCGCTGGCACTTTTGCCGCCTCGATGCGCAGTGAATCGATCAGCAGCATCTCGTCGGCGGTGCCATCGCAATGCGGCAGCGTCTCATCGGCCATTAGCAGCATGTCCAATTCGAGCAGCGGCCGCATCTCGCGCGCCTCCAGCTCCAGTTCCAGTGGTTGCCTCTCGGATGAGAACAATGCCTTCGACTCGGAGTTCACCACCGGCACCATTAAACGCAAACCCTCCATGAAACCCAATCTGCCGCTCACGACGATGACGCGCCAACTGAAGGAAGTGGGCGAGATAACGACGGGCGCCGTTGGCACCACAATGGCCACGCACAGCACAGCGACGACAGCGCACCATGACTCGTCGGCAGCTGGCGCTGGCTCGCCGGAGCGCAGTGGCACGTTGACCCGTCGCCACAGTCGCCGCAAGTCGCAGGAGAGCAACGGCAGCAATGGTGGCACGCTCAAGCGTCGACCCCAAGTTGTGCCCGTCAAGCAGCGCGACCAGCTCGTCGTGGCCACAGATGCCGGCAATGGCAACGGAGGCAACTCATCATCGTCCAGCAACTCAACGCCAACTCCCACGCCGAGCATTATTTGTGCCAAACCAATAGCAGCAACACCAGTAGCAGGAGCAGGAGCTGGAGCAGGATCAGCTCAAATCCAGATGGGTTGTCTGAGCGATGTCGAGCTGATGTGTTCGTCCACATTGTCGCTGGATTCGCTGCCACCGCCGCCGCCGCCGTTGCCCTTGGCCCTGCACGCGGATGAGCAGGATGTGTATGGATCGCAGTTGTCGCTGGCCTCGCTGCCGCCGCCGCCGCCACCAGAAGAGGTCTATGTGGAGGCAACAACAACGCCTCTGACGCCAACGCCCATGTCTATGGGCATGGGAATGGGCCTTGGTGTTGGTGTTGGTGTGGCTCTAAGCATGCCCAATAGCAATGGGACACTCCCGCCAGCTGTGCCCGCCAAGCCCATTAAACCGGCCGTGAAGCAAACGTTGAAGGCAGCACCGCCGTATAAGGCGCCACCCGACTATGTTGGACCCACTGCATCCATTGTGGGTTGTGGCGTCACAATAGCTGCTGCTGCTGCTGCGCCGCCACCGGCGCCGGTGCAAAAAAAGGTGTCTTTTGCTGATTCACCGGTGCTGTTGCGACGCAAAATGTGCTCGCCGGAGCCGCAGTTGCCGCAACGCTCCCCAAGTACAACGCTCAGCGCCGCCGGCGGCGTTGGGTATCATTCACAGGCGCAGCCGATTTACTCGCCGGGGCCACTGTTGCCGCCACGTAGCGATTTGTCGCGACTGTCCAACGGTAGCGATGTCAACATGGCCAACACATCGCCGAAACGTCTACAGGAGTCCGCATCTAATCCGCCACGCGATTTCCTCAAGGATCTGCAGCGGGTGATGCGCAAAAAGTGGCAGGTCGCCCAGAAATGCAAACTGGAGCCGGCAACAACGCCGCACGAGGTGCTTGGCTTTCGTGACTTCAACAATGAGGATCTGCTCGCCGCTCACAATCTCAACTCGGGCGCCAACTCATCGCACTATTATCGGGAGACGGCCAATGTCAGTCACTGGGTGCAGGAGCACTACGAGTATGCCCACAATGAGTATGCTCTCTATGAGAATGTGCATGCCCAGAGCAATGGGGCCGCAACTGTAATGGGACCGGGAGTCGGAGTGGGAGTGGGAGTGGGAGTGGGTGTGGGTGTGGGTGTGGGAGCGGTAATAGCAACTCCAATGCCAATGCCAATTCAAGCAACTGGAGCAAGCGTTGCGATGGTAGACGCAGTTGCTCCAGCTGTACCGCCACCCACATCTCTGGCGGATGCAACAGCGGCGCTGCGCAAAAAACGCCCACCGCCGCCGCCGCCCAAACGCAGCGATTCCACACATCTAACGCATCGTGTCTAATCTCCTCCAGAGTCAGCGGCTGTGAGTAGAACCAATGACCAAACGAATACCCCTATAAATCCGATTATCAAAATTTGCTCATATTTCTCCCTCTCTTTCTCAACTAACCAGGTTCTGCGCTCTTTCTCTCCCTCTCGCGCGCCCCCAAACGGATCTTTGCGATTTGGCAGCAACAACAAACAACAAGCAACAATTTTCACCTTGTCTAAATTTAAGTGCAAAAATCTAAAAAAAAAAAAACAAAATAATGAAAGAAATTCCTATCTAAGAGCAAAGAAATAGGCTAAAAAACTAAAGTCTAAAATTCTAGTGCATAAAAAAAGTAAATAAAAAGAACAAAAAAATCAGAAAAAAAACCAACGCCAACTTCTCAAGTATTATATTCAGTTCAAGTTTTGTTTTGCTATTTTGTTTTTTAAGTGCGGCAAATGTGCATTGAATGTTTTTTTTTTTTTATATTTTTTTTGCAATTTGCAATTGGCAATTGGTTGCTATAAATATAATTTTAACTGGCTAAGAAAATAAGTTGATTGCCTAAATTTATTGGCTTAACTAGATCAAATATGTATGTGAACTAAGATGTTCACAGGGTGCAACACTCCATGTCAGATTATGGATTGTCGCTCTAAAAAGCCATAACTTAAAATACCGTAAAAAATTAAAAACATATTTTAGCCATTGTATTAAAAAACTATGTTCAAAATAAACAAGTCTTCACTCAGATCACCAATAATTAGAGTCCGTTATATATATATATATATGTATGTATATATATATATATGTATAACAGTAGCTAATAAATTTAAGCAATCAATTTATTTTCTTAGACATTTCAAAGTATAGCAGATTGCAAGGAAACAGAAAATAAAAGTTTAACAATTTAAATGTTTAGCTGAATTTATGCATATAAACATACGTGTAATCTGATCTGATCAGATCTCATCAGGTCGTTTTTAACTATTATACGACTTTCAAACAAAATATGATCTGCCAACAAAATCAAAATATCTTAAATTTAATATATATATATATATATATAAATAGATATGTGGGTGTACTCAATTATACACACATTTCGAATAATTCGACAGATAATTAATAAAAATTATTTGCCGCACACATTTCGAATAGTTTTAATAACTAAAATTAATTATTTGCAAAATCAAATTTCAAAAATTCAAAACCTATTCATATACCTTAAGCTACTTGCTACTTGTAATATATAAATATATATATATATATATATATATATATATATAAGTTATGCATGTGCATATATGTATATATATTTATATATGCCTACTATATAAAAATGCAATTTTTTTAATTAACTAGAATTTGTTTATACTTTGCATTTGCAAAAATTTGTTTATTTAATTATACTTTTTTTTTATTATAGCTAACGATTATTAATTTTTTTTTTAATTGCGGTGCATGAAATGCGCCTGGGAAAAAAACAATAGAATATATAGAAAAGAATAAGAAGAGGAAGAAGAACTACGTTGCAAGAAAGCCTTATACAATTATTAAACAATTAATGCATACATAAAATAAATATATATATATGTATATATATATAGAAATATATATATATATATATATATATATACGTAGTATAAGTCTTATACAACTATACATACTAAGTGCATATAGCTATACATATAAATATATATATGTATATATACTTATATATATATATATATACATGTATATTTATATACATAGATTAAGTCGGTTATACTATATAGTTCATAGGATATGTCATTTAAATTGCTTTCGCTTTCGAATACAATATATATATATATATATCTATACGTATATGCCTATATGTTTTGGAATTGTGCTTACTGCAAAAATGGACGGAGACAGCAGGCAATAAACTATATATATTTATATATATATATATATATATATATATATATATATATATATATATATATATATATATATATCTATACAAAATATACATATATATGTTTTAATTAACTAAAAATCCAAAATCGAAGACATTTACTAATTGCATTGCGTTCTATGTATATCGATAGCTTTGCTCATTTTCTTTATCGATCTCGATTTTGTATATCGCTTTGTATTGGCATATTAAGCAGGCGTTCCTAATGGTTCATCATGTCCAGCAAAAATCACAATAGACAAACAGAAAGAGAGAATGAACCAAAATCAAAGTGTAACCGTATCTGTAACTTTAACTGTAACTGTAACTGTAATGAGTGTAATTGTATCGAGAAGCTGTATCAAGTAACTGTAATTTTTAACTTGTTTGCCATCGTTTTTCTTTTTTGTTTCGTATAATTTTAGCACACACACACGCCATAAATCAAGCTGATTACACCTACATTAATACACTATATATATATATATATATATATATATATTTTATATATCTCATATGAAATTGAAGTTCTAAAATATATATATCCATTAAACAGATCGCAAATTAGTTTATTGGAAAAAGTACTCAAATTTAAAATTATATTGGTAATCCGACAAAGATTTTAGAAGCGCTTTTTGATGGTGGATTTAAAAATATTTTATGGCTTCTATTGAAGTGTTAATTTTAGCTACTCTTTCATGATGACCACTCATAATAACATTTTATAGAATATTTTTTTGTTCTCAATCCCAAAATAGTTTTTGAAGAGTAATCTGTCGAATTAATTGAAACATTTAATTTGTAAATATTATAAATAATACTATTTGATTTTTGGTTGCTACTGGAATATGAAAATGAACTAAAAGCTATATATAGATATATATATAGGTATATGCTATAGTATGTGTGTGTACAATTAATGTCTTTACTCCTACTAACTGTACAGTGCATGTGTATGTATATGTGTATGTTTATGCATACACACATTTAAACTAAAGGAAATGCCAATTTTTAATGCTTGCATAAAAAACAATTATTGAATTTATATATAATACATGAAGCTATTTTTTAGATACTATTATTATATAGGAACTCGAAAAAAAAAACAACAAAATAAATAAACAAGTTAAAATCGAAATGCTATGCTTGATAAGAAATGTGCCATAGGCGCTGGCGGGACAAAAATAAATCGAAAATTAAAACTATAAAAAAAACCAAGAAAACTTGCAAAATGCTAAATCAATGTACTAAAATTAATGAAATTAGCATAAGTTAAATAATTGAATCAAAACAACATTTATAGCATAATATTACAAAAAAAAAAATAACAAAAATAATGAACGAACGTACTAAACTAAATTTCGAAAATACTTTAAGTATGTGCTAACTAAGCGGATTTTTATGAGTAAAAAAAAAAACAAAAAACAAAAAAAATCAACTTTTTATTTCGAATTTTTTAAAATTTGTTTTACGCTTAGTTTTTTGATATGTGTAAACCTCAAGTAAATCAAACAATTGCAATAAAATAAGAAAACAAACACAAAATACTACAAAAATACTAAAATATTTCAAAGAATCAACCAGAAAACAGAAAAGCAATAAAAAAGCAGCCACAGACAACAAAGAAGAGACTTGAATAAAACAAAAAAAAAACAAAACTTCATTATGCACATATATATATATATATATATATGTATATATATATATATATATATATCTAACTATGTAATATTAACAAAGCGAAAAGGAATAATAAAAAAATATGTATGCATGACTACAAATTTACAAGAATAAACAGAAATGATTAAGAAAACAAACTACAACTACTACAACTAAATAAAATAAACAAAAACGAAAAAAAATGTAAACAAATGAAAAATACATGAAATTTTTTGCAGGTCTATTATATAGTGAACAATGTTGCCATTTGATACAATTTTTTTCCAAGACATTTAATATATATACATACATATATACCTTATATTCCGATTCAAATGGAATTTTTGTAATTTTGATAGAAACATTAAAAACATATAAAAAACAACAAAAAAAATTAAACAAACAAACAAAAAATGCAAATTAAAGCCAAGCAAAACAAAACAACTTAAACACAAAAATCAAAGAAAAACTGTTGCATGATAAACGAAACAAAAAAAAAAAAAACAGACAAACAACAATGAGAAATAAATAAAACAAAATGCCTAAAAATCCATCAAAAATTAAAAGCCAAATCGCATTTTATTTAAAATGATTTTTTGATCTGATTTTTATTAGCGACTGTAATTTTAATATTTGTTTGGGATCTTCGATGTCATCATTATCCTTGAATGCAGTTCATCCTTGCGATTCGATGGTCCTTAAAAAATCAGCAAGGATTTGATCGAATAAGAGCGTGTTTGCTCCAAAAAGTATGCCGCATTCTTTGTTGCTACCCCAGAAGAAGATCCTACAAAGAAATTAATATCAATCGATTTCGAGTAAAAACCAAAATACTAACTACTAAAACTAACTACAATTTACCATTTACAATTTAATGTTTATTTAACTTTTATCTCCTATTTGGTTATGGAAATTTTGTTGATTATTTTCCAAGGTTTACTTTTAATATTTTTTAGTTGGACTTGGAATAGTCTTGGTGAGCAGCACAAATTCAAATGGAATAGAAAAAAAATCGTTAAAAATGATCTTTATCAATTATGTTTAAGCTTTAACTAAGTTTTTTTTGTATATTTAAATTTTTATTTGTTATATTTCAATTAACTCTGCATAAAGCTGATTTTTTTTTAAATGAAAGTGAATATCTATGCCAAAGCATCGTATTGTGTTTCTCTATAAATCTGCTTGGTTATTGCCGAGCTGATCTCATTTTATACTTTGATACAGATTCAAGATTCGATTGGTAGATTTCTGGCGATGTCCTTCAAAGATTAGCATATGCCAGGCTCACCACCGCAGACCACACGCAGTTTTTGAAGTAGGTATGTGACCAGTAGCCGCCTTTATTTACATTTAGCCACGCCCACAACTGCGCAGGTAATCACCAAAGCCGATATTTCGAAAAGGGTAAATCGATTAATCCGCATATCTCCCACAATTTTAAAGATAGTCACTAAACTTGAAAGTTATGTTAATTGGATGATTACGCCCACTACGACTTCCTACGCCAATATACCTGTTAGTGGAAGTATCAAATTTGAAAGGTATATTGTATAATGTAACAGCCTTAAAAAATCGGAAACCATTTTTTTTGGACACGCCGATCAAAAACGATAAAAGCACATATCTTTAGCAATTTAATAGATGCAGCTACCAAAGATTTCTCTATAATCCTCGACTGCAACGTTCTCTCTTGTTTTTACTTGAATCTGTGCCCAATTGGGGCAGCATTTTGTTGTTGTTTTTCCATATTTAAATATAATATTTTTTTGACCAGATTTTAAATAGACAAACGGTCGGAAACAAATACGTAAATGATTAAATCGACAACAGACAAGAATATATGGATTTCCGGTATATAAATCGAGTCCAGACAGATCAGATTATCAGATAGTTTATTACTTGTACCGTGACTAGGGCCAGGGGCAAGAGGTAGGATGTCAGAGTAGACTGGGTTGGGTGGGTCTGGTAGTTTGGCTGATGGGTGTTATGGTGTTGGGTATAACATATGCATCTGAATCGAACCAAAACGAAACGAAACGAGTCGAATCGAATCGAATCGCAGCGAATTGCTTAATGTGCGTGTGGAGGGGGGATTCATGCAACGCTCGCAGTGCTGCCAATCATTTGGGCGGTTTGATAGGATGTGCCGGGATGTACCAGGATGTGCCTGGCGACGCCTTGTGATACCCTCAACTCAATTAATATGGGCAAAGATGGTATAAGTTATGAAAGCGTATTTAACCCGTAGAAGGAGGAATATTTGACCCTATTAAATATATATGCATAGTTTACTTTAAATATTTCGATAAATAAAATCGTTATGCGAATATCGATATAAATCGGTTTCCAATAGTGTACTTGTGAAGATTTGGTATATCTAATAATGTACTGTAAAATGTTCATCAAGAAACACCCATGTCATAGCTCAAAAAGTCGACATATGTGACTCCATGTGTGAGCAGATAATCAAACATGTATATATATATATATATAAATATATGTATTTAGTAAGCTCTATCGACTAACTAAGCTGCCACAAACTACCAGTATTAGTAAGTAATATGTTCGACGTTAACAGTTAATTTCACTACACATGTTAAAAACAAACAAAAGTTTGCAAATCGAACTTTTACTGTTATAATTAATTGTTTCAATGCCACGCCTTCCAATACTCTACATACAAGGCTAAACTTGACATGCACATTTCTCTTTTCACACTTTACATTTGTATTTTTCTGCCACTGTAAGACTTAAGGTACAACAAGACGTTATGACGATGCTGATGCAGATAGCAGGACACACACACACACATGCGCGCACACACACACATACACCCACGCACTTACGCATTTTAATAGGCACGCACTGACCCACGAGCTAACCGACCAACCGAACGTCTAACCGAACATCCAACCGAACATCTAACTGACCGACCGAGCGACCGGCACAGACCCGAAGTGCGAAACGATGTAGATGAAGAAGAAGAAACAACGAACGAAGCGACGAAGGCAGTGGAGCAGGCGGGCTGGCAAAACAACAAGAGCAAACGACAAAAAGGCGACGATGGCGACTCCATAATTTTGAATTTCTTTCTCTAGGTGGACGACAAGGATGAGCACGATAAGAGCAGCAGTTGGATGGGGTAGTCAGGGAAGCTGGCCAAAAGGGTTGCGTTGCGTTGTGTTTGCTTTTTATTTAGCCTGGCATTTTATTTATGCTGCGTGGCCGTTTCGTTGGCATTCGCAACGTTTTCCTTGCCGTTTTATACACTCGTACTGTCAACGGCAATGGCGCATATTAGCTGCGAGTTGTAAGTTTATTGAGCACAACGCATCTCGCAAGCAAAATAAAAACTCCAAATGAAAAATAAATTCCAATCTATTGGCTTCATACAATGCATAACAAACTAAAAAATTAATAAAATCAAAACTCAAAACAGTTTTTAGCCGATAACAAAGCCAAATGGCAACAAAAATTTAAATGAACGACAGGAAGCGAAAAATCCTATTACGAACACGAAGCCGAACTTGAAACTAATATGTAAGCGAACTTGAGCGAACAAATTGCTGATACACGTGGGTTGCAACTTGCTGGCAGGTATGTGTGAACAGAGAAAAGCTCGACTGGTTGGTTGCATCGAACATGATCGATCAGCGATCAGCAGTTCCTTGTACGCACAAGTTCGTTTACAAATACATACACACACATAGAGTGATTTCGCTTCGGCGTGTTAAGATTTTTTTTTTGTCATATTTTTTTTATTTGGTTTTTATTTTCTTCTTATATGTTGCTTTTGTTGTGCTTTTTAAATTGGCAAGCGCCAGCGGGCAGCTCAGCAGCCATCAAACGCAACACCATCCCGTCACCCGACCCCCACCACCCACAATTTTGGCCAGCACCATTAGCCAGCAGCTAGCAGCCACCACCGGACGCTGGCTCTGTCTCATCAGGTTGGTTTGGTTTGGGGTGTGGTGGGGTGAGGAGTGGTGTGGGATTCTGGACCTTAACCCGTTCGTGCGTTGCGTTGGCAGCTTCGTGCGTGCGTTGTCCAGTGGTTGGTGGATTGCTCGATTGTTGGGTGGGTGGTGGTTGGGTGGCTGGGTAGTTTGCTGCCACTCAGTGGGCAGCTGGTGGGCTTAATTTAAGCGGGTTTTATTTTTTCTCAATTTTGCGTTTCTCCTTTATTTTCCACGTTTTTTTTACATGCTTTTCGTTGCGTGTTTTTTATTTCATTCTGCTGTGTTTCTATATATATAATATATATATATATATATATATATATAAATAAATATATTTAAGGGGTGGCTTTTCTGGACAAGACTATTTATGTGTGTGTGTGTGCGTGTGTGTGTGTTAGTGTGTTTGAATCTCGTTATGTTGTCTGTTGTCTGAAATGACCGCTGCTGCAGCGACGCCGCGTCGCAGTCAACGTTCAATTTGCTGTAACTCTTTTTTTTTTTTAGCTTTTTCCCTTTTTTTTGCCCATGTTATTGTTCTTTCTTCTCTTTTTAATATTATACAATTTGGTATATATATACATATACATATATGTATATAATGTATTTGATTTATTTTTATGTACATTTTTTGTTTTCTTGTGCTTTGCCTAAGCAAAACAATTTTAATTGAATTTTCAACAAAAATACAAATCCATTTATTTTAGTTTTCTTCTGGGGTTGGAGGCGACTTTGGAGTGGGGATGTGAATTCGCACAATAGACCATCAAAATACAATGATAACATTTATAATTGACTAACAGAAATATTTGCTTTCCTTAATGAACACAAAACTAAATACAAAATCCCGATAATAATTAAAAGTAATAATGGATAATAATGTATAATAATAATGGAAACATTTTTAATTGCAATTTGAGCTAATAAAAGGAGCAAAATGGGCTTAAAATGGTTGGGATCATTAGATTGTAGCCCCAATGTCTTGGCCAGAAATTTGCTTACCAATTTTAAATTGATTTAAATTGTGGGAGATATGTGATTTAGTGTAATTTTATTCAAATTATTTAAGTATTTTTAATATAAATTTTCTACTTTTATCTTTTTATTCCAGATATCCCAAATGTCATTTCCTATGCTTTGCACTATGCACTGAAACCAATTTAAATGTATATGTTTACCTATATTAATACTGCTTTTTTGTAATAAAATCGCAAGCTTGAATATTGAAATGGCTTTCAGGGAAACTGAGCTGAAGGGCTTGGAAATTGTGAAGTAAATCAAGTTGTAAAAAACGAAGGTGAGTGGAAGAAGAAGCTGAAGAAATATCAGTTGAAAATATGAGCATTTATATCAAAATTATGAGAATGGGATGCAAAAAATGCTCACGACTAAATCAAAGATTGCGAAATCAACTGAAAGAGTGAAGAGATTGAACAGCTATTTCAGTTGGGCGCCAAGACAAATGTTGTAAATTAGGGGCAAAGAGAAAGAAGATGGGAGTGTGAAGGCGATCGGGATGGGGATGGGGATGGGGAAGGGGAAGTCGAATAGCAGCATCATCAATAAAAGAAAATGATGTCAAAATCAAATTGAAAACGGGAATAGAAATGCCAAATGGCAAATGAGGAGAAAGAGAAAGTGGTCAGAGACATGACATAGAGGTAGGTGGGTGCGGAGGTGGTGGGGGATGGGGAGGGGGAGGGGGTTTGGCTGTATTTGGTTGTCAGAGAAATGTCTTTGATATTTAATATGTTTAAATATGCGAATCCTTTGAAGCGAGGCGGTCCAAAAAAGGACTCATCAAATAAAAAAATAAAAGAAGCAGCGAAACTCAAACAAAAAACAAACAACACACACACAAGCCGGACACTGTGTGTGTATATGTGTGTGTGTGTGCTAGTCAGATATATGCTGATGTAGTAGTAGTAGTAGTAGGTGGTGCGTGGAGGGGTAGCGGGTAGCGGGGACACAAGTGAAATTCATTCAAACGAAACGAAATGAAACGAATTCAATTGAGATGACGGCGAAGAAGAAGAAAAAAGACGACCAAGAAAAGAAGACGAAGACGCAAAAGAAGCCAAAATAATGCCAATGAAGAGTAAAAAGTAGATCGATAGATAGCAGCCACTACACGCACACACACACACGCACACATGAGCAGCATGTGTGACCGACCAACCAGGCGGCCAGTGTGGGTAAGAAAGAGAGAGAAGATCGTAATGCAAACTGTCAGAATGCGTAACTCAATTTACAATTTTGCTTTCACTTTTCGACCTCCTCCTCCTGCTCCTAGTCCTCCTGCTTATTCACCTCCTTCTCTTCTGCTTCTTTAGCTTTTTTTTGCACAAAAGAAAGTGCGCGCGTGTGCGTGTGTGTGTGTGTGTGTGTGTGTGTGTGTGTGTGTGTGTGTGTGTGTGTGTGTGTGTGTGCGTGCACGTGTATGTGAGGGTGAGCCAAACTCTATGCTGAATTAAAAGAAAATGGAAAATGCTAAAAAACGAACGAGCTGCTGGACACGAGGCAGCAGCAGCAGCAGCAGAAGCAGCAGCAACAACGAGGGTTGAGCTGCTTTCACTGCTTTCGCTGCTGCATGCTTCTTGGTCCTTGGCCCTTGGTCCTTGGTCCAAGCAGTTGCCCGTGATAAAGTCAGCCAAATGTGCGTGGAGTGTGCCTGTTTGTGGAAGGGGGTGGCAGGTGGCCAGTGGGTGTTTTATTCCTGGCTGCTGCATAAGCAGGCCTGGTCAACTGTATGCTGTCGACTTTTTTGTTTCGCACGAATCCTTTCGCCTGCCCAACACCCCAATCCCGTTCTCCATCCGGGCACTGGCACCCCAACCACCTGAAGCCAATGTCCAAAAAAAAACAAAACAAGAAAAGAAAACCGACAAAATGCTGAGCATGCTCAATCCAAAAGATACGCTCTAAAATATTTTAATGAAGCATCACAGATAAACGATATAATATATATTATATATATCTGATCACTTGATCTATCAATAATCTTTCATTTATATAGACCATTTTTGTTCTATTGTCTTATTCCATTTGGTTTTTTTAACATAATTTTATATATTTATTCCATAGTAGTTTGTGCCAAATTATTTAATTGCATTCCATATCATTGCGTTCCATTCCACTTCATTCCGTTTCATAGTATAATATTTAATAATATTTTATTTTATTTATATGTTTTTACATGTGTGTTATGCTTTCCAACTTTTAACGCTCTTTTTACAGGGTATGCAAAAAGCAGCCGAAAAATGTAACAAAAGCGGATGCTGTGTGGGCTCTAAAAAGGGGTGTACGGGTCTGCAGGGGGAAGAGGGTGGTTGGGGGTGGCCAGTGTTAGGGGGTTTAGGGAGAAGGGGGATTTGTTGTTAGGTAAGCAAAAGAATGGGTTGCGAAAAAAAGCGAAACAACAACAGAGAAAAAAGAAACCTAATGGAAAATGCTACACACACACACACACACACACACACACACACACATACACACGCACTGTCGTTTGGACAATTGGCCATGGCTTTCATTTTTTGGCTCAACTCCCTTTGCCAAGCCTCCCCCCCACACCTCCTTGCCGAGTTGCCTGAGAAAAGCTGACCAGCACAAAAAAAAGCAGAAGCAGAAGCAGAAGAAGAAGAAGCAAACGCAAAATTACATAGAAAATCTTCGGCACAATGCACATAAAAATAAAAGAAATAAAAAAACATACAAAATAAAAAAATAGTCCAAAAAGCGGGCAAAATCTTTAGGAAAAATTTTGGTAAAAAAAAGGGTTACGAAATTACATCGACGGCGAAGTCGGCGAGCAACGTCGACGTCAAAGGCAACGTTAGCGTCAACGTCAACGTCAGCGTCAACGTCAGCGTCAACGTCAACGTCAGCGTCAGCGTCAGCGTCGCCGTCGGCATTCAAGTAAAGAAATGTAAAGAAAATTAGAAAATCACCCCTTTGGCCAGGCTTACATGCTTACAGTTATTACCGCGATAAGGTGAGGGTGTCCACATAAGTAAGGGGCACTGCCGCGCAGCACTGGGCGAGGGGAGGGGGGGGAGGAGGACAGCTATTTGAACCCAAGTCCGTAAGCTTATCAGAGTACCGGAAATGAGTTGTGTAAGTTGCAAAGTTTATCTGGCTGCAAATTGTTGTTGTTGCTTCTGCTTCTGCTGCTGCTGTTTAATGAAAACTATTTTGGCTAATAGATTAAGGCAAACTGAGGATGTGATGCTCCCAAAATGGGAGCATAGATTGAGAGCAGAGCAAATGTGCATTGGGAGTAGACTGATCAGAGTTCTGTGCTTAGTGAGTATCTAAAAATTATCGTAAAGTATTCCTTGGCTATAAGTGATATCGATACAAATCGATTTATATTTTTTTTAAGTATTCACAGCTTTTGTCAAATTACAATTTATTTGTAGCTTGCTCAAAGTTCATTTAAGTTAGATAACTTCTGTTAGAAAAAGGTAATTTTCAACGATTTATAAAGAAAACAAATATTAACTATTCCCCTCAAGAAAATAATAAAAAATATTCATTTAAAAATCACAGAAATTTAGAACTTGAATGACAATGACGAAGCCTCAAGGTATTATTGGTCAAGAATATATATAATATATATATATATATATAGCTATATATATCAAACATTCTTATTCCTTTGCATACAAATTGAAAACGTTTATTTATCCTGCATATTAAACCATATTAAATAACGAAAGCAGCTTTCACTGCTTTCCAAAATATGTTCGAACTCGGCACAGCTGTCACAAAAGAAGAAGAAAACGAGAGCGAAAGCGAAGGAGGAGTAGGAGGAGGAGGAGGAGGAAGAGGAGGTAGAGGATGAGTAGTATGTGGGGGACTTAGAAGAAGATTTTGCTGTTTGGGCACATTAATAAACAGCTAGCAAAAGTGCTGCCCATGCCCAAAATCCGCACACACACACAGGAGAAAGAGAAGAAGAGAAGAGAAAGAGTCGCACATGTTTATGCATATGCATATACATTATAAAATGTGGTACAGATAACAACAACAACAACAACAATAATAATAACACCAACCGACCTCCCTGCCAAACACACTCACACACACACACACGCAGTCTCACACACGCTGGTCAAGCAAAGACAGCAAATCAAACGCAGTCATCAACCCTCGCTGAACAGCAACACCCCCAAGCCTCCACCACCCCCCACTGCTCGGTGTCCAACGTTTTGCCTTTTACTTTTGCGCGCCAAAGTATGCTACAAAAAATTATAAGCTGACCAAAGCGCTGCCAACGTCAGCGTCGACGTCAACAGCGCCAACGATAGCGCTAGCAGCCAAAATGAAAAATTACATAAAAACCAAATTTATATACGCACAAACCAACACACACACACACACACACACACACGCACATACGTGCATGTGCATATATGCAGGGGAAAGAAACGGGCGAAAAAAAAACAGAATTGGTCTAAAAAATCGAGAGAAAAATCTTCCCTTAACTTTTCATTTCAATGTTATATAGTTGACAACAGGCAGAGTGTGTCTAAGCCATGACACCCCCTCCCACACTCCCGACCCTACAAACCCCTTGTTGTTGTAGCTGTTTCTGGCTGTTTTAAGTAGGAAATTGTGTCCGAGCTGTCGTCCTGTTGGTCCTCTTATCAAATGAATTTCTTTTGTAAAACTCTTGCTGCCCGTCAAGGCACAAAGCAGCAGCAGCCGCAGCAGCGGCACATACAGAACAGACCAACAGACAGACAGACAGACAGACGGGTGGGCAGACAGGACAGTAACAGACAACCCTTTTAAGACTTTGTCGGTGGGGGATAGCAGTGGGCGGTAGTGTGGTGGGGTGGGGTGGGGTGTGTGTGTGTCTGTTGGTCTAATGTTAATGTCGCCTATACGCTTGTCATTTTTGCTGCTACTGCTGCTGCCACTTCTTCGTCGTCTTCTTTTTGTTTTTAACGTGATTTTGCATGCGATTGTTCTCATTTTCGTTTTTGCTTCGGATTGTTCGATTTTTTGCTTACTTTCTTTTCAAACAGTTTATTGTTGTTGTTGTTTTTTGCCGTGTGGATTTGGCCGATTTAAAAGGCATCAGTTTAACCCAAATATTTTTTTTTTCCGACTGTGGGAACTAAGTCACTGTGTCTGCTACAAAAACTATGCGAATACAACACACAAGCACACATGAGCGTGTGTGTATATTATGTGGTGTGTGTGTGTGTGTGTGTGTGTGTGTGTGCGCGTGTGGCTATAAATTAAACATGCAGCTTTTCAGTTTTCAGCTTTCAGCTTTCAGTTTTCAGTTTAGCAGGGGCGCTCAAAAGTATGCTACGCCAAATGCGACGAACCATGCGAATGCCACGCAATCAAAAACTTTTGCTCTCACGCCCCCCCCCTCCACACCACATGCTCGGCAAACAAAAACACTGCTGCTGCTGCTGCTGTCCATTGCCCAGCTACACAAGTGTGTGTGTGTGTGTGTATTTGTGCAAAGAAATTTTGTTTGTGCGGTCGCAGAACTTGAAAACTAGTTTGCATAAGACAACAAACGTGCTTGTGCATGTGTGTGTGTGTGTGTGTGTGTGTGTGTGTGTATGGACAGAGAGGGTTATATTCTTATGTACAAATGGCAAATAGCAGATAGCCAGCAACCCCCACATCCAAAAAACACCTACTCCCCAATCCCAAAACTACTACCAAAACCTTGATTATAAATTTCAACTTAATTACATAAACAGAATTTAATCCTTTCGAACTGTGTCGCAGCCGCTACATAGCTATAAATATATATATATATATACATATACATATATATGTATGTGTGTGTGTTGCCACTAATTTATGGGCAGCATACAAAACATGTGCACAGTGTGCACAAAACTAAATCACAAAATGAAATAAATATTTAAGCAAAAACTAAGTTTTAGCAAACAATTATCTTTTATTAGATATGGTGTGTGAATGTGTATGAATATGTGAAGTGTGCCTCAGTTCGCTACTAGAATAATGAACAATAAATCAAGTTTTCTGTTTATTTAATAATATAAAATCAACTAAAATTAAACGACACAAAGAAATACAAAGAAGATTCCTAATTTCAGTTCAAATTCTTCAAAACAGATTCTGAGTTTTCATTTGAATCCCTTCAAATCGTTTCGTTAGACGGACATAAGATATATACATATATATATATATATGCATTGTCATAATCGAGCAGATCGAACAATTATTCCACTCAAATTATGAATATCGTTTTTGAATTGATTTTATTATTACGATTTAAGATTATTTGTTTGTTAATTCTTGACTAGCTAAATTATTATTATTAATATTCTGATTTTTCACGTTTCGCATTTAAGCATAGTTTGCCCACTGTGCAATGAGACAAACGAAGGACAACTGAGAAACGCAACTTGTCCATGATGAATATTCTAAACTTGTGCATTAGTTTTTGGGGCCTATACTCAAACACACACACATACACACACACACACACACACACACACATATATTTATACATTACACACATACACACTCACAATCAGAGTCGTGTGTGAAGTGTAGCATAGAAATAGGCGTCAAGAACTCATGTCTCCATCCGCTCCCTGCGCCTGCTGCCCTGCTGCCCTGCCTTAGGCTCTATATTATATATTATTTTGGGCTGCCCAGGCTGATCAGCGCAACATACACCTGCCTCACAACCACACACACACACGCACACACACATGTAGTTAGAGCGAGAGGCAGCTAGGCGAATGTTAAACCAATTTCCACACAACAATTTTAAATTTCCGACGCAGAACTTAGATTTGCGAATGCCAATTTGAGAGGCACAAAACAGCCTGAAGCATGCTACAAGCCCTCGCACCACACACACACACATACACACACACAACTACACCTAGCAGTTAACTTACAATGAAACCCATTTGGCAGCATCGCCTTGCTGCCTGCTCTTCCTCCTCCTTCGGGCTTCCTTTCCTCCCTCTTGTGTAAAGTGCGTAAATTGTGGCGCATTTGGTGTGCGTGTATGTGTGTGTGTGTGACTGGGCACACTATTTTATATACCTAATGCGAACTTCATGGGGCTTTTGGTAAAGCTCATAAGCGCCGCCGGCTACAGCAACGAAATTAGCGTTTGGACCTTAGAACTTGGCCATTGGGGAGTGTTGCCCAATTCAACAAAGACCTCTATTTATATATGTATGCATCTGCATATGTGTGTGTGTGTGTGTGTGTGTATTTGTCTGTATTTACATACATGTACACACTAGTAAGTGAGTGAGCTATGTGCACAAAACATATGAACGCTTGTAAATATCCATATATATATATATATATATATATATATATATATACATAAACATCTATACTCAGTAAAGAAAATCGCAGTGAAATTTATGATTTGGAAAGTATATTTCTGAAACGGATTGTGTGACTCGTTTTTCGCAATTGATTCATAGATTTTTCAGTTATATAGACAAAATGTGTCCTTTGTTTTTCACATGTCTCACATACCGTAAGTGTTATAAGTTTTGAAATATATATATATTTAAGATGGTTTTTCAATTCATATTTTATTTAAAAAAAAAAAACTTGAGAGTTGTTCGACTCTTCCCATTGAGACAGACAATAGCTAAATTATAAACCTAAAGGGAACCGTCAAGCAATTTATACATAATTTTTTATAAATAAAACTTATAGTTTTAAGTAAGTATTTTTGCGTATATTAAGAAAAGATTTCTAAAACCCAGAACCAATTTCTAGCCTTTAATTTAGAGCTGCTTTTTAAATTTAAGCAAAAATAAATTTTCTTAATTAATGTGGCTCAATTTAAGTAAACCGATTCAAGTTATTTTATAGTGCAGTTTTACCTATTCTAACTGGGAATTGTTTGTAGAATCGATAATATCGATTTAAATGATCAAACGTACTCTTACCAAAAAAGAACCATTTTAGTTCAATTTCGAAAGCATCCTCAAACCCATATAAAGTAAATATCTATATTTTCCAGTGACTTTCAATTTAGTAAATATGTTTTTTTTTGTATCGTCTATATATGTATTTATATATGGTTTAAATTAAAATTGGTCAAACTTAGAAACAACTTTGTTTTTGGGTTTTTTCTGTTGCCTCGAATAATTATTTCATTTTTTATTTTATTTATAAACCTTATTCAACATTAGGGAATTTAAAAATAAAATACAAACAACAAAAACTAATTAAAAAAAATCTAAGGATCTGGTGCGTCTGTTGCAACTATTCATTGGCTTGGTATTGGCACTAAACAGACTATATTCCTCAGTGTGGTCTAGTGCCAGCATAGGCAAATAGCTGCTCGGATTACAGAGCTCCGGGAAGTTGTCATAGAACTTCTTGTAGCCATTGTGGAGCAGATACAGCTCCGGATAGTCCAACATTGGAAAGTTATTCACGTGCACATTGCGATCAGTGGAGCGCAAGAAACGCAACAATTTCGGACCACGCTGGTTTGAGAAATCACAGTGGAACACAAAGATGCGACGATGATCCGCAGTGGATGCATCCGCAAAAAAGGCAGCCCTGATCTGGTCGTCGGTATACAGATTGAAGGCACCATGTATGTGGCCAGCATTGAACTCATACGGATAGCGACAATCGATAATATGATAATTATTCTCCAACAATCCACCACGCAAAACGCGAGCAAGCGTTTCACTTGAAATCGTTCTCAGATCACGGTACTGCATACCACTGTGCAGGACGGGCAATGTGCATGGCCTGCTCAGATCCCCAATCAATAGCTTTTCATTGCCCCATCCATTGAGTATATCCACACGATTCATGTGCACCGTCTCCTGTACCGTTGCCGAATCATTCAACATTTCCGTGTCGAGACAACGAGTACGATGATCCAACATCAACTGATCACTGATCAGTGCATCTTGGTCACAGGGAAACATTGGTTTAAAACGTTTCTCAGCATTTCTCGCCTCCCCGTCCCCGTCGCCGTCGCCGTCCTCGTCACCGTACCCATTCAGCAGCCGTTTTCCTTCCGGCAGCTGTCTGACGGTGTCGTCATGTGGAGTATTCGACATGTTTTGGGTATATGCTTGAGCCCAATTCATATATTTTGAAAATCAAAAATTAATATAGAATCGATTTAAGCTGAATTATTTAGTAAAGCAACGTTTGCTTAGCTTGAATAAATATTCACAGGGGAAATCGTTTGAAATATCTTTTCACTTCAAGTGAAACTCTTTTTCTATTTTTGTGAAAAAAAATGAATGTTTTAAATCAAGTGCATGAAATTAAGTTGCCTTGGAATAAGACAATTTATTCAAATTAAGAGCTGAAACAGAAAAAGGTAAAGTTTTCTTGTAAATGGTTTTATTTATATATGGTTAAAAATTTATATTTTTATAGATATGCTAAGAAATTTTAGAAATGTTTTATATAATAAAGAAATAAATTAAAAAAAAAAAACTATATAAAATGTTTGTTATAACTAACCAATCAGATAATGTTAGAATTTAGTTTGTATATATAAAAGAAAAGAACTCTAACAATTAAATATATTTCCTGGAATTAATAAAGGAAAAAATCGAATTTTGACAAAAACAAAAGATTTGGTTTTTTATACATACTTTGGGTGTAATACGATGAGCTGAATTAAGAGAGTTAGTAGAAGTTTGCTGTATTCCCGATTTGGTATACAATTTCAAACTGAGCATATTTGATATATATTCCTATAAAGTATATTTTCTCAAGTGGTACCTGCTAATGGTTTCTGTACTGTTTATACTGGCAATTTGTTATTTAAGGCTTATGTCTTAAAATAGTGTTAATTACTAAAAAAAAAAAAGCACTTAATTTGATTTAAATAATGTACTTAGTAACTCAACTAACGATCGTTTATGTGAACAGGTAAGAGCGCTAAAGTCGAGAGAGTTCGTCTTGAAGATAGCACGTAAATCACTAATAATTCGTACATGCAGCTGTTAAGACAAGTTTATATATTTTTTTTAAAGTTAATTTACTTATCTGTATTATCACATAAGATGAGTAAAGCTTTCACGTATATCAAAACAAAAAAGAAACTAAAATACGGAATAAAAGAAAATATTTTGTTGTTGGAGTGGTAAGTGAAAATACCTCATCGTTTAGTCAACACATAAATATATATATATATATATATATATATATATATATATATATATATATATAGTCAATATATAAGTCGTACTTCTTGTTGAGAAACTCTGCAGTTGTTAACAAATTTATATTTTTTTTTGGCATTTTTTCTGGACGCCCATATTTAACTGCGATTACATTCTTTGGATAAGGCATGTGTGTGAGTGGGTGGGTGTGTGTGTGTGTGTGTGTGTGTGTTGGTGACTTCCCACCCACTATTGACTTTCATATGCGTCTTCTTGTCCCCCTCTTACCGCTTAACAAGCCAAAAGCTAAAAGCGAAATGCGTTTTTCTATCTGTCCATCTATTTGTTTATTTGACAACATTTTAGAGTGTGTTATGTGTGTGTTGTGTGTTGTGCTTAGTATGGGTGTGTGTGTGTGTGTGTGTGTGTGTGTGTGTGTGTGCGTGCGTCAAAGTGCCATTCATGCGCCAAGTGTGTGGGCCTTGCCTGGTTTTTTGCCTCGTTTTTTGTTAAATTTGGCTTAGGCTGTAGTGTAGATGTTGGCCAACAGATGGCGCTCGTAATTAAGATGTTACTAAAGTCCATTTTGTGCTCTTCTTCTTCTTCGACTTTTTAATTTTGTTGTACTTTGTTGCTTGGCATTTTGTTGGCAACTGTACTTTTTGGCTGGGCGCCGCGAACAGCATTACCAAAAATGACATTGAAATATTACAAAAAATTTAAAAACCATTATAAACAGACAAGAAAGCCTTTTACAAAAATCCGGCCACCTTACCACGCGCCCCCCCCCCCCTCCCACACTGCACACTTCTGCTATGTGCATCCTACACATAAATATCTTATGTAGACACTACCTATGTACTAAAAGGGGGGGGTGGTGTTTGGGGGTGTGGAGTAAATTCTTAACTCACTGAAAATTGCGCACGAATAAAAAAAAAATAAAAGGAGAACATAAAGAAAAAAAAATAAATTCTATATATATGAATATATATATATATATATATATATATGTATGTATAAATAAAGAGGAAAATCAACAGCAGCCAAAGAATATACAAAAAAAAAAAAAAAAAACCATCCACTTTTCGCAGTTTTTGTTTTGTCCTTGTCGACGCTTTGCTCCTGCTCCTCGTCCTTGTCCCCGCCCGCCTCCTCCTGTTTCATCTGGACTGCGGGGGGGTGGGGTGCGTTGCGTACTACCAATTTGCTAGTGACCATAATCAACCCCTTTTTTTCTTCTTGCCTGCTTTCTTGGTTTTTTTTTCCTCATTTCTTTTTTTTATTTTCCCTCAAACAATTGTTGTTGTTGTTGGTATGCAAAAAAAAAGTGCGTAAGATGTGCGTCGGAGGGGGAAGGTGGCAAGTAGCAGTGGGGGAGTGTGGAGTAGTCGCGAGAGCAAAGTACAGCTATATACAAATCAAACAAGCAGAGGCGTCGCACAAAACGGGCAGAGGGGCAAGATTCAATTTAATTGTCCTAATGATGCCACTTAGACATCGATTTGTGCCCCCTTTGCTCCCCTTGAAAACAGACCCAAAGTGGCTTAATATCAGTGAGAGTAGCTATACAAAATTAGACACGTCTATATCGGCCCAACAGCTAATGCTGATCAAGTATATAAATACTTTAAGGGATCTGCTTCAATGTGTTGCAAGATTCACGACAACATTTAATTACCTTGTCACACTTTGAGCTTGATTAGCACCAAAAAGTTGATCTTGTCAGCCACAAATTTATTTTCATTCACTCAACTATGTAAAATTTAAATGTTTCAGGGTTAAGTCGTTGGAATTTGGAAAATATATTAGATATTCTCAGTTTTGACTGCAGGCTAAGGAATTATCGGTCGAAAGATTGCCCATTTTTAGCCCTAACTAAGCATTTTCCGCAAGTTGTCGATTGTCCCTTTTGGGAAGCTTTCTGTGATCGGCAGCGAGTTCCTATTCAACTTAAATATACTTTCATATAGTTCCCCTAATGGCTAAGTTACACTTTTTCCGACCATCTGTCAAATGTCTTGGGGAAAAATATTCAAATATTAAAATTGAGATCTGGTTGCTAATGATGCTCATTCAATAGCTACATATCCTCATGTGGAACAGTTTGCTTCATTTGCAATAAGCCCGAGTTTGACCCTGCATCCCCCCCCCTCAGCAGTTAGTATTATTGTCATTGGTCAGGGGCTACGCACATGGCTTGTATGCATCGAAGACTGGGCAACAACTACGTTCCATGCATATTCAAATTTGCTGATGAAGGGGCTGACAGGGTTAAAACGATGGGTTGGGGAAAGGGGGACGGGGGATGGGGGGCGTAGCGCAATCACAGCAACGAAAATCAAGCACACGCACTTAACAACAACAACAACAACAGCAACAAAAGCAACAACTTCACAAAACGCCATGAAGAAGAAGCAGCAAAAGACGCCCCCAATCAGAGTACTTGTGCCCCCGCTCCACCCCCCTTCAATACACGCTCCAAAACACACACACACACACACTACACCAAACCAACAGTCCAAACCTTTTCCAGGCCATAAAATGCGACAAAAAAAAAAACAAGAACAAAAAATGAAGAAAAAAAGCAGATGAAGAAAAGTGGACAGTGAAGGAAGAAAAATTAAAATACGCACAAAGTTTTGACAGCTGAATTGGCATAATGATGGGGTTAGTGACGACCGGTGGGGTGGTGGAGCGGTAGTAGGAGGGTGGGTGGTAGGGGGGGGGGGTCAGTTGAGGTTTGCCATTGTCACTGCCCTTGCAAACTTTTTCGTCGTTTTACATTTTTTTTTTTCATTGTTCTTGTTGTTGTCCGCTCCTTTTATGCTTTCTTTGGTCGCCATCATCGTTAATTTTATCTACGCAAATGCAAAATAATTACTTTACATTTTCTTTGGTTTTTCCCGTTTACCAAAAGCGGTGGTGGTGGGGGTATACCCCCACCGCTTGCGTCTAACCCTTTCGGGGCAACGTCTGTCCAAATTTATGTACTTTTTCCTTCGTCTTGCTTATTCAGTTTTTTCCTCTGCATTTTTTTTTTTCGTTTTTTGTGTATTGAAAAGCATTTTAAAATTCAGCGCCAGCTGTCCTGCTCTATGCATATATATAAATATATATATATCTGTGTATACATATATATATATATATATATCTATATATATATAGTGAGAGAGAGGCAGAACGTATATATTTTGCATTTTCTTTTTATTTTTTTTATTTTTTTTTTTTTTTAATTAAAGAAAAGGGTTAAAAAGTTTTGCCGCGTTTTGCTTTTTGGGCTGGTGGGAAAAAGCGGGGTTAAAATCAAAATTTTTGCCCTCAGTTTCAGTTTCTATTTAGTTTTCATTTATTTTTTAAATGGAAATTTTTAATAACACAGATAGGGTTGCACTCGGCCTCATTACCCGATATCTATGTGCCCATGTCCTTACTGTCCCCCCCCCCCCCGTCCCTCCCTTACTCCGTGCCTTTGCTGTCTTGGGGTAAGTCGGAAAAACAAGGAGAATAAAAAGAACACATTAATGTCATTTTTCTCTATAAAGTGCAGAGTTTGGCCTGAAGCTGTTTCTGGCCCAACTCTCCGCTTTCCCATCCCCTTTCCCAGTGTCCGGTTTGTCGTTAATTTCATAAAAACATTTATATATATCAAAGAACGAATCTTTAAATAGTTAACTTTGCCAATGCACCAATTCAAAGGATTCAAAGGATTTCCAATTTACAACGGGACAGAAACGACCACTTCTGCTGATGAAAAAGATACAACTTTGCAGCCAGCACCTTTTTCTGTGTAGCAAAAGTGAGCAAATATTGTTTTAATTTAACCCAAGTTAAGGTCACATTTGGAGCCTAATAAGAGGACTAAATGAATCCTGTGAACTTTCAATTAAGATCATCAAAAAGTCGTGAGAGAAATGTGTCGTAAATTCATCTTACAATTTGTCAATTGAAATTCAATTTGCTTCATAAATACTTTTTTTTTTTATTATTATTTTCAATAATTTTGTACTGTTTTTAGGAATCTTTAGTTAGAGCTTATGCAAACTTATAGCAAGCACAGCCACTGAAGATTTAAAGAAAACAAATATATTTTTGTTAACAAGCCCAAAACTGATCTCTAATTGGCTAACTAGAAACACATTCGTATGCCATCTCTTTCTCACACATGCGTTCGCTGCTAATAGAAATGAGATCAATATGAGAATATATATTTGTGACCATAATTTCGGTGTTTCCTTTCCGATCTGGATGAAAGTTGATCAACATTATTCATTTGCAATTTATGTGTGAATCAGAAGATTGTGCTTTTAAAATTGTGGCTTTAATTGCTATCGGAAATCGAAATTTAGTTATCGATAAAAATAAAAAATAAACTAGAACCTTTATTTCAAATTTCTTTAGCTCTTATGGTTCATACAGACAGACAGACGTAGGGACGGACATGACTATATCGACTCGGCTGTTGATCTTGATCAAGAATATGTATACTTAATGGGATCGGAGATGCTTCCTTCTGCCTGTTACATACATTTGCACAAAACAATTTTACACATTTTACCCATTTTCAATTGGTTCAGGAATATAAAAACAAAATAAAAATAAATGAGAAACATTTGCGCATTTCGATGAAATAGTTTGCCTTCAACAACTTTTGTGTCTTATGCAATATTTAAGATATATTAAGCTAGTACTACCCCAATCTTTGGCAACATATTCCCTCTAACCATGCTAAACGAGCAGTTTCCCCAACATCCCTTCGCATTCTCGCACGATTTAAACTCACATGCAGTCACATTAATTTCTGTTCAATTTGATAATAGCCAAAGTGTGCGTGTGTGTGTGTGTGTGTTAAGACCTCAGTTCCTGTCGTTCCCCCCGTTCAAATCCCAATCCACACAGGCAGCAGCTGCCTGTGCGGCCACAGTGGAGCATTTAGAGTGGACGCAATGTATCAACGGCTGCTACAATCCCCCATTTTCCCTTCTCCTGCTCCTGCTACTGCTCCTGCTACTGCTCCTGCTACTGCTCCTGCTTGCTCTGATGTCTTCTTCTGCTGCTTTCGCCTACGCACTTTAACTTTCGTTTTTACTTTCACTTGCCTACCCCTCTCTTTCAAGTTCGCAAGCAAAAGTGAAACTCATTTTCCCCTTTTTTTTCACTTTAGCCTCAGCAAAAAAAAAAAATGAAATCGGACAAAGTAACGCAAAAAAATGCCCCCTTGAGTTTATAACTTAAAAATTCAAAGCACGAACAAAGTTCTAATTTAAACACCAAGCTACAAAAAAAAAAAAAAAACAGCAGAAGAAGAGAAAACGAGGAAAAAGCACGCGGCAAATACATGTTGGAAAAATTGGACATAAAGTGCTCGCCAGTCGCCAGGCGAGTAAATAAAACTAAAAAAAAAGCACGACTGAAAAAAATCAAGCAAGCAAGAAGGAAAGCAGCAGCGGCAGCAGCAACAGTGGCAGCAACAGTGGCAGCAACAGCGGCAGAAGCAAAAAGAAAGCCTTTTGCCCCAGGACCCAGTGCCACACAGTGCTACGGCCTACAGCGGCGGACAACGGTCCACACAAATCAAGTAAAGGGGTGGCAATCGCAACATTTTCTTCTTTGGAGTCGAAAAAAAAATAAGCTGAAGCAAAAAGCGGGCAGCAAGAAGTGTGTAAAAATGTACAGTTTACAGAATGTTGCAGGTTGCAAAACACGCTGCTGCCAATGTAATACTTACTGATAGAAAACTGATAGTTGTTTTTTATTAATACCAATATTTGAAGAAGGTTTTCAGTTGGCATGGAATCCTTGTATGTTGATCTTGAAGAAAGTTACCAGCAATCGACGCTGTAGTTTGACTTTAAAAATTCTGTGGGATAAATGATTTTTATAAATTTACAACACAAAATTCGTTCTCAAATGACAACTGAAAATGACAGATGTGTTAAAATTAGTTATGATACGCAACACAAAATGTAACTAATAGTAGATATTGTACCCCTTATAACAATCGATTTAATATCGATGTATCGTGAGCGCACTTAAGGAAGAGTAATCGCGCCACGAGCAGAGCGGAGTAGATAAGTGAACGTCATTGAATAAAGAACACGTATATTTAATCTGCAGTCTTTAATCAACAAAATGAAAAGTATGTTTATATATCTGATTATACAGTTTCCCATAAGGCACTATATTTTGTACATTAAATTTTGGGAATGTTCGAAATTTTCTTGATAAATTCTTTTTGGTTTGCGATAATATCTTGAATTGTGCCATTTGGTTAATATAAAAAAATATATAAAAATAGTTTCTTCACTCAGCTTGATGAGTATAGTATATAGTATATATATATATATGGTATATATATCTACCAATTAGTTCCTATCGGAGCAGTAGAAAAAGCAGCTGTAAGAATATAAATATGACGAAATGAGAAGGTTCTGGGGGAAGAATATGACATAGACTTTGTGTTGCCAGTAAAAAGTTTATGAATGCACTTGCATAAGAGACAAAAGTTAGCAAAAAAAGAGAGATAGATCAATCGAAAAAGATGAAAAAAAAAAAACACTTTATGATTGCTATAATTTGGAGTATCAAAAAAAATAATAATAATAATAAAAAAATAAAAGTAAAAATAGTTATAGATTATTTATATATATTCTGGTGTCAGTAAAAAGTTTATAACTGTTTCTATATATCCATATATCTCTGTCTGGCTCTCTATCTAATTGTAGACTGGTTCACTCATGGATTCAACAGCTTCAGCTCTGGTCAAAAGCCACCTGTTGTAGACCTTGGCAACGACAGCCCATGCTCCAAAGTGTGACCAATTTGTGCCCTGTGCCCTCTAACCAAATAGCTGGCAAAGTAGATGGGCAATAATTAGAATAACATACACACCATCCATCTCTCTCTCTCTCTCTGTCTCTCTCTCTCTCTTTGTCTCCATCTCTGTCTCATGCATAGATCACAGTCCAAGCCCAATTTGATCTAATGCGACCTTCTGCTACAAATGGGAAGCTGAATTGGAAGTTGACCAATGGGCGAATGGCAAACCTTCAATTAATTAATATACTTAGCGCTATATGCACAACAAGTTTATAAGTATTTGTGAATTGGACGGGAGCTGGAGCTGGAGATGGAGATGGAGATGGAGCTGGAGATGGAGCTGGAGCTGAGGAAGGCTGGAAAGCAAGTTGCAACTGATGGGGTTATATTTCTGGGTTGAGTTTGCCGCTTAAGTTATTTACACAGCATCATTATAAAGACTAGGATTTTTTTTGTTGTTGCTTATGGTCACACCCTGTATACTTCAAATGAATTAAAGAGTTGAATGAATCGCAGACAAAGTCAAAATGTTTTGGTAACTTTATGACCAATTGTATACACTTTTAATAGTAAACTTTTGCCACAATTTAGCTAATTTAAAATGCGGCTTCTCTTAACTTCTCATTAGGCTTACCTTGGACTGACCTTTTCCTTCTCTAATCCTTGAAATGGTGTCGAAAAAAATGCCCTGCTCCGTGCTACTTAGTATTTTTCACAAGTTAAATATTCAAACGAAAAACAAAAGTGATAAGAAAAACATTAGCACACTTTGATTTTCTAATTGTAGCTACTAAGATTTGTACTTGAAGAATCTTTGGTTACTCTGAAATAAGCATTTGCTCAATGTGCAAGAATTGAAGATTGGCTTACAGAATATCTGCAAGTTGAGCAAGCTCAGTTGGGTTCAGATGCTTATTTGAAGTGTATATAAATGCCGATTTTATTTACCTAGTGGACAGCCCTTGTGCCGGCTAGGGGGTTGTCGCGGAGTGTCGGGAAGGGGGGGGGGGGGCTCTTTGTGCCCATCGTCAGCGACCAGCGCCTTCCTGAAGGCCAATTGCCCTCGAATGGAATGTCGGTGGTCAACGGGGTCGTTCCACTATTGTACCACAATCTCAAGCATAACTCCGATTTGCAACTATTTTGAAAATAAATTTAATAGTTTTGAAGAAGTCTTGCAACTATTTTTAAAATCTTGATACAGGTTATAGTAAGCAGATCCGATATATATAAACAGCAAAAATGCGCATTGATTGCAAGTTTTTTTTAAAAAATAGACTGGTGAAATATCTGCTGCTGATCAGCATATATATATATATATTCCATATATTATTATTATTATTGATTTGTCATTTTTTGGCTATGAAGAGCATTGGCCAGTCGAGAATTTGGCTTTTCATTTATGCGAGTAATTTTTCATCCTTTTTAGCACAATAAAAAAAAAGATGTGAATTAAGTTTGCGCAACTTTTTTTCCTTTTTTTTTTGGGGCTGTCGTTTTGATGAGTGGGCGTGGTCTCGAAACGGGGCGGCGGCTACAAAATTATGTTTAATTGGACCTTGTGGGCTTTCGCATTTGTTTTAATTTTTTTTTTTTTTCGTCCTTCGAACTTGAAAGCGCTACACTTGGATGGGTTGATATTTTCCAAAAAGTGCCCAAGTGCTACGAGATGGGTTGGGTTGGGATGGGATGGGCTGGAATGGGCGGAGCACATCACTTAATGATGCTTAAGCTTTGATATTCTTTTGTTTATTAAGTGTTTTCATTAGCCAAATTAGAAAATTAGAACAACTGAGTGACTCATATGCGATAGTTGTGGACGAAGAACTTGATTAAGATTAAACATAACGCAGACAATTTTCAAATTAAGTGTTACATTTAATTGGGGAACTATTGAAAAAAAAGAACCATCAAAAATTGAACTCACCTAAGTTGTGCAAATTTAGAAATAAGAACGAGAATAATCAAACTTAATAAATGAAAATTAGCCAAGAATCAATACGAAAAGAAATAAGAGAAAAATATTAACATAAAAGATTCTCTATTAGATTGCTGGCTCAATCTCTATTAAATTAAAAATCATAAAAGAAGAGGAATCTTAAGCTGCAATTTAGTTATTTTGATGAACTGCGGGATAGCTAACGAAGGGAGGGAAAGGGTTCTCAATAATGAGGCCAATAACGGGGCTAATAATGACCCATGGAGTAGGGCGAGGTACAGTTGATCCCAAGTTAATTTAACCTAGAATATTCTGATTACCTAAAAAAATACTCGCATTTTCTATGCGAGAAAAAATGTGATAAAATTACTTAAATAAAAGCAAATTTAAATAATAATAAAAAAGAATAGTTAATTAAATATATATTTTGCAGATTGAATTCATTTGTTGCGAAGTTGATGGAATTTGAATTTATAGGAAAATGCATAAAACGCACTTTCTTCGATAAGCCAGATCAGATGTTCATAAATTCAGAAATATATATAAATTTTATTTGTCAACTTTTGTGGTTTGAATCCCAATCGGTTTAAATATTCAAATTAAAGAAAACAAATTGTGTTGGCAATTCAAATTAAATGCGAACAATAACAGTGGCAATAACAATGACAATGACAATCAAAGTGCAACAATGTTGTACACAAGTTTTGATGGCTCAAATAAAAGCACATCAGCCAAAGACAACAACAACAGCAACAACAACAACAACAACAACAACAGCGCTGAGAGAGACAACTATGTATGTAAAACTGCCACATTTGCGTCACTTAAGCTGCCCGTTTAGCGGCAGCTATCACAAACAAAAACACACACAAACACACACACACACACACACACACACACAAACACACACACACACACAGACAACACACACATACAGCAACAACATAAATTAAGTTATTTTGATAATCAAAACTGAAAAGCGAACAATGAAGGCGGGTGTGCGAGTGTGCGAGTGTGCGATTGTGTGTGTGCGTGTGGTGTGTGTGTGTGTGTGGGGGGGAGGTGTTAAAGGAAACATGGGCATTCATTTGTAGTTTAAAATTGTAGTTCTACATAGTTGCCAGCATGTTAAATGGACGGGGTAGTTAGGAGTTGGGGTAGGTTTGGGGGCATGGGTATTTCTGTAAGGGTTGCTGATGTTGTCCATTGTTGGAGACGTTTTGCATTTGACAATAGCAAAACGCACACATTCACATTAAGCCCCACCAGCATGCTCCAGGCACACATACTAACCCATTCACCCCCCTTCCTCCCCCCCTCCCTCCAACACCGCTCAACCTTTGCTTACGCATTGGGCAACATAGTTAGCACAATTGTGTTGCATACTTTTTCGGGCATGCGTCAAAGCGAGATGCCAAGTGCGTGTGTGTGTGTGCATATATGTGTGTGAGCGTGTTTGTGTGTGTGTGTGTGTCCAACAACTGCCCATGCTGGCCAGCCCACAGACACACACACACACACACACACACACACATGCCAACTTACTTACACAGCAAAATTTTATGTTAATTTTAAACATTTTTTTAGTTTGAAATTTTTATGTTTTTATTTACATATTTGGGGCAATTGTCTGATCATCTGCTCCAAGGTGCAGCTACTGCCTCGATTAAGTCCAGCTTTTTTGTACCTTTAATCAAATAATAATAAAATTAATTTGAGCTGCTAAATTTCCATTTAGAACTCGCCAGCTCTGATTATCTGTCGAGATCTGCTCAAAACGAATATGGATCGACTCGATTGCTGATGCTGATCAAGAATACATATATATATATTGTACAAATGCAGCTGCCTGTTAAACACTTTAGCAAACTTAATTTATTCCCAAATATTCTTAATTTTTGTACCTGTTTACGATTTCGCTGAGTGCAGTTTTAAAGGCGGCTGGAAAGTGCGCACCACCTTCATACACAGATGCGCACACACACTCGCACACACTCACACACACACTGACACACACACACACACGTATATATATATAAGCAAACTAATTTACCTACGACAGCAGTTCTTGTTACTCAGTCACACACACAACGCATATGCAAATTTTGCAATGCTTTATTTCTAGGGGTTGGCCGCATGTGTGTGTGTGTGTGTGTGGTGCTACTGCTGCCGACAAAGTTGCCCCGTCATTGTACAGCCTCTCCTGCACACCCCCCCCCCCACCTTGACTGGCCGCTTTCTCCTCCTTTCAGAAGTCGTTAGGCTGCCTTTTGGCCATTGTTTGGACTTATGTTTCCCTTTCACTTTCGCTTTTCAAGCCATCAAGTATCCAAAAACTTTCCACTTCTCCTCACACTCACACCCCCACACACACACACACACACACATCATACCACTTTCTACATAATGCCGCCGGCCGCTTGCCAATGCCCATTAAAAGCAGCAGCAGCAACAACAACAACAAAAATGAGAAGCGGCAGATGAAGAAGAAGAAGAAGAAGTTGAAGCCGCATGCTGCATACATTTTAATCTTTAATTTATGGCTTATTCAAAACTAATGACACTGAAATTGTCCACCAGCATCCTCCCCCAACCCGGCTGCCAAAAGGGTTTTTTTTTTTTTTTTATTATTTTTCTGGCTTCTGATAAATGAAAAAGAGGCTTTTCCATAATACACATTTCTCATTTTAAACTAATGAAATGTGGCTAAATATCTACTTTAATTACTACAAATATATATATTTAAAAATATATTTTTATAGACTACGTCGATGCTTAAATTTGGCCAAAGACTCAGGAAAAAACTTTAATCAAATTGATGATTTTGAATATTCTTTTCGATGTCAAACTAAAGTTTGGCACGCATATTTCTGCTGCTGAATTGCTGAGGAATTTGAATTTTACTTTTAAATCCCATTCTTAAATACGGATCTTATAAATTGTTCTCACAATTCAAAACCATTTCTAATTAATGCTAATTAATTTTTCTTTTTCTGCAAACTTGCTATGCTACACATAAACCATCAAAGATTTTTTAAATTAAAAATATATTTTTAATATATAATTTACAGACTTTATTCTGTGAATATCTATCAATCTCCCGGTCGAAGTATGCCTGATTTGCTGTGTACCATTTTGGCCAGTTCAATCGGCTTAATGTGTCTTGATTTGACTTGATTTGGTAGCGATTAAAGTGCACCCCTCCACCTTTTCGATCTGAAATGAATCCATATCTTTATCTCGATATCCTGCAACTGTATCTATTTTCAAACTTGATGTTCCCCAAAAAAGCAGCAGTAGCAGATGAATATTGGATGCGAGTAGTTGGCTGTCATTAGATATGCCTGGCAACCCTTAAAATACACACACACACTCACACACTCGCACACCCACACATGTGTAGCTCAAATTGTTTGCCATTTGTAAGCGTTGTATGTTTTAGGCCTTGCCTCGTTTGCTGTTGTTTTAAAATTAAAATGAATGCCCGCAAGCAATAACTACGACAAGCCCAAAAACCACCCAAAAAAACCCACCCAAACTCCCCCTCCCCCTCACCTAAGCACTGGCCTGCCCACTTGCCCGCCTTCTGCTGTCCAAGACAAGCCAACATCATTATGCGTAGCTGTGTGTCCATATCCGTGTGTGTGTGAGAGTGAGTGTGTGCGAGTGTGTGTGAGTGTGTGTGTGCGAAATAATCTCGTAAATTACGCAAAAAAGGAAACACACCGCCAGGAAGAAGACACACACACACACACACACACACACACACACAGACGAACAGGAGACGAGCAAATGCCGAAGTCCAAGTCGGGTGCCTGGTGTCAAGGGCGGTGTGTGGTAAATAGAGGGGGGGGGGGGTAAGAGGGGCAGTCATGTCTATGGTCGGTGGTTGGCTGCTTTTGTTGCCAGACGACGACGCACACCACGTGGACCAAAAGAGCCACACACACACGCACACACACACGCACACACACACGCACACACACTCATATGTGTGTGTGTGTGTGTGTGTGTGTTGAAGACTTCGACTTGTTGGCCACTAGGCAAAAACTAGCAACCACCAAAACAAGCAACTTTTCAGCTTAACTCAACTCAAATTAATACGTTCAAAATTAAAACTGGAACCGACTAAAAAATACTCGCCAGGTGAAGAATACTTAATCATCCAAAGTTGTTCAGTTTATGGCATTATGGATACATTTTGAGCGATGCTCTCCAATGTCCACTGTCAGCAGCTGATCGACATTGGCTATCCGATTGTCCAGATTAAACATATTAACTGTATGTGAAAAATGGCAAACGGATTTCTACAGTTATTCGTCTAAATTTTGCGACTCTCTTTTCCGGATAGTGGGTAAACTAACATGGAGCCATGCCAGATTGTCTTGAGAATGTTATGGTGCCTTGATCGAGACACTCTTTTTTATATAGCTGATAACTTGAAACTTATTCAAAATACAGCAAAGTTATCGATGACAAAAAAAAAAGAATTGATCTCTCAGAAATCTCTGGATTATACATATATATGGTCAGATCGAAGCGTTCTTCAGCCAAATAGACAGACTGATCTAGCATATATATGATATATGCTAATCAATAAAAACTGAATTATTTTAAATTTTTATTATTTTTTTATTATTTTGATATCGATCGACATCAATATTAATGTTAATTTTATAATTTCATTTTTGATTTTATTATATATATATATATATATATATATATATATTTGATAAGTTAGTGTATATATATATATAAATATATATAAAATTAATTTTTTTAAATTTATAGACATATTTAGACTTTGGGAGATGAACTTCAATTTCATTGCACTCTTTTTTATATAGTCGATATAAAGGGGATTTTCTTGATTTAAGTTTGTTGATTCTTGATTTCAGATTTCAATTTATATCTCTGTGTAGCTTATGTATATTTGTGTGTGTGTGTGTGTGTGTGTGTGTATATTTTACTTATATTTACATATGCCGCATTGTAAAATCCGTTCTATGCCCACTCTGTGACTCCACCCCACACTCCTTTTACACTTTCCCTTTTCCTCCTGTGCCATGTATGCCACCAAAATTGTAGACACAGGCATCGTGTGTCCATTCACAACACACACACACGCACTCTCACACACACACACTCGCACACACTCGCACACACTCTGGTCCACTTATGATGAGTTTACATTTTCGAAAGCGAGACATGAAAATGAAAATTGGGCAAGGAAACTTGCCAGCAACAACAACAACAACAACAACAAAGAAAATCGCCCCCCCCCCCACTTTGCACGCATCTCTCATAGTTGGCAGTTGGCAGTTGGGCCATGTGATGGGCGTGGCAAGTGGTGGGCGGCTGTCACACATTCAAAACAGCTCAACGATATTTGTCTGTGTGTGTGTGCAGAGTTTTGTGGGAGCTTAAAATGTTGGCATGGGTGAAGGAGGGAGGGGGGGGGGGGTGAAAGGGGCTCTAGCATACAGGAAGCCAAATGTGACCCGTCGTCGTCATCGTCTATCGTCCAACAACAGTTACCGCACACACACCACCACACCCCCCCCCCCTACCCTATCTTACCACCCTCCGCTAGCACTCCACGCACGCAGACACTGACAGCGAAGCTGCCCGTTACGTATGCATATTTTACATACAACTAAATGGCGTGGGGGGTGGAGGGGGGCAGGTGTAGTGGTTGTGGAAGTGGCAGTGGGAGGCTGAGGCCAAGGCACTGCACTATGGATAAAAACTAGAAAAATGCTGGAAAAAAACGTAAATATTCAAAAACAAGTTGAAATGCTCCATTTTTAATATTTTTATTTATTTGATGTAGATTTTCTTAAACAAATTTACAACTGTCATTTTAGTTAGTTAGTTAATTAAAATTGAATGAGAAAAAAAATCATAACTACATAATGAATACCTTCTATTTTATTTTGTTTTGTTGATATTCAAAAGTTTTAGCTTTAATAACTTAATAATATAAAATGAAATTATTAAAGTAAGAATTTAATATAATATTTAATATCCTTTATAGTAAGGAAATATTCTGGTTTTTTTTCTTATCATTTTATATTTATTTATATTTTAATTTTACACTTATAAATCTGCTCATACTTAAATGTAAAATGATTCAACATTTATTACATAAAATGAAAAAAAAAAACAAAACAAAAAAACCAATCAGAACAAAAATTGTAAAACATTAATAAACACTAAAAAAAAATTAAAAAAAGCTGAGAGAAATAAAGTGTGAGAAATAAAGAGAAGATTTTCGAAAATATATATTAGTATTACAAATTAATTAAAATTAAAAGAGAGTTCCCTTAAGTAACAACTTTGATACTCTCACCAATTAATCGGAAATTGATTTTTATCGATATTAGCAAAACGGCTGCAATTAACGATTTAATAAAATAAACTTGATCTTGATCTTTATGGTGTACATTTTGAATATTTTGCCCACTGTGTCACACACAGCTCCACACTTTTAGCCAGACGCAGACGACGCGTCGTACAAATGAGCTTGAGCAACGACGCAAGATGTATGCTGGTATGTGTGTGTGTGTGTGTGGGTGTGTGTGTGTGTGTGAGTAGACGATGGACGATGCAAAAGAGTGTGGTACGCCTGAAGTGTAAAGGAGGGGGGCGCGAAGGTGGTTGTGGGGAGTAGGGGTGAGCTGGGCAAGCGGCGACTGCTGCTGCTGACTTTCAATGTCCATGTAGACATTTTGCAATTTTCAAAATACAGTAAGCACCCCCTAAGTGCGAACTTTTACAAATCAACTCAATTTTTCTAATTTTTCTTATAATTAAATAATTGTTTTTTATTGTGCTCAACTGAAAATAGTTTTAATAAAATGTTTAATTGTATTTATCCTAATCTGGAATGGAAATTGCTTTAATCAAGTCTTTGTTTTAATTTAATTAATTAATTTTATTAAATATTTATTTGTTTTATGCTTGCTCATAATAAGAATATTTTAGAAGAACATTTTGTAACATATTTTTAATATATTTTTTTTTAATAAAAAAATGTATATCTTAAATTTAAAATATATTGTTTAAATATTAAAATTATTATTTTTAACTGTCTGCGAATTAAAATCGTTCGAATTTTGTGAGTGATCGCTGTACATGCGCAGGCACACACCTCACACACATACACACATACACAAGCGCACACACACACACACACACACACACCAAATGCTTTTAACATTTTCTAAGATTCAAATTTCGTAAATTATCCCTTTGCGAGTTGCTGCCGTTCGCCTCATGTGTGTGTGTGTATCTGTATCTGTATGTGTGTGTGTGTGTGTGTGTGTGTGTGTGTATGTGTGTGTGTATGTGTATGTGTGTGTATGTGTGTGAGTGTTTCTATGGGTAGGCCTTGTTGTGTGCTTGGTTTATCGATGGGCGTCTCATGTTGCGTCCATTGGCCAAAAACTACACACGAGCCACACGAGGCACGCATTTTCAATTTCTTTTTCATTTGTGGCGTTCGTTTTCAGTTCGCCTTTGGTACTTAGTTCTGGTTTATTTTTTTTGGCCCAGATTCCGCCCCACCAACCTCAAAGCGACAGCATGTATAATTTTGGCTCTGTGTTCAACAAACTGTTCAAAACAGATATCTCAAACTTCAGAAACCAATTTCATCAAATTTGAATTCTCTTTGCATACAATTAGGCTTCATATTGCTTGCCACTCGCCACCAATGTGAGGCTGAAGTTCCAACAACTTATCCTGACTAATATCTAATAGAATATAATATAATATATACTATTTGTAATCAAGCCAATCCAAACAATTGATCAAACTTGTGAAACTTAAAAGTAATTTTCATGAAATTCTAACATGCAAAATTCAATTAAACACAAATAATTTTTATAATAAATTTATTTATTTTAAATATAATTCTTCATATTTATTTTCGTGTGTCTTTTTCAATCAAGTTATTAATTATGATTTCAATTCTGCCGATGAAGGTGCTTGTTCAAAATACTTGATCAAATTTCGAGATAAAATTTAAGGGTGAGAAGATAGATTTAAGTTAATTAAAGCTCTATAGATTTTTCTTATATTTTTTGCTGTGATCAGAATATATCGGATAAGCATATTACATAGGTAGAGTTATCTAAGGTTCAATTAGTCGAACGATCCGTTATCGACTTAAGACTAATATTTGAATATGTGTATCTAAAAAGTGAATGTGGGAATGTATGTGTGTGTGTGGATGTATGTGCGTGTGTGTATTGTAGTTGTTCAAATTGTATTTGCATACTTACAAACTCCCGCCAGCCTTGCGTTCGAAATTAATTTACTTTTGCCAAAGCGCGACAGTCAAATACACACACACACACACACACACACACATGCGGAGAGAGAGAGAAGCCTGGCCAATTGGCAAGTGAAAGTGTTGGATGGACGCTTGCTGCCTCTGCCTGCCTCGGTTTGCTGCTTTTGCGCTCATCTTTTGTGGCCGTTGCCCGCGCTTTTGGTTGGCTGCCATCTGAACTTTACGCTGTCATCCGCAGCAATGGACATGTGTCTGTGTGTGTGTCTGTATGTACACATGCGTATGTGCGTAGTTGCCATGCGGTTAAAAAGGTATCTCAAAGATACTAAATACTTTATGCATGAATGTGCCAAATAGATTTACGAGAAACGAGAAAGCAACAACAGCAGCCAGTACTCATACTCCCCCTCCTTTTCACTCTCACTCACTCACTCCCACTCTCTTAAAGTACATGTGTGTGTGTGGTGGTGGCTCTCACGTATGTGCGTGTGTGTGTGTGTGTGTGTGTACGCGTCGATATTAAATTTAAATTGGCGCTTGGATATTTTAGAGTCAGCAGAGTAGAAGAGTAGAAGGAGAAGGAGTAAAAGAGGGAGAAGGACAACGGTCACGATGGCTTGCAATTAAGCTTTATATGTGTTTGTGTGTGTTCGTATATACACAAATACATACATATGTATGTGAACGCTTAGTTGCCCATTTGATGTATATGTGTTTGTGTGTGTGTCTGTGCTTATGTAAAGCCTTAAATATTAATAACAGTTACAATTTTTAATGATTAAAAGTTGGCGCAAATGTGCGTGTGTGTGTGTGTGGGAGAGAGAGCTTAACAAAAGTACAGTTAGACAATAAATGCCAGTCAAGTTTTGATAAGTCATGTAAGCGTTTCCGTTTGAATCACACCCCACCCCACCATACCAATACAGCCAACATTTACTTGCTCTGTGCTGCCTAGTTTTGGGTACAATTTAAAGGCAGACCACATTGCATCAATGCAAAGAGAGCACACAAATACAAGTGCCAACTAAACCTTAAGTACATCTCAAAGAGCGCGAATAGTGTAAGCTCAAGATCAACTCAACTTACAAATACAAAAAGCTCTCTTCAGAAGAAAGGGAGCGAGAGCTCGACTAGGAAATTGTGCCTTTGGCAAGAACAAGCAAATCGAATAAATAGTCCGGGGGCTGTATGCAAAGCTTAAAGAGGAATAAACACATGCCAAAGCAAACACGTAAAGAGAAATGCAAATGCTCGTGTTGCACGTAATTCCTCCTGTTGTTGTTTTTGCTATTTGTTTGTTTACATTTGGCGAATGCTTGATTCATAAAAAATGCGAACTTCAAACGAAGCAAGAGAGAACGTTGTAGGCGTAACCGACTGCGAAAAACTCAGACACGTTATAGCAGCTAAGATCAGGTAGCAACGAACAGGGTGAGTGTGCCTTTTAAATCTGGTAACATGTCTTCAAGTTGGGCAACTATAGCTCTTAAAATTATTATGAAAACTTCTAGTAATCATCCCTCCAAGTTTGGCAACTGTAGCAACTGTGTAATTGCTGGAGATATAGGCTTTTGTCGTATTCGGGGGCGTTGTGCAAAAACACATTTTTCAATGTATCGATTATGGGAGTTGAGTTAGGGTGCGTGCCGATCCACTTTTTCATCGATCTCCTGGGCGTTGTCTTAAATTTTATATACCGATCTTTGAAGAACGTCGCCAACAACGTTGCAACTGGTTACAATCGCCTTAATATTGTGAAAGATATGTGGCTTTATCAATAGATAGCCCCCTAGTATGCGTAGCACTCTAATTTTTACACTTTGTCTGACGCGGGCACAGCCCAGTAAATGTTTCAAGGTCAAGTATATATTTCTAAAAGTGTCGAAAAGTTGTGTTCATACAGACAGGCAGTCATTGCACATAACCAATATACTATGTTACCATCGGTATCAAAGTACAAAAGTACTGAAGGTCAAGCATAAAAGCGAAAAGAAAACTCAAAATTTAACTTGCAAAATCAGAGCACACGTACTTACATATATATATATATATGTGTTATGTGTGTGTGTGTGTATGTATCACACGTGTTGCACATGCAAGTCTTTGCAAAATGCTCAAAAACAACAACAACAACAGAAGCAGCGCAGCAGCAGCAGATTAGACACGCACACAACGGGCGCACTAACAGCAGGAGCTGTCTTTTTGTCGCTGTCAACGTCGCAGTCAACGTCGGCAGCGCTATTTATTGCACTGCTCTTTTAGCAGCGCACGCTGGCTCTGTTTTCTCTTGCCTTTTCTCCCTCACTCATACACACACACTGCTGTCGCTGACGTTTCATTGCCATTTTGTTGCAGTTGGCGCGCAATGCGTTGGCATGTTTAACAGTTCGTTTATATATGTGTGTGTGGCTATTGCATTGTTTGCATTTCAAATTGAATTCCTTCAAAATTCAATTCTTGCGTGCGTGTTTGTCTGTGCCTGTGTGTGTTTGTGTGCGTTGTGCATCTGCTGTTTTTTCTCTGTCTCTCTTCTTAATTGTTGTTGTTGGCGACGTGCATTTTTCAATTATGATTGAGCAGCGTTTGTCGTTCGTTTTATTGTCTTCTTTGCTTTGGCTTAGCTCTTTTTTTGTGCTTGTATTTTCTTATGAACGTGTGCATATTTATTGGTGTGCACAAATATATATGGCTGACTTATCTCGCACTTTAACAAAATATTTTAAGAGATCAAAATAAATCCAAAATATGTGCTAAGAAAACAGTTTCTCTCATATATATTACTACATTCACACATAAATACATACATACGCAAATGAGTTGCCACAAAAAAAAGAAGAAAGACGAAGCAGCATCAGAAGTGTTAAGAAAACAGGAAAAAGCCACGCAGAAAATAAAAGAACAAAATATGTATTGAAAGAAAAACAGAAACCATGGCAAGCTGTTGCTCAAACGAAACAACATAAACAATAAATGCACTGAGCGAAATTCATTTTAGATGTAAAATCTTATAATGTTGACAAGGAAACTTAGGAAAAGAAATTTAAATCATTGATTACATGAATATTTTATTATTTTATTTTAATTTTTTGCTTTTTTTCTACGTGTACGCATATAAGAACTATGCCTGAGTAATTGGAAATTATCAATTGTCATCGTGTGAATAGCAAATATACCTTACAAGAGATGTCATCACACTCATACACATGTACACGCAAACGTACACACGTTAGTAAACATACTTAGGTGAAGCTTCAGCGAGGGATGCAAATCAATGGTTAATTGGTTCATTCTTATACGACTGTCGAGTCTGAACTAGAAAGTTTTGAAAGTTTAGTATTAGAGAGTCGTTAATTAGTGTAATTCTGCAGGGCGACTGCGAATATTTATATTGCACGCATTTACATACATGTGTGTGCACCACACACACCCATACATACGAACATGTGTATTTACAGCCGCAAAGTCAAAACCAATAATATAAAAAAAAAACAATAACGCACAAGGTAAACTCCAAGCCGACTTTAGCACAAAAAAAACTAAAAAGAAGCAGCCGCATGCGTACAGAAACCACAACAATCGGCGCAGCCGCAAAAAGAAAACGGTTCGTGGGGGAGGGGGGAAGGGAGAGAGAGTAGGCAACCAGCGACTTTGGCCCTGTTCCAATGCGAGCGTGAGTCATTCGTATTTATGTATTGAATGTGTATGTATATATGTTGGCAACTGCGAGGTAGCGGCGCCAATATCTTTCCAGAGCGGCGTTCGCATTACATAAGCCGAATTTAAAGTTGCCCAGCCAACGACAGAGTTCAAACTGAAGTTAAAGCTGCGTCAGCAGCGGCTTAAGCTCATGTTTTGCTTTTGTTGTTATTGTCATCACTCCCTCTGGCGCTCTCTCTTATTTGCTCGCACTCGTAATTAAAAAATAACGGCGTTGACAATGACAGCTGTACGCGCTCAATTAAAAAGTCATTAACTGACACACACACACACACTCACGCACTAAGAGAACTAAAGGAGAAGGAGAGTGGGCATAAGGACATGCAATAACTAGCTGTGATTGACGCTGACACGCAAAGCCTCTGCTCTTGTCGCTGTCGCTGCCACTGCACGACACACACGCACCTTGTAATTAGAGTTGTGTTAGGCTCACTACCTGCGTCTGCGTCTGCGCCCTCGTAATTGTTGCGTGTCATAAATGCGCCTTAAAATTGCCTAATCCTACTGCACACTTGAGCCGCCAGCAGTAGCGCATCAGCTGCTTAAGAACTAAATTGAAGCTTTTACTATGCTGTTATTATGGTTGCTCTTATACTGCTTCGTATATATGTGTATTTATATGAATGCTTATGTGTATTGCTGTCGCCGCTCCTTGGCCCTGTCTTTGCTTTACACATTCGCGCATTTCTATTCTGTTCTGTCTGTCTATATGTGGGTTTGTGTGTTTTTGCTTGGTTACATGAAACGTACTTAATGAATGTTTAGAATGTGCAAAACTTAACACAAGCAAAGTTTAAGTTATAAATTTGAATTATAAATAAATAATTATGTTTGAAATGTTTGCATAGAAAGTTGGAGTCACGCCAGTTGCTCTTAGCCACTGCCCACTGTAGTAAAGCATACGCACACACATTCGCACACATACAAAGATTTTTTTTAAGTTTGTGCCCATTGCTTATGCCTCTGCAATCTGTCGCTCTGCGCTCCTCCCCTCCCCTAACTATAACTGTCTTCGTCGGTACCTGTGTCGCCATCTCCCTCCATCCAACCATCCTATTTTTCGTCGTTTTTCGCCGTCTTCTGCGTCGTCTTCTTTATTGTTTTATTGTCAGTTTAGGGATTTGACAATTTGCTTGCTGATTTTTTATGACAATCATGTATGTAAATTTTCGGCGTGCCTTCTTCTGCTTCTCCCTCTTCTTCTTTATCTGCTCTTTCAACTCTTCCCCAAGGCCCACGCAAACGAGTGTATGCGTGTGTGTGTGGGTGGATTTGTGTCCGTGAATTTGTCTCCGAGCGCCATTAGCTGGATATTTGCCTTGCAAGATTTTTAAATACTTCTGGGCAGCCAACAACAAAAAATAAATAAAAAAACGTTAAGCTCAAGCCCTTTTCACACAGCTATTTTTAGTTTTTTTTTTATACCCTATACACGTTGCAAATGCGTATCAAGGCTATCATCAAGTCAATGCAGAAGAGGGAGAATATTTTATTTTAATATATTAATTGAATATTGATCAATTGAATTCAGATCAATCAACTTTTATCGATAACTTTGCAAGTTTCTTAAAAATTAATTTATTGCGTTTTATTCAGTATCCATACATCGAGACGATATTTTTGATAACTTTTCATGTTGCTCAAAATTATTATAATATATCCACAAACATAAAAAAGAAACAGAATTGTAGAACAGGGTGTCGGCTAGTCAGGCACTTTGCCCTGTTAGTTTTTATAGTTGTTCACCCTTACGCATTATATGTATACTTTTTTTTATTTGTTATATATTGTTTTTCTTCGGCATAAAAGTAGAGTTTATTAATTTTAAAGCGTTGACAAGTTTTACGAGTATCAAAATGACAGCAACAGAAACTAGGCCAGTAGTGTGTGAGATTAATATGTATGTAAGCATGTGTGTGTGTATATATGAGTCTTCAGACTGAGAGAGGATAATCGAGACAGGAATGCGTCGGTCAAATAATAATCGCTATAAATCCAGCAAATAAAACTAATAAAACGCTTAGATCAAATTAAACAGCTGTTGAAAAATATATCTGCGACTTGTTAGATTTTTTGACCTTTCACTTGAAATTTTGAAAAATGCAAAACGAAATCGAAATTGATTTTCGCCGATTTGCTGTGTTCTGAGCCAAGCTCAAACTGAGCTTTAAGAGACGGCACTAATGCTGCAAGTGAAACAAACAACATATTGACCATTTCTATATATATAATAAATAAATATATATATATATATATATATATATACATATATAAAACACAAAAAAAAACTAATGCAAAAGCAGCGCCGGCGTTGGCAAAGCAAAAACAAATGCAGCCATAGAAAGAGACAGCAAAAGCGGCAATGGCAGCTAAGGCGACGGCAGCGATAGCAGCGGCGTCAGCGAAAAACACATAATCGCGCTGTTGCTGTACATAGCACACAGACGCACACAAACAGGAACAGCAGCAGCAGCAGCAGCGACGCTGGCAGCGACCACTGCGCTGCTGCTGTTTCTATGCGCGTCCGTTTGTGCGTGTGCGTGAGCGTGCGTGTATACGTGAATGTGTGTGTGCGTGCTGCCGCTGCTGCTGCCCAGAATGCCGCATGCACGTCGGTCATTTGTATTTGGAAACACAATTCCGTTCCGTCATTTGTATTTCGAACGCCGTAGCAGAAAGAAGGACACGGGCGAATAAGCGACGAAGCGTGCGAACGGAGTGGAGCGGCTATTTTAGCTTTTAGCGCCCTTTTTTGTTTCAATTTTCTTTGTACATGTAAAAACATAAAAATATATATTTAAAAAAAAAATCAACAAAATTTTTGACAAAAAAAAACTATTTCGGACTAAACCCCACAAAAAAAGGAAATACCTTAAAAAAAGACACATCAAAAAGAAGTTTTAATCTAAATTATTGTTTTCCTCCATTTGTGTTCGTAAACATTTTTTTTTGGTCTGTTAAAACAAAAACCCAAACCCAAAAAGTGATCGTGCTCTTACTAAAATTGTAAGCTAACTAGCAAAAATATAAAGAAACAAAACGAAAAAGAAGAGAGAACAAAAAGAATAAGAAAAGAGAAAGAAGAAAACGGTCGTGAAACTTGCCGGTGAACGAAACAAAAATCAAAATTCTAAATTTGAGCAACGCGCAAAATACAAAAACAAAAAGAAGAGAATCCAACAACTCTTCGAGTTCTTCGTTTCGGTATTTTTTTTTTAAGTTATTATTCTTCAGTTGTCTTGTGTTCGGTAAAGAATCGGCAGCAGCAGCACCGGCAGCGACAGAGCCGGACAAAGCTTAGCAGCAAGCCGCTAAGAACTGCACAAAGCGAAGGCGCAGATAAGTAAGCAAAAACAACAACAACAACAGCAGCAATTATAACAACAACTACGAAGATGGCGATGGCAATGGACAGATAAATAGCTGATCATCATCATCGTTGTCTTGTTATGTACATGTTTTTTTTTTGCGTGAATGCAAAACATGATGTAAAGAAATGTGAAGCAGTAGCCGAGCAGCAGCAGCAGCAAAAGAGCAGCTGCATATTCGAAGAGAGAAATAACAGCTGCCAATGCATATGCATTTTGCATTTCATGCTTTCCTCTTCTTTTTTTTTGTGTTTCTATTTTTTGTCTTCGATTAGTGAAATTAAAAAAAAAAACTGCAATTGCTGTTGCTACTGCTATATTGTTCAGTGATCACGTTAGTTATTTTTTTCTGCACTGCTAACTCTCGCTCTCTTTGAACACATGCAAAAACAATCAAAGCATAAACCAAAAAAGAGCGCAGATCTGTTAACAACAGCAAAGAGCACAATAACAGTGCAGTGTGCATGTGGATGTGTGTTTGTGTAAGTGCCTGCGCTAATGTTTAATGCAAATGCAAATTGAATTTTAAATTAATTGCTAACACTTTGCAATTAAAAATAAATGCGAAAAAAAACGGTTAATAAACCAATAACAATAAGCAGAACACAATTGTTTATTAAATTGAACGATTAAGAAGACTTTTTTCTGATTTGTTTTATGTTTTTTTCTCTGCTTTACAAAAACAATAATTTCAAATTCCAAATCAAAATAAATAACATACAATTTATCACAATTTTTCGCAGTACAAATACGAAATAAATAAAAAAAACAAAAAAAAAAACGATCGGCAAATCAGCCAACGAAAAGAAAACAACAACAACAAATAAAAATAACAGTCAGAGCAACAATAACAGCGAGCCACATGAGCAGCAGCAACGCGACGCAGCCGACGCGGACGCAGACGCCAACGTCGACGTTTAATGGCGTGCATAAAAAGTGAAATGCCGCCACTGCACGCGGCCGAGACGCTAACCGCCGCCGCCGCCAGCAGCAGCAGTAGCAGCGGCATTGCAACAGAAAGCGGCGGCGGCAGTAGCAGCAGCAACCACAGCACAACAACAACAGCAGCATCAGCGACAACAACAACAACAACAGCGGCAGCAACATCAACAGCAGCAACAGTTGCTGCCGCCTCGCCAAATGCGAATGCAACAATCAGCGCCGCTGCCGACTCCAGTGATAATCAGCCAGGCACGCCGCAGCCAACAACAACAGCGACAACACCAGCAGCTACATCAGCAACAGTAGCAGCAGCGGCAACAACAACAACAACACACCACCAGCAGCAGTCGCTAATCTCTGCTGAGCAGCAGCAACAGTTGTCGGGCATTACGCATCAGCCTTATGCCACACATCAAATGTATGCCGCACAGCAGCAGCAGCAGCAGCAGGTTTACTACTCCAGCGATATGCAGCAGCAACAGTTGCAACAGCAACAACCCAGCTACGCAGCCAACAGCTACATCGGCAGCTACGAGCAATTCTATCAGCAACAGCAGCAGCAACAGCAACAACAACAACAGCAACAGCAAAGTGTTGCTGCCGTTTCCGATTACAGCAGCTCATATATTGAGTACACCAAATTGCCCACGGTGCGATATCATCCCTACTTGCAACAGCCGACCTCAGTGTTGCCTCCACCACCGCCAGCAACGGCAGCAGCAGCCGCAGCAACAGTACCAGCAGCAGCTGATGAGTCATCATCAGCAGCAACAGCAGCGGCGGGAGCAACAGTTGCTGTAAGCAGCAGCATTGCAGCAGCGGCTGCAATGAGTCCGCGTGTCGTCAGCAGCAGCAGTCCCACATCGACGTCGTCACACATGCAACTGAGCAGCGTGACGCCCAGCTCGCCGGGCGGGGGCAGCAACTGCAAATTGCAGTGCAAAAAATGTGGCATACTTAACACAAATGAAACGGAGTTGCATGAACACATCGCCAATGTGCACGGAGAGTCGCCGTATGGCAGCAGCGGCTACGCCAGCTCGCCCTACATCAAGGAGGAGTTGCCGACGGCGACGCCAACTGTTGCCAGTGGAGAGCTGCTCGATTTGGACTCGCAAAAGATGGTTTACCACCAGCAATTGCTGCAGCAGCAGCAGCAACAGCAGCAATCATTGTCGCAACATGATCTTGTTACTGGTTTACCGCTGGCACTGCCAGATCCGCTGCACTCGATGCAATCCATGCAACAGCGTGCACTGCACAGCTGGGAGCAACCACAACATCATCAGCAGCAACAGCAACAGCAGCAGCAACAACATCAACACCAGCAACATCACCACCACCAGCAGCAGCAACATCAACAGCAGCAGCAGCAGCAGCAGCAACACTTGCAACAACATCAGGCTGGTGTTGAAGGTTTGCCGGCGTATATGCAACCTTTGCTGGAGAAGTCGCCGCATCATTATTACGCATCGAAACAGTCGCCGTATCAGCCGATGATCAAGCAGGAATATCTCATCAAATCGGAGTACGCCGATTCACAGCATTATGTGGATAAATCCTTCGATCCGACAGCAGCCGAGGTGACAACCAGTCCGGCGGAATATCCTAGCACAACCACTGGCAATCCATCAGTTGCCGTTGCTGGCAATGATGCAACGTCTGTTGCTGCTGCAACGGGTGGAAGTGGTGGAGCTGGGGCAGGTGCAGGTGCAACGGGTGGATCGGGTGGTGCAGCAGCATATCGCAATTTTGAGCCACCCAGCTCAAGTTCGGTGCTACCAGCCAACAGTTTAACGGCCAAAGCGGCCACCTGGAAATCAAATGAGGCACGTCGTCCAAAGACCTACAATTGCACCGCGTGCAACAAGTGGTTCACCAGCTCTGGCCATTTGAAGCGACACTACAACACCACGTTGCACAAGAATGCGGTCAAGTCGAGTGGCCAACCGGATCCGGCCACTTTGCCAATTTCGGCCCATCATCATCCGGCACGCGATCCCGTCACCAAGACCAGTCGACGTGGCAATGCTGCAGCAGCAGCAGCCGCCGCAGCAGCAGCCGCCTCAGCAGCAGCCGCAGCAGCAGCCGCAACAGCAGCGGGAGGAGGAACAACAGTTGGTGATGTGCCAACGGCACCGGAGCCGCCGCGCAGTCCGCCGGACTATGGCGGTGTATGTGGGGCGACGGGCGTGCCAGTGGGCGGCGCCATGTCGCAGTATTCGGCCTCGCCGTCGCCCACCAATGCCGCCCAGCAGCAGCACCAGCAACAGATGCTGGCGAGCAGCAGCAATGGTTATGCGAGCAATGGTCATCACTATCATCATTACAACATGCAACAGCAACAAGTGCAATCGACGACAAACGCTTCTCCACAGCATGCTAACAACAGCAACAGCAACAACAACAACAGCAGCAGCAACAGTAACAACAGCAGCAGCAGCAACAACAACAACAACAACTCCGTTTTGAACGGTCACCCAAACGGGCTAGCAGGTCCCTCCGCCCCCATCAACAACAACAACAACACACAAATGCCGTCCTCCCAAATGAGGGGCCTGCTGAACAAAACAACAACCACCACCAACAACAACAACAACATAACAACACCAACAACAACAGCCACAATTATAAAGATCGAACAAATGGAGGACAGCAACTCAGCAATGGTCATGGAGGAGCAGCAACAGCAGCTGGAGCAGCAGCAGCAACAGTTGGAGGAACAGCAGCAACACGTCTTGCTGCAAACTGTTCACCAAACACAGCAGCAGCAGCAGCAGCAGCAGCAGCAAGCGCTCAGTTATCACACCAGCAACAGCAACTCGCCGCTTACTATTTACCATCAACAGCACCACCACCAACAACACCAACAGCAGCAGCAGCAGCAGCAGGAGCAACAACAACAACAGCTGCAGCTGCCGCTGCCGCTGCAGCAGCTGCTGCCGCAGCCGCCGTCGCAGCAGGAGGAGGGGGAGCTGGAGCACCACCAACAGCAGCAGCAGCAGCAACTGGAGCAAGCAATGGATTTCTCGCGCACCACCATCACCACCATCACAACGCCGCCGCTGCTGCCGCCGCCGCCGCCTATGGGAGCGCTGCTGCCGCCTATGGGAATGGATTACAACATGCTGGCTTTGGATATGCAGCAGCAGCAACCGCAGCAACAGCTGTCGCCGCACAGCAATATGCTGTCGTGCAGCAGCAACATCAGCATGCAGCAGCTGCAGCTGCCGGCCATTATTACCACCACGCCCATGCCCACGCCCACGCCCATGCTGCCCATCATGCCCATCAATATGGACATGGCATGCACCACTATGGGACACCAATACCAGCTGTCGCCGCCGCCGCAACAGCAGCAACTCTTGCTGGTGGACAACAGCAACAGCAGCAGCAACAGTATAGCCAGCAGCCATACGCCCAACAGCAGCAGCAGCAACAACAACCACAGCAGCAACATCATCAGCAGCACAGCAGCAACACCGCCGCCGCACATCACCAGCAGCAGCAGCACCCCACACATCACCAGCAACAGCAGCAACAGCAACAACAACATCACCAGCAACATTTGCTACCAGCAACTGCCGCCATTGCTGGAGCCCACAATGAGTTATCACACTATTATTGGTAACGATGCGGCCCATTATGATGCCTATGGGAACAACAACAGCAACAGCAGCGACATTGCTGCTCACCATCATCATCCACAGATATTGCAACTAATGCCCGCCACGCTATTTGCACCATATGCAGCAGCAGCAGCAGCAGCGGCAAATGGACCACTCTCCCCTTATACGGTTGCCGCACAGCGTTCGCCGCAAGAGGGCGATTTGCCGCCGGCTTACACATTGACGCATGCGTTGCAGGTACAGCAGGAGGCTCAACAGCAGCAGCAGCAGCAACATCTGCAACAACAGTCGGCAACAAGAACAACATTAACATTGCTGACCACGCCCACACCATACTCGCCCACAGTGAGCAGTTCGCGTGCAACTCCAGCATTGGAAATGGATATGGCAATGGTCATGGCACAGCAACAACAGCAACAGCAGCAGGACTATGAACTGGAGCAGCATTATATGCAACAGCACCAACAGCAACAGCTCGAACTTGAGCAGATGCAGCAGCACCAATTGCAACAGCAGCAGCAACAACAGCAACAACAACAGCAGCAACAACAACAACAACAACAACAGCAGCAACAACAACAACACCAAACTGTTGCTGTGCTGCCTAAGAAGCGACGTGCTGCTGCCGTAACAACAACAACAACATTAGCTCAGCAGCCACCCAGCAAGCGACGTCGCAACAGCAGCATTGGTTCAACATCGCCACATTCGACAACGTTGCCATCGGGTCGCATCAAGTGCCTGGAATGCGACAAGGAGTTCACCAAAAACTGCTACCTGACGCAACACAATAAATCGTTTCATTCTGGTGAGTATCCGTTTCGGTGTCAAAAGTGTGGCAAGCGATTCCAGTGCGAAGATGTTTATACGACACATTTGGGGCGACATCGCACCCAGGACAAGCCGCACAAATGCGAACTGTGCCCCAAGCAATTCCATCACAAGACCGATCTGCGGCGACACGTTGAAGCGATTCACACGGGCCTCAAGCAGCACATGTGCGATATCTGTGAAAAGGGCTTCTGTCGCAAGGATCATCTGCGCAAGCATCTCGAGACCCACAATCGTCCGCGTGTCGTTGGCAAAAAGGCTGCTGCTGTTGCTGCCGCAAAGGCTGCAACGGCAACCGCAACAGCAGCAGCAGCAATCGCATCAGCATCAGCAGAAGCAGCAGCAGCAGCAGCAACTCGAACTGCAACAGCAGCAACAGTTGCTAGTTTGGCTCTCAAGCTGGACGATGTTGCTGCTGATGATGATAGCCTCCTTGACGACGATGATGGTGATGATGTTCTTGATGACGATGCCCATCATCATCATCATCATCAGCGACAACAGCAACTGTTGCTCAACAGCGATCACCTTTTGATTAAAAACGAATTTGTTGATATTAAGCACGAATACGACGATGAATTCGCCGACGATTATCTTATTATTTAGAAAAGGATATTGAGTTGTATTAGACGGGGCGGGGGTATTATTGTCTCAATATTGGGGGTGTTTTTTTTTTTTTTTTTTTTTTGACTTGTTGGTGTGGGCGGGTTGTTGCAGGATAGAACGGTTGCGGTGCGCGTTTTTAAATACTCAAAGCTTAAAACTAGCTACACAGCTTAAAAAACTTACAATTGAAAACAAAAAAATAAAAGGCCAAGAAAAAAAGAAAATCAAAAACTTTTTTTTCTCTTTTAAATCAAAGAAAAAACTAATTTTGTATGTGCTTTTTTTTAAACTAATTTTGAGTTCTTATTTAGAGAATTCGTTTTTATTTTGTTTAATTTGTAATTTTCATATATTGCACTAATTTGTTATCTTTTAAACTGTAATTTGTATATTTTTAGAAAAAAAAAATTATCAAATTAAATTTTTCTGTATTTTTAAAGCAATTTTTAAATTTTGTATTAAAGTTAATATTTGTAATTTTTAGTTTTTGTGAGAGTTTGTTGTGAAAAGTTTTTCATTATTTTTTTCTCAACAAATTTGTACCGAATTTTTTTTTAATTTCTATGTTAAGCTTTTAGCATTTGAAGACACGCCCGCTCAGAGCACAGTTTTATTAAAAAATATTTTGCCATAAAAAATAAAAAGCAACTATAAATCTATATGAAATATACAAACTTATTGTATTCGAAATTCCTAATTGTTGTAACAGCAAATTTAATTTAAATGAAAAAAAAACAAACACTTATGTTACATTGTATTATTATTATTAAATATTAATTAATTATTGTATTATTTGTAATATTTTTTTTTTTTTTAATTGTTTGTAAAATTAAAATTAATTAATTTTACAAGATTAAGCGACGCGCATACCTCAAAGAAAACATAACAAAAAAAAAAACGAATTGAAAAGGAAACGCTTAAAGATACACACACTCACATATGTATATATATATATATTTATATATATTTAAATATATAAATATGTATATATATATATGCAGAAATCAGGAATCACAAATACACAAATCGATATATTTAATTATTTTAGTTGATTGTTTATATTTTTAATTGTTGTTTTCAGTCAGCCTGTTAACCATATAAACGAATGCCATATATAAATACATATGTAATGCCAATTTTATGTATATATTTATATATATATATATATATATATATATATATAGTTCTAACTCAATATATATATATATATAAATGTATATATATTTATATAGTAGGGTAAATCTATCCTACAAAACGCCAAATTCTCAGCAAACAAAAAACAAACGCGAAAAGCAGGGATAATATATATTTACTTGTAACAATTATAAGCACAGACGTATATATGATTAAATATATTAATTTAGTTATTAATAAATCTTAATTTATGAACTTAATAAAACAAAAAATCAAATATATTTTTTTTTTTCATTTTGTTCTTTTCTTCAAATTAATATTTTTTTTTAATAATTTACCTTAATAGAATACTCAAAAAAAAAAATTCCAATCAAAATGGTATACTAATTTGCCATTAGCTTTATTTTCAAATGTTAAACTTATGTTTTTAAATATTCTGTCTATATAGTTATGTATATACTACATATATATAAATAAATATATATATATATATACATATATATATATAAATTTTTTGTATTATTATTATTATTTTTGCGCAACAAATGTTTAACTATATATATATTTAGATTCTAAGGTCATAAACATGACATACATAAAGGAAATTGAGAAGCGAGAAGAGAAGAAAAAGTCAAATGAAGAATTTAAAGAAGAAGAAGCATAGAAGGACGCGTAAACACAAGATCTTAAAAAAAAAAAATATAAAGAAAATAAATTATTGAAAATGTTTCAAACCAAAAAAAAATTATAATTTGCTTTTATATATTACAAATATATTTTATCTTTATTTCGTACATTATTTTTTGTGTTTATTATTTATTACAGTCAACAATTTTTACTATTGTATGTTAATTTGTTCATTTTCATTTTGGAATATATGTTCGTGAAGCTGCTATGAGCATGGATCAGCTAACAAAACGATAACATCGATTAGTGAAAATCGATAAAATGACAAAATACATACTTAGAATTATAATTTCCAACACATTAACTTAATTGCATGCTTGGCGGCTTTCTGATGGATATCAATATTCGTTTGTATATATAAAGGTAGAGTATTTAAATATCGCCTTATGGTTTTTTTTTTTCTCTTTTCGCTCAGTCCCGTTTTCTGCTTAATTTTGTTAATTATTTTTGTTGAAATTTGGATTTTGATGTTGGTGGTTTTTGTTGTTGTTTGTTTTGAATCTGTTGTTGTAGGGAACTTGAAGTTGAGCTGTTGCTAGTTCCAGAGAAATTAAGTGCGTGTGTTTATATATGATTTTTTATGCTTTTTGTTGTTATTTTTTATCTTCAGCGCAGCTCCGCAGTTAAGAGACCGAAAGATACGAAAATCGAGGGGAAGGCAAATTGAAGCAAGGCGAATTTTTTGCGATGCCGCTCTTTGTCGCAACAAAAGATGTTCCAATGCTAACATACATATATAAATATATATATATTTATATATATTAGATGTGTGTGTGTGTGTATGTGTGTGTGTGCATGCATGTTTGGCGAGCACAACAAAGAATTCTTAGCTGACAAAATATGAGATTTGCAATTTATGAAAACTTTTTATTTATTATTCTAATTATGAAATAAATTCCAAAATTTTAATTTCTATTTTATAATTTGCTTTCAATAAATTTATTTTGAATTTTTAATTTTTTTTGTTTTGTTTTTCTGTGCTTGACGTTGGTCAATAGAATAAATGTTAGTAGAGCTGCAGATATTTGGTTATACAAACTGATTTTTAGAAATTTTGGAGAATACAGTTAAACATATATCTATATAGCTATATATGTAGCGTCATTCAGTTTTAGAGCTAGTGTTATTAAATTTGGAGTTCCTTCAAATGTCGACATGTAACGCCTATCTCTGCCATCATATATATATATATATATATATGGCATTAACTATTCGTGGACATTAGGGCAACATTTAAGTGCCCAGCAACAGCAGCCAACAATGTATCTTTGTATCTCAGTAACTGGTAAATGCAAAAAACAAAAAAAATAATAAAAACCAAAAAAAAATTTCAAAGACAACACCAGCAACATAACACGCACACATGTTACCAGCTGCCTCACTCTGTGTGTGCGTGTGTGTGTGTGTGCAGGAACAGCAGTAAATAGCCAAAATAAAAATGTATATACACACACACACACACACAGACAGAGACACACACACACGAACGCTGAGTAGCAGCGGCAGCACAGACAAGGTAGAAAAGACAAACGAAAAGTGCGCGCCACAACCAGCGGCAGCAGCAGCAGCAACAAGCGGAAAGCAGCGAATTATATCTCAAAGATACGCAAACGCAAACAACTATAAAACAACGAAGCGACGCTCCGCTCAATGTGAAGTTAAAGTTGTGCGCCTGCGCGACAGCGAAAAGCAGCAGCAGCAGCAGCAGTGCCTATGTCATCGTCGGCGTCTCCGTCGGCGTCGGCGTCAGCGTCGGCGTCGTCGTTATCGCACGTACACAGCAAAAAAAGTGAACGCAAAGCTGTGCTATGCGAAAGCGCTTGTTCTGCACAGATTGCGAATTTATTAGAATAAATAAAACAAATATTTGTACATCGCTAAAAATAGTGCAGTCTCTGTATATATAGCTGATATATATATATATATATATATATATCTAGAAAACAATCTTTTATATATATAAATTCCTGATCAGTTGTATTGCATACGCATTTGCAGCTTAATTTAGTCTATCGACAACCTTCACAGGCAAAAAAATTTATGCTTGATCAGTATCAGATCTCAGCTCTATACTTCAAATATAAGTTCATCTCTTTATTCTCTTTCTTTCGATAAGAATCCATTGTCGCTTAGAGCATTTTTAAATGTTGACACTTGTTTCGCAACGAGAAATGCTTGCTGAATTTCGTTTCGTGTAGCTTTGTGTCTGTGATTTTCGACTTATAAAATATGATTGTTTACCTGTTATCGATAATAATTGATAACCTTTGCTGATTGAATTTTGGCATGTATAAAAGTCGTTAACATATTTTTTTCTTGACTTGCCAATTCTTTTTAGTCTGTCTTCAATTTGAGAAACCCCAGCTGAATTGCGTTCAGTGTAGTTTTGTGTCTGTGAATTTCTACTTGCTGCTGACGCTGATTCTGCCCTTTGGCCGTTGTTTTTGTTGTTGTTGTTTTTGTTGTTGTTGTTGCCGCCGTTTGTTCTCGCTGTGCGTTTTTCTTACTTACGCGGTTTGTTTGTTGAACATCAAAACTGGTTTCCTGTACATATGCTCATCCAGCAACAACAACAACAGCAGCAGCCACACACAACAACACACAACAACAACAACAACAACAATAACAACAACCATCTGTAATTTTAATTTTTCGGCAAGGCAGAGATTTCGATCGACGTCGCTGCCCAGGTAGAAATTGTGTACCTTTGTATTGTTTGCTCACTTTGTGTGTGTGTGTGTGTGTGTGTGTGTGTGTGTGCCTACTGTCTTCAATCTATCTACAAGATACACACACACACACACACACACTCACTTACTCTCTTTCTCTCTCTGTCTTTTGTGTGTAATCCTTGCTGCCATATATTTTTTTTTTTTTCTGGCTTATCTGAAGCAGAAGAAAAGAAGAGGAGAAAGAAGTGAAAGAAGAAGCAGAACAATAACAACAACATCGACAACAACATTAGCAGTTACCATGATTCATAGTTAATGCTGCCATACATATGTATGTGTCTGTATATATGTATATATATATGTATATATATCTACAGCTCCTTTCCACACAATTTGCCGCACACACACGGTTACACACACAGACACACACACATATGGCATTGAGATGGTTGTATAGAAATCGAGCCAGAAAAGAAATCCGCTGTGAAGGCTTTTATCTCTTATAGACACACACACACACACAGAGACAGACAGAGAGACATGTGTTTGTGTGTATCTGAATGTGTATCTGTGCAAATATCTGTGGCATACATTCTCATAGAGCAGTTGCCGCATATTCTGTTTCTGCCTCGTCGTCTTCTTCTTCTTCTTCTTCTTCTTCTTCTTCTGGTTGTGCTGCTTTTCACTCCTTTTGTATTTGTTGCATGATGCGCAAATGCTGCAAGCAGCAGGATCGCTTTATAGGTTGCTGCCCCAGTCCCAGTTGCTCAATTAAATCTGTTTTAGTTATAGCCAAGATCTCTGCTCTCCTCATCCTCCTTTTATCTTCTCTTCTCTTCTCTTCTCGCTTCTCCCTAAACTATGCTCTACTCTCCCGCTTAACCTCATGTTCTGGCTCAGTTCTCACCTCCTTTTGGCCACAGTCGAGTTCTCTTTGCATTGCTTTTGCTCTCCTTTGTGTTTGTTGTTGTTGTTGTTGTTTGCTTTTGTTTGGGGGCAAGATTCCTTCCCTTTTCTGTGGCATAACTGTTTATCTGTTCTTTGTTCTCATGCTGTTGAAAAATAAAATAGTAAATAAAGTGCAGTTGCTCTGTTAATTAGACTTTGCACAAATCAGCAAGATTCATAATAGAAATTTGCTCTTTTGTTGTTATCTATAGAAATCAGGACCTTTTGAGAAAAGTTACAATTAATTTTCAGCATTTTTAAACACAAACAAATTTAGCTCTTGGTATGGAGAAAACTATCCTAGAACTATTCAGATAATTGTATATGCTGTACCTATCGGAAATTCTTATAAATGGTATATATATATATATATATATATATATATATATAATATATAATGATCCGTAATAATATGCCAAATGCATTTGGAATTTAATAATGCATAATAAATTGTAATCTATAAAAATTCAAGCAAGATGTATTTGCAAATGGAAATCTCGGCTACGTATATATATATATTTATATATATATATATATATATGTATAGATATGCTAGCTGCGTTGACACTTGATTGACTGGTTCTGGTTAACCCATGTTTAGTTACGCATTACTTCAAATTAATGAAAAAAGCAACACAAACAAAAAGCGAGAGTAAAAAAGGTTAAAAATTTGCCTAATTTGCTGAAAGTTTGCCAGCAACAATAATCTTGACATCTAACACAAGAACTCAATCAAATTAGCTGGAAATGTGAATTGTGTCAAGGCCTACACTCCACATGCCACATGCCACATACCACCCACCCCCTAACCCCCCAAACACACACACAATTACCCACTTACCCCGCCCACAAATATTTATTCCATGAAACTGTAAATTTTCTTTTCCATTTGACTTTTTGTTCGTTCGTGTTTTTCTTTTTTTTTTAATTATCAAACATTTGACAGCAGCATCCTGATGCTTATATTCTGTTTTCTATAAAGTGAAGATACACACACACACACACTCACACTCACCGACACACACGCACACTCGTTAAATCTTAACCTTTTTCTGTTGGAGTAAAAATCTTTACGAGTTAGAAAAATCAACCCCCGAAATAACGTTAGATATTTATTTCTGATTTTTACAAAAAAAAAAAAAACACATTGAATAGCAGCGAACAAATGACAGCTAAAAGAGGAAGAGCATGTGGCATGGCGGCCATGCTGCATCATCATCATCAACAACAGCAACAACAACAACAACAACAACAACAAAAAAATCATCTTGAGTTTCGAATCTTGAGCATCTGCCAAATGCTACCTCAAATTGTCTCTTCTCTGTTTTACTCTCTCTCCCTTTGTCTCCCTTCCCCTCTCTCTCTCTCTCTCTCTCTCTGTCTCTCTATTAACCTCAATCTGCTCGCACTGCAAATATTTTCAGCAGTAGTTTGCAGCTCTGCTGATTCCCATTTCTAACACTAAATTTATGTGCCCAAAGCACAGCATGAATCAAAAATTGCTCATTTTTGGAAAGAATATTGAAAATATTCGACTTTATTTAGGTTGTCTTCTCAAAAATCCATTCAATTATTAAACTATGATGATTTAAGCATGTTTAAAATATAACATCGAAGATTGAAATTCTGGTCATCGATTAGCTGAGTGATGCGAATAAATCTAAGGATAAAAAAATGTTCTGTTTGTTCAGTTTTGTCTACGTTATTCATGACAAAAATCTTTTGATCTTCTCTTATTTTATTCAAACCCTGCCCTTGCTCTAATTTAAACTTAGCTGAGAGTGCAGAGTTGTCCTGAAAACCTGATCTTCTAGATATTTCTAACTCCATCTTTATAATCACTCAATATTTCTATATCATCTCTAAAAAAAAAGCAGCATTCTTGCCCAATTTTTTTATTTATATATTTGTTTGTGTGCTACACACACACACACACACACATATATATACTAATATGTATCCTACATCATTTGAATTATTATTAATTATTTCAATTAATTCCATTGAAAAAACCACCCACAAATGCAAATGCCATCTTATCTATCTGTCTCGCTCGCACGCTCATTCAGCTGCTAAACAAAAGACTGAGGCAACAAACTTGATGGGCGTCTCACATAAAATACAAAAATTTAACAAACAAATAAGTTTAAAAAACTACAAAAAGATATATATATGTATATAAAAAAAGGCGCTATCACAGGCTTTGAGACTTCATGTTTCTGCGCGTGTGTATGTATATACATAATAATGGATACAACTGCGGCCCAGAAAATAGAACCAAAATTAAATATTCAGTCTAAGATTGAAAATGTGATTTTTTCTGTACAAAAATTCAATTCGAAAGTGTGTTTTTACTCTGCAACAATTCAAACAGTTTTCAGTAGATGTTGACAGAATAAAAAGCCAAACATTAAACACCATTTTTGAAATGTTTTACTTAACTAGTCATCAATAAGGAATAAAAAAATCGCTAGAAATTAAGAAAAATGCCACGAAAACTAATTTTAATGTTAGTTTTTTAATGTCAGTCCAGGCCTTAAATCTTAGATCAATTTCTATTACGATAAGCGAATGATACTTAAACCACTTCGGAGCCCTCTTGCTGGGCTGCTTAGAATGAATCCTTAAAGTGCATCTGGGCAGATTGTTTGCTTTTAGCCATTAAAATATGTTAAACCCTACGGAAAGATGATTAATTTTTGACACCCAGATGGTAATAATTCCTATTAAGAAAATAATTAAGTTTCGGTTGCCCAATTGGTTTCGGTTTGATATCCTAAATTTTAATATAGAAAACTTTTTAGGAAAAGTGCAGAAACTAAAAAAACAAAGATTATTTTTGTATGCTCTGATGTTATTTATTTGGCCGGCACTGTAAATGTGTGCATGCATATATGTGTAGCTACAGATGTGGCCAAGAAGGAGCGTCAAATGGCGCACAGCTGCGCCAAGCAACATCTTGTTGTTGTTGTTGTTGTTGTTGCTGAGAAATTGTTGCTACATTTTGTGATTTTGTTGTTATTATTATTTCATGTGTGTCCTAATTCCAATTCCACAGAAATTTTGATCACACAATCACAAACATGCCAACAAAAAAAAAAAAATACTTTTATTTTTTTGTTGGCTTTTTTTTTTTCTTTTTGTATACATACAAAGTAAAGCGAAATAAATCTTAGAGTCGAGTGGCAAGCAAAACGAGTTGAAAATAAGAAGAAATAACTTTGGGCTAATGTGTTGTGTTGTTTTTGTAGTTGTTGTTGTTGTTGTTGTTGTAGTTGTTGTTGCTGTCGGCGCTTTATCCGATTTTGTGCTACTTGTTGTTGTTGTCGTTGCTGTGTTTTATGACGAGTTTCCGCTAATTGCTGATGCGCTGCAGATTAAATAAAACAATAATAACAATGGCAACAGCAGCTGTGCTCAAAATTTAGAAAGCAAAAACATCTCAAAAATCAACTTAGAAAATTACTTAGCTGGTAACAGAGATTTATTAGCCTTGTCGTCAGCACATAGCCAGGATCTTAGCTAGATCCACACCCGAAACATATGCTCAAAAAATATTCTCGAGAACAGATATGAAATATGCTATATATATATATGAATATATATGTATATATGAATGCTATTTCGATATGCTCTGATTTGTCATAATTTGCAAGAGACAATGACAGAAAGCAGAGCAAAACAAATTATTTACTATGCTCTTTGGAGTTGTGGCAATAGCAGAAATAAGATATTTTTTTGCTTTGAGAGGTGCGACTACAGTTGATATCAGATCTGATACCCAAGTTTCTATTACTAATCCGTCTTTATTTTTTTTTTTTTATGGATACAGACTATTGGAATTTGAGCGGGCGGAAGTTGGCTTGGTTCAGTGATGTACTTTTTAAAATTGCTGATATTAGCTTTCAAATGATGCTAACACCCACTGCTCTCCCCTCTACCTTCTACCCTATCCCCTCAAGCAGGCTCTTCTCCACCTGATTCACTGTTAAAAGAATATATATTTTGTATTCATCAATATTTGTATAATTTCACACGCCATCTAAGACAGAGGTACAATGTGGCATATTGCAGGATGATTCCTGGCTTTGATCGTCACTGAAGCGTGGCATGCATGTCATTCAAACAGTTACTTTGCGTGTGCAACCCTTCGATTGCCACATGCACTGCACGACTCAGTTTGGGCCAATTGCAAAGTGGAATAATAATACCCAAAAGTGGCGAAGGGTATGGGCAAGTCGTTGACATGTTCAAAGAGAAACTCTTCTTTAGCGCTTAGATGCTGTGACGGCGACTTATACACTGCGAGAAACACGACGCACTGCAGAACAGACAAATAATGTTACCATTAATCATAAATATAATTCAATTTTTGTTAAAACAATCATGGCTATTACACAAGTCGAGTGCAGCATTCAATCAATCAATCAATCAATCAACGTAAATCAGTTTAGTTAGAATAAAGTGCAATTTATTTTTTAAATTGAAGATCATTTGCAGCATACTCAATTGTTTGCTGCAGTGTATGCCATGTTACACACACACACACACACACACAGAGATACATAAACCGAAAAAGGGGCAAACTGAATTAGAAATGGAGAAAAAAAAATCAAGGCGTATCGCCGTTGTTGTTGTATTTGCCGCTGCTTAGATTTTGTGGGCCATTTAACGCATTGAGAAAAACGAGAAAAAAACCACTAACCAAAAAAAAAAAAAAAAAAATGAGCCGAGAATTATAGGAATTATAAGAATTACGCTGAAACTGAAGCTGAAGCTGAAGTTGAAGTTGAAGATGAAGATGAAGCTGAAGAGAAAGACATCTTACAGATATCAGATTATGGTGCTGCATTAGCCTAAGCTAATAATTTGAACCGTGTGTGTGTGTGTTGGTGTGTGTTGGTGTGTGTGCATATGAGCATAATGAGCTATAATTGGATTAAAGATTTATTTATTGTTATATTTCATTTTGTACAACAAAGATTTTTACCAGCCAGCTGCACGAAATTGGGCACTACACTTGCAAAAAACTTGTAGCTAGTCTGCTTGTACTCAAGTATTAAGTTTTTGAGTTTTTATTTCAACAATTTATAAACTGTAAGAAAAGCACAAAAAGAAATTTGATAATATTAAAGAGCGATGGAACTTGCAATACGAATAAATGAATGCATTTTAAACAGTGTTTTTTTTAGAGTGTGAGAATCGAAAGTCGGATGAGTTCAAAAGTCGGACAACCGACATTGGCATTGACTAATTAGCGGATCTCTTTTTCCCACCCTATTAAATAATTATTGCCAAAATGAAAAAAACATTTGCATTAATCTTGGTAATCGCTTTTTTTTTCTTCTCTCTTTTCTCTCTGGTTGCAGCCACAAGCAGTCGCAAGCGTCAATATCAGTTGCAATATCAACGGCAATATCAATACCACAACCCGAACCAGAACCAGAACCAGAACCCAAACCTAACCCTGAACCAGCATCAGCAGCAGCAGGAGCAGATGAGGATGAGGATGAGGAACTACAATGCCCAGAAACGGCTCAAAATTTAAAGCAAATTGTTTATTTCGGCAAAAGTCCGGGGCGACACAAGAATCTAGTATTATAATTATACCAACTATCTAAATTACGTATGTATTGTACGATTTATGTATAGAATAGTTTTAATCTACACCAAACCTCCGCCCCCAAACCCCAAATCCGAACCCCACCCACTTTAAATGTGGGCCAGGAAGTTACAAAAAAAAAAATGCTTCCAATCAATTTTCGGCAACGATTTTTTTTTTAAATTTTAAGCTCCACAAAATTTATATAGTATTTAAGCACAAAAACCCCAGTTAAAAAAAGATTTAGCACATGTACTAAGTTTAGTACATCGTGTAGTTTCACCCCAAGAAATGCTTTAAGTTTTATTAAATTTAGAACTCGTTTTAAAAATCCAACTTTTTTAATAGTACAGCAAGAAATTAGAAGGAAAGAGCATCAAATACTCGTACTAAATACGTACTTGAAATAAATATGAATAGTGAATGAGATTTAGTAGAAGCACATATTAAAATTCAACAATGTAAACAAAAAAAAACAAAATAAACGAAATCTGTGCTTTTCCTAAGTAATTAAATTCTGTTGAATTCATGTGCTAAAATTTAACAACAAAATCAGAAATACCAAAAGGTAATGTTTTTAAATTGTTTGGTCTACTTTAAATGTAATTTTAGTACATGTGCTAATCGTCTACAATATCCACCAAAATAGTGAGCAATATCAGGCAACACAATGAATGTGTAGTAAAAAACACAACAATAAGTCAATAATAGCTAGAAATGCATTGTACATATAAAATGTGTATGTGTTAATTATATGAATTATAATTCATTTCGATCGGTACTATTTTTTTTTGTTTTTTTTGGTACGCAAGCAAAAAATATAAGTTTCGACATATACAACTACTACTACCGACATATACTTAAATATCAACATTGTGCATATCATTTTTTGGGCAAGTTAATACAATAATTAAGCGTAAATAGCAAAAGTTAATACTTAAAAACTAAAAAAAAACAAATAAAATACTAAAAAGTATTAAGGGAAAACTAAATAGCAAACAGCACAAGGCAATAATTTTAGTTCAATTGATTTCGATTGGAATTTTTATAATTTCAACATATTTCAACTGTGCAATACAAAAGAATGAAGATAAAACTAATTTTAATATACAACTATATACTATATATTATATACTATATATATATATACAGATATACAATAAAGTTTTTTTTTATACACACTTACAACCATTCACAAACGTGTGAGTGTGTGTGTGTGTGGCAAGATTAAATATAAGCGCAGCATTCCGATTGCCTCAGATACAAATCAAGAAATGAGGAAACAATATTTAAAAAAAAAAAGATATGGCAAGAAACTGAAATGTATGAAAACCTGTAAAACTGTAGCTCAAACAACTACCTCGTTAACAATAACAAGTAAACCGAATGCTGACAAGGATATATAGATATATATATATATACATATATATATATATATATATGCAATACATATATATATAACGCTCACGAATACGTAAAACTTAAAAAACAAAAACAAAACCAAAAAAACAATTTATACGAATTGCAAACAAGTTAAATTAAATGTACATTAAATTTTAATTGTTTATATATATATATATATATATATATTATATATACTTATACACACATATATATATATATATTTATTTAGCACATCAGCCACTTACCACGCCCCGCCCCGTTCACACTTCCACGTTGTCATCGGTTTAAATTTGAATATTTACACATAACAAACACATTTTGGCCAAAACACAATATTGTTGCACACATATGACAACAGGCGTGGCATCCACATGGGCGTGGCTGTGGCTGACTTAAGGCAAGGCGTGGCATTGCCGCCCACTAAACCCTTAAAAAAAAAATCGAAAAAAATGTTTTCTCATCCTTAAATGTAGTTGTAGTTGTGCATCTATTTCAACAACGAAAACTAATTAAAAATTATTATAAATAAAAAAATTTAAAAAAAAATTTAAAGAAATTAATTTAAGTTTTTTTTTCAATATGTTAAATTGCACTACATAAGTGCAAAAGGGCTGAAACGAAAAAAATTAAAATTTTCCTATCAAAAATGAAAAAAAAATTCTTTATATATATAAATATATATGAAGACTATACATCAATTGGTTTAAAAGGATTCTCTTATCCCGAATTTTTTTTGTTTCAGTCCAACAGCATACAAAAAGAAACTAAAATAGTTTTGTAGTATTTTTTTTTTTTTGTTTTTCTTTTGGAACACGAAGCAATATACGTGAAACAGGCGAATTTTATGTTGTATTTTCTGTAATTGACCTAAAAGCGAAACATATTTAAATTATGTAGCAACTACATGTTAAATTTTAGCAATTAGTTAAAAAGAAGAAAGTAATATATATTTAAAAATAAAAAGAAAATTAAAAAGAAAAAGAAAAAGAATGAAAATTCAAGCTAAGAAGTCAATCAGTTTTGAGAGCACCAATTGAAAATGAACAGGAAAATATGAAAAAGAAGAAAACTGTTAGGAATAACCCGTTATTTAGCTTCTGTATTGCCGAAGACAACCTTGCAGATATGACCAAAATTAAAAAAAAAGTAAATTCAATTTTTTAACATAAAATGTCCGTTAATAAACCAGCTCCGCTCTAAGATCAGTTTAGATAAATAGAATCGATGGAACTGGGTCTTTTATTTTTGGTTTAGTTTAGTTATTGTAAGATTAAATTGCATGGATTAACCCATGCCCATCTCACCACTTAACAACACATAAAGCTATATATACATACATACATATATATATATATATATATATATATATGATTACTAATGACAACAGATAACAATAACAAAATAATGACAAGGAAACGTGTACCTCTCAAAAACCTGGCTAAGGGCAATTCGAATTTAGGATTCCGATTTCAGCTTCTAGTCGGCATAACAGTGTGCGTGTGTGCGTGTGTGCGTGTGTGTGTGTGTGTGTGTTTGTGATTGAATGTGTGTGTGTGAGTGTGTGTATTTGTAAATTTTTACAGACTCAAAATACAATATACATATATACAGTAAACAATTCTTTGGTAGCGCAGAGTTTCGAGGTGCACTCTAAAAGTTTTTAAGGAACAAACAAAAAATTAAGCAAAAGAAAACAAAAAATAAAAATGAAAGAAACATTTCGCAAATATGTATATCAAATTTTCCTTAAACTATATAAATGTATTTCAAATAAATGGTAATGTGTAGTAAACGGCAAACCGCTATCCAAAAATGATAATAATAACGCAAAAATTAAAACTGGGGCAACATTCTCAACAGCAAACATGAATTTATGGCAAGGAAGTAATATACCAAAATAATTATAAATATAAACAAATTGAACAAACATTAATATATATAATACCCATATATATATCGATATATATTTATTTATATATATCATTTAAAGCCACAGTAAGTACATCCAAGTACTTACAAATCCAGAATGAGAACGAAACCGAGTATAGAAAAAGAGAATGATCAAGAGATTGCAAATGAGAAAATAATATGAAAAATTGACAAAAACCTAATATATATATATATATATATATATATATAAAATAATATATATGAAAAACAAAAAAAGAGAGAACCGATTTTTTTTGAGCCGAAATAAAGCATAAAACAATGTAAACTACAAAAACTTGATTTTTTTGAATGGAATCTTTGGATGCAGATTTATCACTAATTCTTTATTATTTGCAAAAACTCTAGCAAAGGACGATCACGGAGCTTCATATGAATTTAATCCACAGGTAAGAGTCCATGCCTGAATATAATTTAACATGAAGAATCTAATAGAATTACTGGAAGCACTTTGCTTGAAACCCGATATCCCCGTCAAAGTCCAAGAAGAGGGAAAAATTCAAGGTAACAAATTGTATTTTAGACTAAAAACTGAAGCGATATTCCAGTCCGAGACTTATTTGGATAAGGGCTCTTTTTCATATTGATTCTACATCGACAACTTATGCATATTCATTATTTTAGCATTTTCTGTACAAAATCTAGGCATAAATATGTTTTTGTAGTTGGGGGAACTTTTATCTAAATACCTTTAATTGATATTACGTGATAGAAATGCTGATATTCTTTGGTCAGATTAAATGAAAGTCGGTTTTCGCTCTTTGGGAATAGTAATTACACTGATAATAAAGTTAATGATGATGATGATGATGATGTTGAACTTGAAACTCGCTGGCCACATTCATGAGTACATATAACTACAATCATTCATATGCATGCACTCAAAACACACACTCACACCCCGCCGGGCACTTGTATGCGCCTCGGGGGTGAGGTGACTTGAGGAGCGCAGGGACGGGGCATAGGCAGTGGCAAAGGCAGGGTTAAAAAAAAAAAGGCCGTGCCTCGGCGCAATCACGCAGACCGTGTCCAATTAAAAGGCGCCGTACATCATTTGGAATGCGGCACCAGCAGAAAATGGAAAATGGAAAAATCTACAGGTGGTGGCGACGACGACGTCGGCGACTTCTCAGATTTGAGTTTCCTGCATGCCAAGCCAGAACATTGAGAACAGAGAGAGGAAGAATAACAAAACAAAATAAAATAGTAGGAGGCTATCGGCTAAGAAACACACAGGATAAACACAGAAGAACGACAGGAGAGAGAGAGAGAGAAAGAAGGATAGTTAAACAAACGGCATTTGCATTGTCAGCTAAACAGGTTGCGTTCACACACACACACATACATATATATATATATAGGTTTCTGCATGCCCTCTGTCTCTCTTAAAAAGAACGCAGCTGCTATTACTATTTTGGCCGTTTAGAAGCTAAAAACGTAGCTGTTTAATAAATTATAAATAAAATAGTATAATCAGCAAGCTAGATAAATAGACAGATGTAGATGGATGACGGATCAAGAATTTATTAACTTTTTAGTGTACCCCGATTTATTATATACTTCATTCAAAATATGTAATTTTAAAAAAATTTTATTTCTGATTAAATTTGGCATACAAAACGAATTTGGCTTTAGAATATTTGAATGAGCTGTATTGATAATTTTTAAACTTCTGCAAGATTTTATGCTAGGCAAAAAAACACTCCTGTGTGTTGCATGTAGAGACTTCTGTTGCAAAGTACTAATGGAGAAAAGATTTCCAAAAATGAATAAGAAATTTTGTGTACATCATCTACCAAGTGACATAGCTTCACCAAGCCTATCCGATTTTGTGATAATCAATGACGGGAAAGATGCAGTTTTAAACTCAGAAGACATCGAAATCCTTAACCCGACAACGATTCTCACATTCGTGCAGCAATTAGGGTTGGATTAGAAGCAGGAACAGAAGATCGAATAAGTGCATAGGGGCATGCCCCAATAATAATAAAAATAATAATACCACTACCACTAAACATACGTTTGCCATTTTTTCTAGCGGTTTTTTTTTTAAGCTCAATTTGTTTTTCTTTTTGCGACAACACTGGTGCAGAAAGAACAGCAAGGCTGCGATCGCTGTTGTTGTTGCTGTTGTTATTGTTTCTGTTCTTCTCTTGTGTTATTTTTCAATTTCGTTTCTGAGTGTCCCAATCTCACTCGCTTTCTCTCTCTCGTTGTCGTTCCTCTGCCGATTTTCTATGTCAAATTATTGTAATTTATTATTGCATGCCAAGTTAATGAGTCCTGTGTGCGTGCTCTCTCTTTCTCTCTCGCTCTCACTGGATGTCTCACTCTCTCGCTGTCTAATGGCCAACTGCTGCATGAACAATGAAAATCGAAAATTGTTGTTCGTAAACCCAAAGGAGCGGGAGAAGAAGAAAAAGAAAAACAAAGATATTTCAGTGCACACCTTCCTACATTTTTAATCCAGCGGAAAATCAAGAAAAATAATGCGTCAAGCGACAGTCAGGTAGAAAAAAACTGCTCAATGTTCATGTTCTTTTGATTGCCTTTTCTTTGGACCATGAGTGTGTGTGTGTGTGTGAGTTTGTGTGTTTGTGTTTCTGTGTGCGTCTGCTTTGATTGCGCAAAGTTGTTTACCGATTGAACTCGCCTACGAAATGGAAAGCTAATCAAATTGAGGTTGGTCAAGAAAAAGAACGCAGATCAAAGAAAAGAAAAAACAAAATCGGTGCAAGTACAGTAATAACTGGAGAGGTGGCACTCACAGAAATTATAATCGTCATTTTGGATGCGTATCTTAATAATTCTTTTAAAAAATATCATCTTTGGATATGGAGTGAAGTAAATTATAAAACTATATTTTCAATGTATATAAATCAATGTAAATAAAATGGCGTTTGGATACTTAAAATTTCTAACTTGCGAGCGACATTGTAGCTAAAAAGGGATTTAAATGGAAAGCAATTGCTAAAGGTCATAGCAAAAATGTTTTGATACATTGCAGATCTTTATTTGCTGCTCGTCTCCACTAAAACTCTCTGGCAGAAACTCTCACATTTGTCGTTTGCTGAGCGACGCTTACGCGGCTAATTGAACTACCAGCCAGGGGCGCTTTTTGGGAGGCATATGTTTGTGTTTACCTCCCCTGTCTCCTCCTCAACAACCTCGCGTTGAGGGAAAACCTTCCGTTGAAAGGAAAAACCTTTTAAAGCGCTTTGCGCTGTAAGCAGCGCCTAAAAGCAGCTTACACTTACACTTACCCACACACACACTCACACACACACACAAACACACACACACACACAATTGGCAAACAACGCAAAACGGATGAAAAATTTTTGCATAGCAAAACGGCAAAATCAAAAGCAAAAACACAGATGCCCCAGAGAGAAGTTGTTTTTTTTTTGTCATGCCCTTTCGATGAAAACAGAGCCTCGAGGCAAAAAGCTTGATATGCAGACCCTGCCCATCTCGCCGAGTCCCGCCCATTTCTAGACAGGGCGACTTCAGCACATAAACCCATAACTTTTCATTGAGCGTGTAATTCGTGTGTGTATGCATGGGTGTGTGTATGTGTGTGTGTGTGTGTGTGTGTAAGCATGTGACAATTGTTAAATGTGGGTGTGAAAACTACTAGAATTTGATTTCAAAAAGTATACGTTTATTGTTGCTGAGTAGAAATTGGATTTTAGTAGATATGAGAAATGCGCTGTGAGTAAGTAATAATCTCATTTATAATTCTCCAATTGTTTTCTTGCTCTACACTTAACATTCTCTCCATACATTTGTAAGTGTGGAGTGATATAAAGTGGTTTTCAATTGTCTACAGAAAGTGGAGAAAAAATACAGAAACCTAATCAGACTTTCTACATTACGTCCCTCAACTCTACACTACATCTCTCATCTGAGTGCTATAAGAACTCTCCACTCATCTCTACGCTGCACCCGATGTGTCCTTAATTTAATTTGTTGCTCGACGTTATTTTACACTACTCTCCGATTGATTTCTGACTCTCTTCGTGTGTAGAGTAAAACTACAACAAGAACAACGATAACTACAAGGAGTGGAATCCAATATTGATCCAATACAATAGAATATGTTAATTTTTTAAAGATTAAATATATTTACATCCATCTACATACAAGACCTTGAAAGCGGCTTAGTCTAGCAACGCACAAGCCCAACCCCACCTTCACTCCCATCACCATCCCCACCTATACAACCACTGTCACAGGCAGAGAGTCCACATCCTGCTTGCCTCATGTGTATATGTGTGTAAGTGTGTGTGTGCGTGTCCAGGAACTCTGCTTCTGTTTGAATAAAACGCATTTTTCAAACCATGAGCTAAAAATGCCAATGTTGGCATAAATGTGTGTGTATTTGTATGTGTGTCTGCATGAATAATGTACATATGTGGTTGTATGTTTATTTATATATATATATATATATATATATATATATTAACAAATACAATTTACATATGGACATGTGTGTGTTATGTGCTGTCGCTGAAGGCGTTTTGGGCAGTTGGCAAACAGAAGCTGTTTTGGCGAGAGCCCGAGGGCTCAGTGCCAGTCAAAAGCCTCCCCCTGCCCGCTCCCCACCCATTCTAGCAATCTTATTTCTCTCCATGCTACAACTACCCCACTACCAGCTATGAATAGCCCCAACCCTATGCCAATATTGAAACTTTCAACTATACACACACACTCACACACACACATACGCAAATCATACAGTGATCTCCAGATTTGATGTTCATGTAGACTTCATGTATTTATTTATATGTGTTCTTGGACAATTCTACACAACTTTAGTCTACAGTAATACAAAATCTCTTCACTTAACCCTACAACACATCTGACTTGCTCTCAACTTTATTTTGCTAACTTTACACAACTCTACACAACTCTACAAAACTCTTCACTACTCTAAACTCCTCTACACTACACTACACAATCTAAATATGCACACACCGATATAAATATTTTTATATTTACGGTATTACGATATGGTTGAGTTCTCCTCCTATGTTGAGGGTATCAATTTGCGAGCAAGTACTGTACTCTTAAAATTTGTGTGTGGACCACTTTCATTTTTCACCCACACACACACACACACACTACACATCCACACACAAGTCTTGGCTAACTGCCTGGCTGGTCTCATGGTCGAGACGATAAAAAAGCTTAGGCTTATGCTTTCGCACACTTTAAGCCAACCCAACCGCCACCCACACCATAGCCCACTCTCCACTCCACCCAAAGCCACACACAGCTGCAGAGGAGCATAAGGAAAGTCTACTGCAAAGCATGCGTAATTTTTAAGGGGTGCAGTCGATGGGGGGGAGGCTCTGTTCGAAGGGGGTAGGCAAATAGTACATATACATAAATATACATACACTTACATACATGGCGCGGAGCACATGTGTCCATGACGTACCACCCATGCATAACACCCTGCACTGCCAAATCCACCCCAACCCCCTCCAGCATTGGCACAGCCTGTGGCTAAGCTGTCCAGCAAAGAATTGCGTTTTGATTTTGCATTGGACTTGTGCCCCAAAATACAATTTATACGCTATTTGAAATGTAAAGCACGCGTGCAAATGTGTGTGTGTGTGTGTTGCTGATTTGATTTTAAAGACATACATATATTATTTCCAGCAATGGCTTTAAGTTTCGTTGGTCAAAAGAGAGGCCATAAATAACGGCCAACTTCTTGGCCTAATGCAGTTGACAAATTTTAACAAGATTTGCCATGAAAGTCATGTGTACTCCTTACATACATATATGCTAAAGTATATGTAACTAATTATACATTTTTGGTAACTAATCGCTTAGCTGCACAACACGTTTTGCCTTTGACCTTTGTTTCATCAAATGTGAAAGAATTTTGTTCCCATCTGATTTCTTTACCAAATTAAATACTTAAGCTTGGCGCCCTGGATCGAAAACATATGTTAATAGCGTTGCCAACAAAATTTATGTTACAAGAGGTGCTAACAAGCCGTGTGTTAGTAGCGCTGCCAACCTATGCTTGAAACCATGATATTTATCGATAGGCTGAGCAATTAAAAATTGGCGCGCTGCAGCCAACCTAACATATTCAAGCAGCGTTGCCAAGTTGGGCATCAGCCAGGGCTACTAATCGATAAGTGTTGGCTTGTTTGCCGATGACAAAATTGACCTCAGCGCAAACTTATATTAATAATATTATTATTAAACAGACCAGTAACCTTCATTTAGCTTAACAAATCCAACTTTGGAAAAGAATGCTTTAAATTATAAAATACAATCAACGGTTACATTGAACTAGTTTTCATATCGATACACAGCTCGCAGGTAGTGTTAAACACAGTTCGAATAAAAAGCCGCGCTGCAAACAAAACAGCAAAACTCGACCGTACTTGTTAAATCTCTAAAAGTAATAAATATATAGATCGTGTGAATACAATGTCTACGCTACTAACTCACGAGAATGGCACAAGCTACAACAACAACAACAGCAGCAACAACAACAATCAGAATGGCGACTTAGTCTTGCCGCAACAGGATGCAGCACTGACGCAAGCAATTAGCTATGTGCGTGAGTTTAGCACCCAGCTGAAGGCCTATCAACAGCTCAAATCGGAGGAGTCGCTGCTGCACCTGCAGCGAAGTATTGCGCTGCTAGGCACTAAAGTGCCTCCAAATTGTTATGCTGCCGGCAATTTGGAGCTGGCCAAATTTTTTGTCGAGCTGCACGCGCTGATGAGCGGCCTGGATGATGGCGATGGCGATGCAATGTGGAGCTGTGTGTCGCTGTTGCAGCACTGCAGCCGCAACTTGGATGCACGCAACGCCATTGTGCAGCAATATTGTTTTGTGCCCCTGCTGAGCTATCTGCTAAAGCGGACAACGCGCGAGGAGCGTGTGCAACGCCTTCTGCTTCTGCTCCAAGATCTCACATTTGGCATACGCATCGGCTGGGAGGAACCGTATCTGGTGGTGCTGCTCGAGCAGCTGGTCGAGCTCGTGCACAGCGCAGACGACGAGGATGCTGACGATCCCAATTTGAGGCAGGCAAAGCTGGCGCTCTCCATCCTTGTAAATGTGTGCTACAAGAATTTTGTAGTGCTGTTTCTTTTTCTGCGCAGCGTGAACATCTCCAGTTTCAGCCGACGCATTCAGAACTATGGACTGCTGGCGTATAAGATGCTTATCATACTGTCAGAGGATGTGCATAGTTTCGAGCAACGGGAGCTGCACACATTTCTACGCACCGCCTTTGCCGGCATTGGGGATTACCTGAGGCAGTGGGATGTGCCACAGCTGCGGCACATTGTCGACCTGCTGCTGGAGGCCCAATGCCATGCGGGACTGCAGCGTGCCATGCTCAGCTATGGTCAATACTGCGAGGATATCGAACGAGTGCTGAATGTAAGTAATGCTTGGCTCTCCACCTCCTTCTCCAACAGCGCCTCCTTCTGCTTTGCAGCAAATTGATGCCCGTCACGAGATGAATGACGCCAGTGAGGATGTGCGCAAGCATCAGCAGTGCTGCATGCAGTTAATTTTCAAGCTGATCACGCATGTGCTGCAGCTCTCCGAGAACCACAATGCGATTAGCTTGGACGCAATCACGCCCAGGCTGTACGAGCTTCTCTGCGACTGGCTGGAATCCGATTTATGTGGCGTGGCTGCCATCGAACTGTTATCCTCGCTGCTGCAACGTGGCAAGCAGTCGGCTGTCGCCCAACTGATCGCACGCGAACCCAACTCCAACGTCTTCAAGCTGGTCAACAGCGCCGAGCGCAGCGAGACGAAGCCCATCCAAGTGACGGCCATACTCCAATTGCTGCTCTGTCTGTTGCGTGATCCGAAGACGGAAAAACTGGTCCTATCCAAAATATCCGAGTCGTATTTCGATAAAATACTCGCCGCACAATTAGCATTGTTGCCTCAAATGCTCAACGGGCAAACGCTCCCCGCCGCCGAGGTGGAGAAGGTCGTCTTTTGCCTGCTGCTGCTGCTCAACTTTGCCAGCATCGCTAAGAAGGCCTATCTGGACAAGTGCTGCGCCCTGCTCGAACTGCCCCAGCTGCATTATGCCCTCGCCCGCGCCATGCTCAGCGGCAATGAGCAGCTGGTCGCCGCCATGCTTCAAATAGCACAATTCGAACAGTTTCCCAAGGCAGCCGTTGCAAAGGTAAGCTCCTCATCTCTATTAACAAGGAGGCATATATTTAAAAAAAAAATATATATAGATATATCATCAACAGTCAGTATGATACAAATCGATTTTCGATAGCAATAAATACACACAATTTTAATTGTTAATAGATATATAATTTTGACTGACATATTATTTTGGAATCAACTGGAAGTACTTCAATAGGACCACGAAGAAAAGTTCTCGGTGAACAGTTGCTTTCATTTTGGGTCAAAAAAAAGTCATTTATATATATATATATATATATATATATATATATATATGTACTATGTATTGCTATATATCTACACAATTTGCATTTGCAAAACATTTTTATTTTTAATAATGATTAAATGATATATAACCATTTGTATCCACATGGGACTACTGAATACTCCTCTTCTCTTTTACGCTGGCAGTACGTGTCCAAAATAAGCAAGAATACAATTGCCACACCGAGCAGCAGCAGCAACATCGAGTCGGATCCTTCGGAACAGTGGCGCAATTTAAGCACCATTTTGAAGGGTCATCACACGTTCATCGACAAGGAGCTGGGACAGCGAGTAAATGCCTTGATTGAGAGCATTGGGGCAACGCTGGAAAGGAATGAGCTGCAGGCGATGCCTGTGTCGCAGGTGATTGAGGTGTACAACCATCGGATCGATAGCCTCGACAGTCAGTTGCATCAAACGCAACAGCGGCTGGAGCAAGCCAGCGATCATCTGACCAAGAGCAGCCAGCTAACCCATGTGCAGAATGCCCAACTCAAACGTTTTCAGAGCAACAACTTGGAGCTGCTCATCAGCCAGGAGCGGTGCGTAAGCCAATCGAACATTCTAAAGCTCTCTTATCAGATTAACAAATCGAAATCCTTCCTTGTTCGATCTGAAAACAGGGTTTTACTAATTAAATATAAGAAATTATTCGATATCGATATTGAGCAGGCTGCAAACACAGTGCAAGGATCTCAAAGCTCAGGCGGGACAGCTGAAAACGAATCTGAGCGATTTGCTCAAGCGTTGGTCGGAGACATCGGATCAGTTGAAGGCCAGTGAACGTCGTCTGGCAGTCAAGCAATCCGAGATCGACAAACTGCAAAAGGACAACGAGGAGCTGAGCACCAATCTCAGCTCCAAAAGCGAGGAGCTCTCGAAACTGGAAGCACTTAGCAAGGACAATGTAAGTTACATTCGAAATCAATTCACACCTATACTCACCCATATATGTGTACATTCGTTTCTCTCAGTGCAAACGCATCGATAAGCTGAAGAAAACGGTGATTGCCTATGAGCAGGACATCAAGGATAAGGTGCGCACCATTGAGGAGCGTACTGCGGAGCTGGCCAAAACGCACAAGGCGCTCGAGGAGCAGCGGGAGGGACGCAAAAAGTGCGAGGATCTGGTCAGTCTGCTGGAAAAGCAACTGCAGGAAAAGAAGGAGCAGATCGAACTTCTCGAAGCGGAGCAAAACGAAACGGAAGATTTGCGTAAAACAATCATGTCCCTAATGGAAAGCAAAAAGCCCAAGCGTAAACCTTGATTCAAAATACATTTTTTCTTTTCATTTTTTTTTATTTGTAAATATCTACAATTACGTTAAGTTATTTTTAGTATATCAGAAGTATTATAATTCGGCTCTCGAAAATGATTTTAAAGACATTTGCATTTGCATTTGCGTCATGCAACTTTGACCAGCTTTTCTCGTTTGCCAACAGATGGCGTTTTCTTATAAGATATTTTTCTGTAAACCGTGTTAAATGTATTCAAGGTAAAGTGTTGAAAATAATAATAATAATGCACTCACACGCAGCAGCAACAATAAAATATCAAGATTTGTTTTGTGTTTGTATACAGATATATACATACATATATATCTATGTATATACAATTTATTAGCCAATTGCACAAACAAGCATCAAATAAACAATACAATGCAATTGATTGTTTTTTTTTATGTTTGTTGTGCAGTTAAATTATACAATTCAATTACAAATTCCAATTTAACCAATATGTAGAAAAGATATATATATATATATATAGAGACATATATAAATGGATTTTCGAAAGTTAATATACGTTTTATATATATATATATATATATATTAAATATAAATTACAAAACTTTGCATATACATGGGCGAGGGGGAAACATTGGCGAATATATATATGGATGTGTGTGTGTAAATTTACTAAATGTTTGCTAAATAGTCGAACTTTTTACTTAATTAACTAACACCAGCTCTGCGACTTGAAAAAATAGACTCGTAAAAAGAGCAAATAATCTAATAAAAAAAAAAGAAGAAAATATTACAAAAGTCAAATACAAAAAAAAAAAATCATATAGGAATATACAATATATATACGTTCGAAGAAAATAAGGTGGAAGTTCATTTTGGAGGAAGTTCATTCTGAATTATTAAATAACACAAACAGCAAAAGTGGCACCAACTAATGACTAAAAGCTAAGCGCTACGACACTAAATTTAAATTTTTTAATTTGTTTGGCCAATTGTATCAAAAGTTTCACTTGTGCGTCTGTGTGCCTGTGTAACTGTGTGTGTATTTGTCTGAGGTAAAGATACAGATAGAGATGGATGAAGCAAGGAGAAGGGAAAGAGGAAGGGTGGGGGGGGGGTAGTTGAAGAATAATGTATGGGCATGTTTAGGATCCAAAGTGCTCCTTGTCCTGATCAATGGTTGCAAATTCGTAATTGCCACGCCCATCAAACTGTAAATAGTAATTGTGATGCGCCCAAAGCGACTTGCGATGCGATACGGTAAATAGCGTAATGCCCGCCTCCCGACAATAACTGTACATCTTGCCCTCAACATCAACGGATACGGCACTGGTGCACTCATCGAGAATCGCAAACTGTGGCTTGTGATAGAAGAGGCGGGCCATCGCAATGCGCTGCTTCTCGCCGCCGGACAGCACATCGATCCAATCCTCGATGGCATCGAGTCCATTCTCCCGCTGCTCCAGATACGTTAGCTGCACAATGTCCAAGAAGTGTAAGAGATCCTCATCCGATTTGCCCAAGCGACGCATATCGTCGCGTGTATGCGGATAAATAATCTGAGAGAAACAGAGACAGAGAGGCAAATTAATATATGAGTAAGCGAGAGAATTTAACATAGTAGAGAGAGAGCGAGAGAGAGAGAGAGAGAGAGATAAAGAGCGATATATATAGATAGAAAGAGAGAGATAGACTCAGCAAAATACCCTCTCTCTCTCGCAGGTCTTTAAAGCATTGGATTAATCTTGTAGAAGGCTTAAGTACAACAAATATGACTTTAATTTTTATTTGGACGTGGATCCCAGATCGCGAATTACTAGAGAGATGACTTAATACAACAGTTCTAATAGAGGCAAAAGAGGCAACACAACTTATTAATGGGACAAGCATATTATAATTATTGAATAAGTTTCAAAATGGGATACAAATTTGTAGACAGAAAATGAAGATTTTAGCAAAGTTAAATTAAACAAGTTAAAAAGAGAAAGATAAAAATGCAATTGAAGGATTTTAGTAGAGATTGGGGCAAGATGCATGCGAACAAATGCCAAATGATCTGCTCTGTGAGCGAAAAGTGGCAACATTTAATATATATGAATATTATTTATAAGAAATATAATATTTAAATCGGTTCTAAGACTTGGGACCTACCTGATCACGGAGGCTGCCTAGCGTCATGTAGGGACGCTGTGGAATGTAGAAGAGTTTGCCACGCGATGGTTTCGTCACCTTTCCACCCCAGGTGGGCCACAGTTCGCCCAGGATGCGAAACAGTGAGGATTTACCACAGCCATTGGGACCACAGACGAGAACATTGGTGCCCGACCTAAGCGGAACAATGAGATAAAGATAAAGATATAGATTTAATTAGACTTGGAGTTGGCAGCTTGACTTACTTCACTTCAAAGGTCAGCTCCCGGAGCAGCACATCGCCATTGGGCGTGACCAGTGGCACCTCCTCGAATCGTATGATGTTGTCCTCGAAGCACATGATGCCCTTGTTGGGACCAAAGGCTGATGAAGCGGAACCGCCAACATTTTGCGCAATGCTATTGCCATTGACCATGGTGCGCTCATAGGTGCCCTTGTTGAGATCACTCAGCACCTTGATCAGTTCCGTCATGCGTGCCGTAAAGCCGGCCAGACGCGACATCTCCCTGCCAGCCAATACCAGACGACCAATAGCCTCCGCCAGCTTGACCAGCATCCGTCCGTACGTGTAATAGGCCTGGAGACGCTGTCCGCTCTTCTCGCCCGACAGCAGCGGATGATTATCCGCGAAGAAGGGTATCGACACCGCATAGAAGCCAACAATCGATGCAAAGTCTGCAAGCCAAAAGAATACAACATAAGCCATTTGCCAAGAGATTCACGAGTGCTACTCACATTTGCCAATGATGTTGTCGATGATGCCCATGCTGACGCGGAACTCGAGGAACTTGCGCAGATGCGAGCGCAGCTTGGAGAAGCTGGCGAGCAGGGTTAGCTTCTCACGCTTATTGCCCTCATAGAAGGCGACCTCCTCCGAGTTGGTAATTAGCCTGCTATTCACATATCGGAACTCTCCCTCCAGCTTCTGCTCCTCGACGGTCAGACGACCGGTGGGACGACGGAGTCGCGTCAGAAATATGCCCGCAAACAGCAGATAGAGCATCAGAATGGACGGCGTTTTGCCACCCAGATTCACAGTTAACCGATACACATAGATGAATATGTCCAGCACTGGTTTACTTATATTCGAATACAGATCGGTTGCGCTCTCGCAGAACTTATCAATGTCCGTCGTCAGCAGCTGATCGGCGTTCGCTATCCGATTATCCAGATTGGACATTTTATAGTATGTGTAGCCACTGCAAATAAATGGATAAATGACAAATGACTTAACAATATCTTCAATATTAAAAAGTCCACTTTTTGGATTGCTCCACTCAGTCGTCTACACATATCAACAAGAAGTACAAACTTGAAGCTCGAAACATTTACATAATACAACTTTAAGCGAGAGGCGATATACGAAACAAAATATAGTTTAAGAGTGTACAACAAAACCAGCCAAAGTATTGCATCAGAGGTCTATGCTGGAACTCATAGAATCCAAGTCGTCGCTTCTTATTGTAGCTCTGCATGGAACAATCTACAAATTGTTGAAAATTCATTCTAGCAGATTGGAGCAGCTAAGAGCCAAGATAAATGAATACCAGGAACAAACAGCATAGCTCTCCTGGACACCAAAAAGCTATAGCTGACTTAGCAATGAGAGGCACTCATAGATACCCTTTAGCTGTAAACTCTCGCCCTGCTTATGTTCCTGCTGCTATTGCTACAACTACGGAAAATACAATAAAAAATGGTCTGCTATTATAGAGCAAAAAAGCATTCAGTTCAGTTTGCTATTGTTTTTTTTTTACACTCGTAGCAGTAGCAATAGCAGGGGAATATTTCTACTAGTTGATATGAAATAGCAACAGTGTTTTGATCTAGAACAGTCTCGACTATAGCAATCCAATGGATTCATCGTTGCTCGTTAGAGAAAAGATGTGCAAGTCTTCTCAGGATTTTCGTTGGGAGGTCTTCAACTCACTTGAGGTACTGATTGTACAGATGATGCGTTAGGTTTGTGCGAAAACGCAGCTTCAGCTCGCCGAGACTCCATTTGAGGATATTGGTAACCACAGAGATCTAGCGAAAATGAAAATAAATTATGTAATTTCGATAGTATATATAGAAGTGAGGAGAGCATACGTACCGCTGGCAATGCCGCCAGATATTTAAGTAGTGCCGACTTAAACTTGGCCCGATTCATATGTATAATGGTGCTCTCGACAACTGTTGCATTCTGTATCATCCAAATATCGCTGACAGATCGGCCGATCAATGCGCCCGCAATTACCATTAGCAGACCCGTTTCAATGCACCAGAATCTCGGTATGAGAATAGCTGTCACAAGAAAGTTACATATGTTAATAATATTTTCTATTTATATATAAACATCACATTTTCAAATATATTTACAACAATTTTAATACTCACGTAGAAGCTTTCGCAGCTGTTTGAAGAATACAGCATTCACATGAGCCTTGTGCGACTTTTTGTCCTTCTTCTCCGAGATGGTATACTGAATTTTTTCCTCATAGCTTGATTTTCTGTAAATTTCATTAAAAAATTTCAATGATTAGATTTAAAGCGATTTTAATTCATTTCGATTTATAAGGAATTTATCAATCATTTAACTCTGCTCGTATCTTCCACAATTATTAAGATGGAGTCACTAAATTTGTGGCTCCTATGATAAGCTATGTGAGAGTGTTTTAAGGTATGCTAATTCCAATTTATTATTTTTAAGCTTATTTCAATTGTGGTTGCGTAGTAATAATATTTAGTAAGGTGCAAAGTTTAAAATTATCACATGAATAGCTAGCTATAAGAGCACTTTCAGACCGGTTTACTGAATATTTATGCAAATAAGCCTCATCAATTTCAGAGTAGTAACAGTAGTAATAATATTAAAATTCAATAGTTTAAACTTTTATATTTCGTAATTTGTAATAAAATTGTGGTCACAGCAGCAGCTGAAATGAGATCGGCTTAAAGTTTCTGATATAAAAATAGACACAAAATAATAAGAATAAAGTTTTGCAAAAGTATTTTATTTATATTCATGATCAGCATTGCTAGCCGAGGCAATCGAGGAGCTTTGTCAGAGGCTATCAAACAGCTAAAGGCTTTCAAATTTGTCAGATCAATTTACTATAATGATTTTCGCTACAAGGTTTTAGTCGCGACAAATAATGTTATCTGAATCAATGTTATGATTCCATATTGAGCACGTTTTAAATTTGCTTATCTTTTGTTTAATTTCATTTAAATTACACAAAATATGAATGATTTTAAAACAGTTAGATTTAGTGGCAATCTTTAACTTGCAACTTGTTGCACATTTCCAACTGATTTTGAAGTCAGCTAACCCAGTGCATCGGAGCGCGACAACAATTCCCGGTGTCTAATTGCACGGCCAGTTGGCTAACAAAATTAATATTTCGATGTTGAGTTTACAACTACGTGCAATATAATTGTGCACAGGTATATCGAGACAGGTATATATATATATATATATATATATAATGAATATCAGATAGGTCTATTTGCCATCGTCAAAGATTGCTTATTAAATGCGAATGCTTACGAAAGAGAGACAGACATCATCATCATCATCATTATCAACAGCATTATTGAGAAAGACGACCAATTAATATAGTATTAAAAGATAATAACTTGCCACCAGATTTTATGCGCTAAAGGGTATATTGGATTTCTGCTAAAGCATGTAACAAGCAGCAGGAAACCCCAATCAGCAGTAACAGCTGAAGCAATATAGCCGAAATTCCAGAAATGCGATTGCTTTTTGCTATCGCTGACTAAAATAATATTATTTATAAATATATAAAAATTGTGTAAATAATTATATTTTAGTTATTCAGATTGTATATTTGATTTAGATCTACAAATATTTCGTAATTGTCAGGCCCACTCGAAAACAGTATTTTTTTTAGTAAGTATTTGATTTTAATTAAAACATAAGCTGCGGATGCGGATATGTAGGCGGATGCGTATGCAATGCTGCGTGGTTAGGTCCGGTCAAAGAGCAAACAAGCCAGTTTTGCTTGGACTTTGGTTGGCCAATTATTGCGACGGTTTTATTGGCGTTTGCTTATCACACAATGGTTGCTGGGCATATTTTATACGTTAGTATGCATGTGTGCGTGTGTGCGGGCGATTGTGTGTGTGTGTGTGTCTGTGTATGAGTGGGTGTCTGCCTTTCGATGGCAGTCTAACGCAAGTGCAAAGTTCACTTCTTACTTTGAACTCTTCGGCATTTGCCTATCACACAAAATTCATCATTAATTTCTTCTTTACTTCATTTTTTTTTTTTGTGATGAGCAACGGTGATTTATAAAATGCAAATATGTATTTATATATATATATATATATATATATGTTGTGTGTTTCAATAGATGATTGTGCCGCTTAAAAAAGTTGTTGGTTTTGTCGGTTTCTACTCGACAACCAAATATACACATATATATATATATATATATATATGTATATACACATATAGATGTATGTATATTTAGTTGACAAGCAGCAAGTTTCGAGCTAGTTTTGTTTGTTGAATTCTGCGCGTTCTCGCTGTTTCTATCATTTTCAACTCTTTGGCAAAGACTATGGGGTGTGTGGGGGCTAATTTAGCACGTGTTCGAGTCCAAAAGGTCGGTAATCGCAATTTTTGATAAAGCCGAGCGGTCTGACGAATTTATATATATATAAAAGACTATACGAGGCTACGTTACCTCGTGTGATAGAATTTGCCAATAGGGTCGTTAAGTTTGTAACATTTAAGTATGCCAAGTAAAATATTCAAATATTAATAATAACATTTTCAATTTGTAAATTTGTACATAAATTATGCTGTTTAAAAATTATGTGCTAAATTTGGTTTAGTTTCAATCATTGCCTTTAAAAGTATACATAAGAAAATTTGGTTATTGATTTTGATGGAAGTGGGTGAGTAAAACGCACAAACGAAAGAAAGAAAGAATTAAAGAAAAAATGCAAAAAGTGTTAATAGTTGCTTGTAGTTTGAGTGTATCGTGTTTTTATTTAGTATTCTTGTTTGCTTATCGCAAATTGTTATATATTTTTTTTTGATAATGCTGATCGATAAAGCAACTTGTCTGCAAATGCAAAGGAATTGTGACTGTTACTTTTTGCTTATTTAAAATCGTTATGACAAATTTTGAGGCTGAACACATTAACCCCCATTGTACGGTCGAAAAATCCACAACAAGAAACAGAAACTGTAGTCACATCTTTTTTTTTGGGTGACAAAGTCCGTTTCTTTAATGCGCTCCACACTTCGGCTCGTAGAGTATAGGCAAAGCTAATTTATGCGAAGTCATTAAGAGACTTGCACACACAATAAAATTTATGCATATGTTTATACGAGCAAACATGAGGCTAACTAGTTAAGAAACAACAAAATAGTCAAATTTTCGCCGGCTGTGCAAAGTTCAACAGGGCAATATTAACTATTCCATATCAAATCGGTGTATAGATATATTATATGTATATAGATACGTACATAAATGGACATGTATCTCTTCTTTCTCCATAAAATAAAATTAAAAAAGCGCCATCTATTGTTACTTCTTGGCATAGTTGTCATAGCTGCTGATTGATTGATCAACATTTTGAATGCATTCGAATGTACTGGCACTTTAACGCTTCGATTATTATTATATTGGGGTTCTGCGCACTGCGACCGCTTCGATTAACGTAAGTGTGTTTTAATTGAATGTGTGTTCAATATAGGTGTATGATGTCAAGCACTTCTATAATTATCGAAATATTGTATATATATGCCTGCGAAAAATAATACAACAATGATGTGCTTAACAGTTTTACAAGTATCTCATCTAAAGCTTAAACCGTTTCTGTTAGGAATTTCGCCAATTTGTATACACGTAACATACATGCATACATAGATAGTTATTTATATATATATAAAATCATTGCGCAACAGCCGGCTGAAAGATGTGCGGTACATACGTACACAAATACATCAACGTACTACGTATACGCAATGGGTGTGTATGTACGTATGTGCACCTGTAGAATGCCATGGCAAAAGAGATAAACAAAAATTATCATTCATTCTGGGAAGTGTGCGAAACCCAAAGGCGGAACAAACAAAACACTGAGACGCATACAAAAATTGAAAGCCAAGCACCATCGGATTACCCACAAACAAATAATTTCACAAAACACAAAAAAAAAAACAAAGAGATCTAAGAAAATAAAAATCGTTGGTACTTTCTCTATTTATTCATTTCACATTCATTGAGAATCAATTGCATTTTATGAACACACACACATAAATACTCATGTACGCGTAAGTGCTGATTGTTGACTTTGAATAGCTGTAACGGGCAACGTCAAACGATTGCCTACGTAAAAGTCTCTGATTGCATTGTAATGTTTACTACGATACGTATATATATATATATATTATCGTTACTATGTCTATATCTATGTATATATACTTAAATATATATTATCGTTACTATCTATAAATATATATGAATTTCATCACAAACTAGGCAATCTGCCGGCGCTGTCTGCACGTTTTTTAAATCTCAATTATGTTGCACTCACACACACACATATGTAAAGGGACAAATGTAAACAAAACAGCGCCGCCGGCTAGTGGATTAACATGTATGCATATATATTTATATGTGTGTATATAATTTGGCTTCTGTCAAAGTTGTTGCTCTTTTTCACATCGAATTTGAATAAAGTACCTTTGCCACTTAATTTTCGTGTTTTTTTTAATCGAAATTAGTCAATGCAAATCAATCTGAAAATGTGCAAATGAAGCGACTGAATGGAGGGCAAGGTAGAAATAACCTGATTGACTAAAAGCCGCTATTGTTAATTAAAAGAGCGCAATTTCAAACTCAATGAAAGGGGACTTGAAAAAAACAAGCTAATTATCGATATTGGCATTGCACAATAACGCAATATTACGAAATTTTCCAAACATGCTTACAGGCATAAGGTTCTTGATTCTATCGAATCGATTTTAATCGTGGCACACTGTATGTACATATGTATTTATATTTACCATCATTTTTATGAAACATAATAATCAGATAAAAATTTTGATATGCAAATAGTGCTGTGCAAATAAACAGATATTATAGATATTAATTATTTACTAATATAAATATATCCAATGAGTCAAATTACAATTATTATTTATTGCGTGTTTAAGAGCCAACATTACAAAATTTCTGCCTCCCATTTCTCCATCAATGAAACACTTATTCTAATTGCCAACATCATGCAAATAACGACGGAATTTTATGACAAATTTAATTAAGTAGTTCAAAGGGTTATTAATAAAGGCATGCATACAACAACACATGTGAATATTTCGGTATAATTGTACAATTCCTCGAAAAGATAACATCACAATTATTTTTTTTTCAACATGTATTTGGACTATAGCAACAATATGAATTACTTTGGACCGAGGGTACTTCAATTTTCTACACAGATAACACGATAAGATAATAACGCTCGTAAAATGTACCGATGAGTGCCATGGGTTAAAGTTGTCGATTACCACTTACCACTACACGTAATTAAGGAAAAATGATATATGCATACTCCTTTTTACACAATTTTAATGGGTATCTGCTGTTCAGCAGGTGGTTTACATTCACAACAGAAGTGGTCAAGAGAGTGAGAGGAAAAGAAATAAGATTGGATACCATCTTTGCATAGCATTTAAAAAGACAAAGCACAAAAGGGAATAGGCAATTGAGATCAGCTGAGGGACAAAAACAAAAATCCGTTATCGATTTAATTGTTATTGGTGGCGATGTCCTTGTGCTCAAAATGGGCCAATAAAACCAGTTAAGAGCCATAAGCCGTATACATCGTACGATCCACAAACAAGTACAGACACACACACACACACACAAAGTAAATCAAAACTGAATAATTCAATGTCAGGCAATACCTTGCCCAATGTTATTTTAACATACATATAAATATACATAAATATGCACACAATCATACATACATGTGCATACAATACATAAAGCAGCTGTTGCAACGCTAATGTTACAGTTAACTCACCTCTTGTTGTTGGACATTTTGCCATAGGCAATTATCCACATAGCTGCTGTCATCCCCGCCACGCCGACGATGGCGCTTTGGTTGTGCGCCAATTTACTCAGAGATGGAGCCATTTTTTCTTTCTCTTTTCGCTTAGTTTTCTTCTTTTATGCGAAACTACTCTTTCCCTCTCACACGCAGCAACACAGATGAACACACGCACGCACTCCTCACACTCACGTGCAATGCGAACAACAACAAAACTAAACTTATCCTGCGTTACACCCCTGTTATTCCCTGTTAACAGTTCTGTTTTCAGCTCCTGCCGTGGAACTGCTCTATGTATATATAAAATATATATACATATAAATGTGTTTTAGTTGTTGGACTTTAGCGAATTTCAGCCTTGTTTTTATTATTTACATGTGTGTTAATTAATAAGCAGCAACAATTGCAGCGTTGTTTTCTGTTCGGAAACTCTCGCACGACACAATTGAAAGAGAGAGAAGCAATACAAGAACTGAGGAACAATTAACAAGAAAATAGTCAGGTAGATTAATAGGCTGAACTTGGGAGCAATTGTGTTGTATATACGTTGCACATCCGCATTTAACAACAAAAAAAAACACGTCCGAACTCCGGTGAAACAACAACAAATGTGGTCATAAGAGATCGCCGTTTGCGGTTCAATCGCTTATCGATAAATTTGTACAGTGCTGCCTTGTTCATTGCACGCATGTTTACCAGCACTGTGTCAGCTGTTATTCTATTAACAGTGTCTGGCATCGCTATTTATCGATCAATCGGTTGCTGCTGCTCGCTAAACAGCTGTTCTTAGAATTCTATAGTATGATGCAAATTCAAAACATTGGAGCACACGCTGGCGCTATTTCTTGAGCGTCGCTCACACACACACACATACACACGGCAAATTTATTGACGAGATTTGATTGTGTGTAGAACAAACACTTGGTGTGGTACGTAAACATCATTAAGTTTATTAATATTTTTTCCGCATATAACATATACATATACAATATGTAAAATGAATTTTGATTTCACATCTTAAAATCACAACAAACCAAATTAGATTTCAAGTTCAGCCAGTTGACAATCAGCCAGCAGCAGCTAGCCATCTCTCGCTAACATTAGATAACCAAGGGAGACACAAAGTGGAATGTAAATAATCAGTCAATAGCTCCACAAGGTGCGTAAATAACCAAAATTTGGAGTGCACACATTCTAAATTATCGATTTGTGACAAGTGTCGGTCACACTGTTCTTGAACCAATTAGATATATCATAGGCATATGCATATGACTGCCAGTGTGTCCACACTACAATCGCAAAAAAAAAAAACACAATATCACAAACAAAAAAAAAGGTTAAGTGAAATGTGACGAGAAACCATAATTTATTTGTTGTGTGCGTTTAATTATTCGTCAGTTTGTACGCAGTTAATTTTGTTTGACATTTAGAGTTTGGCGTGCCGCAACTCAATTGAATAGCGTGCGAAACGCAATTCGCCAGACGCTTTCGACACCAATTTTTCCACTCAGCCGTAACATTACTATAATTATTATTGTTGTAGGTGTTATTGTGATTGACAGTAGTCATTCTAATTGGATTTGCTGATATGTCAATCAAATTAGACAATTGCCACCAACTTGTCACCTGTTTTTCGATTTAGTTTAATAAATACACATCCATATTCATATCCATATCTATATCTTATATATAAATAAGCATATATGTTTATTATCTTATTATTGCTTTGCAAGTGGCAGCTGCAAATTCATATTGCATAACATCCACTCACATATAATCTTAATCAGATTATTATTTAAATTTATTATTACACACATACAAACGAAGTTACTTTTGTTCTTTTGACCAACGCTTATCAAGCTTATTTCAGCTTTTAATCAATCATTTTTTTGCTTAGCGACAACTTAAGTGTAGAGTCCTTTTTATTTTGGTATATATATATATACTTTTTTTTTTTGAGAAACAAATAAAATTTAATCTTTTTTTGCGAAACAATATATATATATATATAAATATTTATTTAGTTATTTTCTTGCAGTGTAGACAAAAATGCATTTATGCCTATTATTGTCATGTTTTTTCATGATTTTTGCAAACACACACATTCATTTGACATTGCGCAGTTGTGCGGTTTCAAAGTACAAATAACAGCAGCCAGAACTTGTCATATATATATATATATATATATATATATATATATATATAAATATATAAATTAGCATAAGCTGAGATCTACAACGTCACTTATAAGCGTCGAATTTACTGCCCAGCCTAGTTGAAAGTCGAAAGTACATGAAATCTGATAGCACCTCATTTTTGTTTTGCACAACATGTCAAACTATATGCATATATATTTCATCTCCCAAAAGATAAGCACAGCACCAGCAAAACAGATGTCTTATCTGTGCTTTAATTCGTTTGAAAAGGCGCGTTAAAACTGGAAAAACGATCGCAACAATCGATAACTATCGATACATCTTTGCGTTAACTGCCCAACAAAATGTTCGTTCAGGTTTTTCACATTTAACAAACGAATGATTTTAATGCCTGGAAAATGAATGGAAAACTTTTGTTTTTATTTTTATTTTTGAAGCAATCAAAAGCAAAGCATTCTAAACAGCTTTATATATTAATGTTTCATGAAATGCAAAAAAAAGAATACGTTATTAAGTGCTGAGGGACCATACCCTGCCATGCCAATACCATTATGAGCAAAATGAAATAATGAATTACGTGTTTGTCCGTTAAAAAGCTCAAACGGATTTTGTGTACATATACACACACTTATGCACACATACATTTATTTCTTTCAGATTTCCGTCTTAGTACTGCTCACTCGCATTTATAGCCGGTTTGTTTGTTTTTTCTTTCTTTCTGTACTTCAACTCGTGCGGCTACACTTTTATATGTACGTGTTTGTGTGCATGCATGTATTTAGAATTATTTTGTTTAATCTTATCGAGCTTGATAATAGGCTTCTCAATACCCAAAAAACCGGCAAGACCAATGCTTATGTCAATAGCAGCACACCAACACCAATTCACAAATTTCATCGAGTTTTGCTACATAAAGTTAGCTCTTATAAAATCAAGTTCAGGCACTCGCCCAGATGCTCTTATACATTTAAGACTGTATTCAGTGTTGGCATCGACAGCGCTGCCTTGATTTTTGCACATATAAGCTCGTTTATTCATTCCGATTTTTGTATCTGTTTTAGCAGTGTCATTGCAACAGTTAAGAGACAGAGAAGAGGACAACAACCGTTAAGATGAGTCGTCAATTGTTGAGAGGTACATCGATGCAGCGCGCTGCCAACGTCGTTGCTGCGACATCGAACAGGGCTGCGGCCATACAGCAAGCGCATCCAGCGGAGCGTCACAGTCCGCTGCAGCAGCAACAATGTAAACTAACGCCAAGCATTGTCATACGTCGCTGGAAATCGTTTCTACATAATAATAACAGCAGCGCTCAAACAGCAGCAGCAGCAACAACAGCAGAAGCAGCTACAGTCACAGCGACAGCAACGCCACTCTGCAGTCAAGCTGAAACATTGAACGCGCGTGGTAGCCATTCACCGTTCGACGTTCCTTCTCGGTTAGTTGCAAACCACCAACCCCTTGCGTTCGTTCTTCGATTGCTGTTTGCAAAATTTAACATTGGTGCGAGCTTTGCATTTCCTGTTAATAACAGTGTTTTAAATGTTTGGCTAAAGTACATTTTATTATTTTTTTTTTCTGTTTTCTTTTTTTGTTGTTTCCAGCTGTATGTCGACGAAAAGCCAAAAGAACATGAAGTTTGTTACGATAGACAACATCAATGCCAACTTTAAGGCAATGGAATACGCGGTGCGTGGCCCAATCGTAATACGAGCCGGCGAAATCGAAAAGGAACTCCTTAAGGTGAGTTTATCTCTGTTATCACTCCTCTGCCCGCAACGCATATACACACAGAGAGACACATGGCATCTTCGTGTTTTGCACTGTTTTGCTTATTTGTAACATGTTTTGTGTTTTGCTTTCGCACATTATTTACATTTCTCGCACCTTTAACGACTCTTACGTGTCTGGAATTGTGTGAGGATGTGTGCATATGTGTAAATAAAGCATTCATTCGAAATATAATGAATTGATGTTATAAATGACGTTTACTTTTTTGTTTACACGTTTCGTGACGTTAAATTCTCTTATATTTCGTATTCACATTTGAAATTATGACGTACAAAATATTTTTCTTTATTTATAACATTTATAACAAAGTCGTAGCAGATAGTAAAATATATATTTAAAAAAAATTATTTAATGTTTTATGTCAAATCCGACATATTTATTCCCAATATTATTATTATTTAAAAAGGTTATCAACTATCGCAGCTCAATTTTATTTTTAGAGCTTAATTGACTTAATGGCGAATAGGTTGATGGCAGAACATTTTTTTTTGTGCACATATTCTTGATAATCTTTCATTATTATTCTTTTTCTCTTATTCTTTTCGTTTTTTGTCGCTTTTGTTAATGTTTATTACAGCTCTTTAATTGCTTTGTTAATTATCGCTTTCGCTCAGCTCCTTATTATTATTATTTGAACTCTTCTGTTTGGCCCATTGCCCAATCGGAGCAGAGTCAAGTTCAGTGAACGTCCTTCAGAATGCCGACAGCAATTGTTCCACTGGGTATTTGTCTTCTTTTTTGACCTTGACTGTTCCTGCTTCTTCTTCGTTTACCACTTCTTCTACTGTTGCTGCTGTTACTTCATTGCGATTGTATAAGACGTTTAGAGAGGGAAAAAGTGAATGCTGTTTGGCATTCTTATCAAACAGCAAACAACCATTATGCGCATGAGCAATATAAATTATATATAATATGTATAACATGTCCTTACGCACAAAGCTCCAAATTTGTTTTAAAAATATTTTATATTCATCCAAAGGGATATACCTAAAGTGGGTGTATTGAAATTATGAAAGCGTTTGTAACTGTACACTGTATATCTATATAGATGTAAATTCTGCAACAATATTAAATTTTCAACTAGCTTAAGGTTATTTCATGTAAGCGATAAATACCGACTATAGCTACAAAAATAGTACATTGAACCACTGTTGAAAATGCATCCAGTATATTTGAGCAACGTAAATGTTGTCAAAGAAGCGAGCACACAAACACCCACAAAGACCTAGTTGCATAGAGGGTGACCAGCGCTATTCCTCTCTCTCTCCCACTCTCGCTTTCGATAAGCGTACGCTTAATTGTTTGTCCAGCGCAAGGCAAAATAAAACCGCTCTCTTCGAATTTGTTGACGGCTGTCATCAATCAACCCGACCCCAAATTCAGCCCCCCACGCCCCGCATCATGTATATATTGCACTGTAATAAAGTATGTATGCATGTGTGTGTGTGATTTATTTTGCATTTTCTTGCTCATTTGACTTTTTCATTTTGCGCGTTATTGCTGCTGTTGCTGTTGACTTTTTCCACAAGCTTCCTCATACGCATCACTTTTCTCTCGTTTGTCTATTTTCCCTGCGTTCTTCTGCTTTCGCGGATAACGGCTTTTGCACTTGGATTAAACTCGAATTTCGAAACTTTTTCTTTGACAAGTTGCAAATTGACAATCGCGTCTGTCAAACAGGCAAAAGACAAATGCCATTTCACATATATACATACACTTCTACATATTAACATATGCAAACAAACTAATGTTAATCTCTGATTAGAATCCAATCTCCACTTTATGTCACTGCTGACTTCATCTACATATTCTGTTATCTTACTGTGGCAAATAACAGCTGTCTAAAATGACTAACTTAAATTGACTCTGTATAATATAATTTATGTATATAATATATATAGGCGTTGTATGCAGCTCAAAGTACATATAGATAAATTTCACATATTTGCATCAATTTTGAAAATTATATTGTTTTTGTTAAGCTTGGTTTATTGCATTTGAATACACTCTCAGTCACTTTTCCTCTCTCTTATGACAAAAGAGAGAGCAATTGCTGTAGTTGAATGAATTCGACTACAATATACTCTGTACTAGTTCACAAAGCCGAACTTAAATCTACGGCTAGCGTGGCAGAACGGGAAGCAAATCGGTACTTAAATGAGTTTTTCAGTTAGACAAGCTGTATTGATCGGATAATTATTGTAAATATGATATATAATCTGTAGTGATATATATATTACACATGCGTAGCTAAAGTCAGGGTATCTGCTAGTCGATCTTTCTCTCCCCCTCTATTTTATTAGACTTACGCAACACGTAGTATATCCATTAACTGGAACTGGAACCCACAAGCTCATCCGTTTGTAGCGCTTTATGATCAAGTGATTGATTATGGCGAGTAAAATATAAGTGTCGAATGCAACTATTTATCCAGTTATCTCGCTCCATATTCTATTCGAACTGGTCTCTGCCCGAAGCTAAGCTAAAAAAAACCCTATAATTCATAACTATAGATGTATTGGGTATAAATATGTACATATATCGAAAAGATAAGACCAAAATATGACTTTGTTTGATAAGATTTTACAATTGTGCGAGAATTCATATCGTTCGATTTCTTTGACTTTAAGTCTCAAGTGTATAGTACCACATTATTTGTAGGCGTGAGGTTATTTGCTTTATTTATTTCTTTCTTAAAACACTTAAATTTTTTTTACAATATTTTGAGATTACATTGTTGTATACTGCAAGTGTGCCTTTTATGATAATCTATATATATATATATATATATATATGTATTTTTATGTATATATATTTTTTCGACAAACAATTTATTTTTGAGGTTCTGTCTTTCTTTTTTTTTCCTTCTTCTTTTTTGACCTTGTAAAACCTGCTAGAAAAGTATATCTGATAAAGAATGAAGTATATATGTATATTCTTGATCAGCTATATCACTTGCAGGCTAATACCCATATATATATATACATATATATATATATATATTGCTGGAGGAGCGTAGATGGTTAGTTGGTTAATTTTAATTTGAGCACTACTTTATCTTGAAAAAAATCTCAGTCCCTAAATTTAAAAAAATCGTCCTTAAAACTGAAAGCTTTTCTGGTTTTAGGAAATATTTGGATAATGTATTAAAAACGTTTCTTATTTTGTCAGAGATATTTGCTTAAATAATAATAAATAATCTACCCTCGAATAAATAAAAGGAATAAAATAAAAGAAAAAAATATATATGATATAATATATAATAAGAAGGAGGATATCTTCCAGCCGAGCTGTCTCGACTAAAGCATTTGAATATCCAAATTATGCATTCTGAGAGATTTTCACATATTTTTTGTCTTATTCGTCTTGGTTTTGACCATTTGCCTTAGGCAAATGCTACAGAAGGAAATTGAGAGCCACATTGCAGCCAATTTAATCAAATATTAAATATTGTATGAACATAGAGTAAGTGTGTATGTGTGTGTGTGTGTGTGTGTATAGGGTGTATGCATGTAAATAACAAATAGAGTGTAATGAGGCCGTTGTTGTGTGAATAGTCCGGTTTACAAGTGGGGCTTTGGTGTGCCAGTAGGATGCATTGGGGAGGGGAATGGAAGGGCACATTTCTTGCATGAGCAATTTCTTGTTTTTGATGGCATAGAATGCAAGGCAAATCACGAACCACATGAAACGCCATCCACCGTCACCCGTCCTCTCCATTCCTCCCTTTCTTCCTTCCTCTCTTCCTACCCGATAAACGTATCCAAAACAAATATAAATTCCGTCATGCAAAGCTTTTGTAACCGCAAACAGCAGACAACAATATAAATAACTAGATGAAAAGCAACGCCAAATTAATTTACCTATTAATTGCAATAATAATAAAAAAAACACTAAACAAATAAGAATATATATTTTATAGCAAAACATTTCCCGCTTTCAGTTTGGTAAACTTATTCAGCGATTCTATTTTGAGTTGTCGAACAAAATTTGTATTTGCAAATAAAAAACAATTGAATTTTTAATTAATTTCATTACTGTTTTGCCCTCAGTCACAAATTATAATTATCGATAAATTCGGTTTTTTAATTTTGATTTATTATTTCATATTAAGCGCATATTTTTTTCTTTAAATGAGTTGATTGATTGCCCTTTTCATAACTTCGACAACTAATTCTTTAAATCATTGTTAAAAAAAAAACACATGAAATAACCTAAAACGGTTTTCTAGAGGATGTTGGGGAAAATTGTAAGGTCAACTGTGGACACCCGAAAATGTGGAAAATGTTATTGGACAACACAAGGCTTGAGTACCCCTAATTTTGGGATATGTTAAATATAGAATCAATCTAGAAACTGTTCAAACACAATTTGTGCTAATTGCCCTTTTAGATTGACTGTTTGAACTTTCTCAGATTATGAAATTCAATTTAATTGATACTTTTGTTGGTGTTGGTGTTGGTGTGTGTTTGTTCGGGGTAATTGCAGTAATGAGCCTGCAATTTGGCCAGCAGGCAATTACCAATTAGCATATTTGATTTAGGCACATTAAAAGCGCATCAATCAAGAAAACAATTTGCCGCAAATTGTAGTCCACATGTTATTTGGCTAATGAATCTCATTCTAAATACATATTTAATATTTGTGTTAATATTTATATTTTCTGTTTGCTGTTTGCAGGGCGAGAAGAAGCCATTCGATCGGGTCATTCGGGCCAATATTGGCGATTGCCATGCGATGGGTCAAAAACCTTTAACCCATTTGCGACAGGTGAGTACACTTGAAAAAATAAAAACTAACATATAAAATGATAAGCAATAAGCAATGAGCAATTTAGTTACTCAGTCTGATTTTGCAAAATCTGTTGACTCTAGCTTTCTCATTGCCGATATAGTTTTCTCAGTTTGCACTTATCGATTATTATCGATTTCGCAGCTACCCATTTGTATTAGTTTAATTACTTATTCTATTTAATATTTTTGTTGCATTAGAAATAATAATACAAATAATGCTTTGCGACAGCTAATGGCACTTACCATGGAGCCCCGTCTGCTGGACTCCCCCGAGTATCCTGAGGACATCAAGAAGCGCGCCCGCGATATTCTCGATGCCTGCCTGGGCGGATCGACGGGCTCGTACACCGACTCGGCTGGCATTGAGTTCGTGCGTCGCCAGGTGGCTGCCTTCATCGAGAAACGGGATGGCGGAGTTCCCTGCGACTATCAGAACATCTATTTGACTGGCGGCGCCTCGCCAGGCATAAAGAGCGTCCTGTCGCTCCTCAAGTGAGTAGAGCGTCTTTGCAAGCTTACAGCTTGTCGCTATTCCAAATGCAAAACATTTTTCCTTTTTACTTCTTCACCTAAAAGTAAGTCAAAGTAGTTAATAAATTGAGATAATTCCTGCAAATGTTTGAATTACTTTAACTAATTTGAATTTTGTTATGCATAAATGATAATATTTAATTACAAGTACATAATGAATTACTTCAAATATTTATATATATTTGAAGTAATTAAATAATTTTCAAGTCGAATATTATCGATTTTTTCTCATAACCATAAATATTTAATTTGATACATTTAAATAATTGCATATAAAATATAAATTTTCTAATCGAAGTAAACGTGATTAATTTTGAATAATTTTTGACAGCTTCGAAGTGGATGGTAAGAAGGCCGGCGTTATGGTGCCGATACCACAATATCCACTGTACTCAGCCTCGCTGACCGAGATGGGCATGTCAAAGATCGACTATTTCCTGGATGAGGATAACTGTTGGGGTCTCGACCGCAAGGAGTTGCAGCGTTCCTACAACGAGGCCAAGAAGCATTGCAATCCACGCGTGCTGGTCGTCATCAATCCGGGCAATCCCACCGGCCAGGTGCTCACCCGCAAGAACATTGAGGGGGTCATCAAGTTTGCGTACGACAACAAAATGATCATCATGGCTGATGAGGTCTACCAGGCAAATGTCTATGACAAGAACTCCAAGTTCTATTCCTTCAAGATGGTCATGAACGAAATGGGCGGACCCCACCGCACCCAGGAGCTGATCAGTTTTCTGTCCGTCTCCAAGGGTTATCTCGGTGAATGCGGCATTCGTGGCGGTTACATGGAGGTTGTTAACATGTGTCCGGACGTCAAGGCCGTGCTCACCAAGTCAATAACAGCACAATTGTGTAGCACCACCGCTGGCCAGATTGCAGTAAGTGCTCTGGTCAATCCTCCCCAGCCCGGTGAGCCATCCTACGAACTCTTCGAAAAGGAGAAAACCGCCGTTTTGGATGCACTGAAGGAGCGTGCCAAGCTTGTCTACGACACGCTGAGCACATTCGAGGGCTACACAATGAATCCAGTGCAGGGCGCCATGTACGTTTTCCCTAAGATCGAGATACCGCCCAAGGCTGTCGAGGCGGCCAAAGCCAAGAACCTGCTTCCCGATGTCTTTTATGCATTTGAGCTGCTAGAGACGACGGGTAAGTCCTCCCACTAGCTGTTGAATAATAGCTAAACACTCAACTATGCATAACATTTCCTCATCCTCATGGTAACTTTTTTTAAAAATTCCACTTGACAATTTCGTTAGAAAACAGCCCTTCAAATGGCAATTTCAATTATTTTGTAAATCGAGACAATGATACCATCCTTTGAATGTGCTCCATTTCTGGTCTCAAAATTGGTCAACAATCTGCTAGGAGGCATTAAGGTTATAAAGGACTCTGTCTCTATTCAATTGCAGAATATGAAACTATTGATAAATTTCAAAACATTACATTTCTATTAAATAATTATAAATTATAAAAAAAAAAGAAAATCCCAGTTTCATTAAATTTAAATTCAATTTCAAAATGAGCTGTTTGATATAGCAACGATTCGTAATTTGTTAAATTTCTAAAATTGTCACCAAACTTGCCGAAGAAATTCTGATAGTGCAATCGGGCTATAAGTAAACACATATTCCTTGATTAATCTTAACTAAGTTCGTTACAATTTACATTTCCATTTCCATTTCAGGCATTTGCATTGTGCCCGGCAGCGGCTTTGGCCAATTACCCGGCACCTATCATTTCCGTAGCACAATTCTGCCGCAGACGGACTTGCTGAAGGAGATGATGCAGAAGTTCTGTGTATTCCACGCTGATTTCATGAAGAAATACAAGTAGATCCTCTAGGTTGTGCGATGGAACCGTCAGTACAAGTAGATCCTGTACACCCTACAATGAATCCATCCAGGCCGTTCTCCACCAACCAAATAAACGATGTTTTACAACTATGCAGCTTTGACCCATCTAAATAGAGGAAACACACAATTTGCCTTTATTATTATTATTATTGCTATTATTTTCGTTTGGAAAACCAATAAAACAGTCAAATATTATTTAGCCGAATACTTATAAAAGGTTTCGTCGTACCCAATAATACTTTATATGTTCCATATGTGTTTTATCTATTGATTTATTATTGGCTTTGACTGAAAGCGGAAATTAAAGGAGCATAACTTAAATTGACAATAATCAGTTGTTTGAGTAAAATTAATGTCTTGTTGCTCTGTTGCAATTATATGTATAATATGATATTGTTGAAAGATTAAAACAAAATATGTTTATTATAGTACATCGTACAATTAAATGTCCTTACTAAATGTTTAATATATATATATATATATGTGTTATTGTTGAACATTAAACTACATTCGTAAATGCAAATTGGCGTTCAAAACTTTTAATTGGGTTTAGAAGTAGAAACGACATAAGTTGTTGTGGTTCGACTAGCAACTACCCTGCAACAATCACCTACTTAAAATACGTATGCATTTAGTAACACCAGCATTAGCAACCAGCACATATAATAATATTTAATATAACTATATATTACACCAACTTTATACAAGTTGTTAATTAAATGCGTCTACCAAATATAAAATCAAGCATGCGTTTTCCTCAATAATTATATGAATCCTAGAAGCCCTCACTTTGATAGGGTTTTCGGATTCAGCTGTTAATTATGGATTAATCATAATCCATATTCCTTGAATATAGCTCAATGTTATTGTAATTCTAACGCACCATTTAAGACGTTTCAGAGATATTTAGATCTTGTATTCGATTTTTGTCCATAACTGGGCCATATTCTTAAGGACATATTTTTTAGCTCAAAATAAATATATTTGTCCTTGTAATTATCCTTGTTGCTTATGAGAAAACAATCATTTTGTGATTTCGATTCAATTATGTTTGAAACTCATAACCCTTGAATGTAGTTCGATAGAGTTTGACATGAAGATTCTATCGCTTCAAAATGTGCAATCTGGCCGATTTTAAATTTTTAAATTGAGCGCAATTAGCCAATGCAGCAACATAGTTTGTGCCACTGGTGTTGGCACATGAATATCGATTGATGTAGAGTGACCATATTGTGCACCAAATTTAGTCATTTTCCTGCCATGAGATGATTGCCAATAAGATTCTGGTAACTACCCGTAGGAGATCAATAAAAAGTTTAGGCCACGCCCACTCCGACTCCCTAAACCGATACACCTGTTAATGAAAATCGAACACAAATTTGAAAAGCATAATGCACTAAAATCATTCAAAAATTCGTAAAATAAAATTTTAGAGCACACTAACTTCTGTTCCCGATTATGATAAAGCATATTTCTCCAGCAATTTAATAATAACCAAATTTAGAAGGATGATTAGAGGAAACCTTCTTTGAGTTTAACTTTCGATCAGTGATGTGACCGTCGTCTAAAATTTTCATTTGTAGGTGTGTTTTCAGCGACATCTTATTATGATCCAGTTAAAAACTATCTTTGCAAGTATGCGGATAGAGTGTTGCTGCCATCTTCGCACATATTCAAGGCGATCCGCTAGCAATACAGCTGCACGCAAGCTGAAAAGGGAGGTTTTTTTTTTTTTTTATTTGTCTGTAATTGTGTTGTGGCAGTGAAGTAATGACCTATATTCACAGATGCACTTTTGTATCTAATGAAACACATTTTGTATTGTATTTAATAATTTTTATTTTGTTCACCTTAAAATTTCAATATTTTACAATTTATGTCGTTAGATTACAATAAAAAAAACCGATAATATAAGAATAAGAGAAACTCACAAAATACTCGTACCTCTTCCGATCTCTATCTGCTTTCCCTGTTCTTTCCAACTCTGGATCGTCATTCCGGTTTTCTGATGTGTATTTTTGTTGCTGTTGTTGTGTTTCTGTATTTGTTGTTTACCGTAGTTTTCTCTGTTTAACCACTATTTACTTACATTCTAAACATAATCCACAAAGCATTGTGTTTTTCTCATATTTCCGGTGTTGACATTCTAATGTATATATATACGTGTATATATATATATAAATATATATTTATATATATATATATATATATATACATATATATGATGTAAACATAATTATAAATTTGAAATGGGTTTTCATCAATATTTGGTTGTTGTTTTTATTTGTGGCGAGCTGCGTGTCTTGTCCGAAATTTACAGTTGTATATATATATACATATATATACAATATATCATCCAAAAAACTGGCTGTAATAGGAAAATTGCATGTGTGGTGATTAACACAATAACACATCTTTTAAATATGTCTGCATATGTGTGTGTGTGTGTGTTTGTATTGGGGTAGAGGTGTTGTGAAGAGCGTTCTTGGATGGTGGTTGTCCCGTCCACATCTTTTTTATTCACTTTCACCTAGTGGCGGTCCCTCGAGTCCGAGCGGCTGCGACGATCCCGTGAGAAACTGCGACTGCGGGTCCTTGAGCGTCTTGGGGAACGTGATCTGTAAATAAATGGTGAGTGGATTGGGGCGAGTGGTGGTTGGCATGGCCGGTTGTTGATTTTGTTCAAACATTTTGGCACACAGAAAGTGAGACAGTGCGTGAGAGAGTGCGAGAGAAAAAGAGAGAGAGAGAGAACGAGAAAGAGAGAGAAGAGAAAATACAAAAAATTAAATTGATTTTTTAGACATGCGTTTTGACACATAATTTTTGTTGTTGATTTTGTTTGTTTTGTTTTAACAATTTTACTCCATATTAGTTTTTAGTTATTATTTTTTTTTTATTCTTATGGAGGAGTTGAGAGGAGGTGGTTGGTTGGTTGGTTGTTTGGTTGTTTGGTGGTTGGTAGTTGATAGTTGGCTTTCAATTTGTGGTGATTGTTGGGCGGGCGATGAGCTGACCTGAAGAAGCAGAGACGAGCTGAGAGAACGTTGCCAACATAATTTCTTTTCTTTTTTTCATTGCTTTGCTTTTCTTTTCTTTGTTGCGCAGGGGCTGAGAGATGAGTTGAGCTGAGAGAACGTTGCCAACACATTTTTTTCTTTCTTTTTTCTGGAGATGGTGCTTGGTTTTAATTATTGGATGAACGAAGAGCAGACTAAGAAGACTTGGTGTTGTGGCTGTTGTTATGGTTCTTGTTGTTGTTGTTGTTCAGTTGCAACGATTAATTGGTAAAGAAAGGGTCTGTTATTGTTGTGGTAGTGTGGTTTGTGTGTGTGGTCCTGTGTGTGTGTTGGTGGAGGTGTTCGTGAGGATGCTTGTTATTGGGACAACACACTTTGTTGAAAGCTGTTGGTGTTGTTGTTCTTGCTGCTGCTGATCGATCACAAACACACACACATTCACACACAAGTGATGGAACGAGGGCGGGGTGGGCGGGTAAATGGAAGTAACAGTTGAAGAATCGCTGCTGCATCCGCTTTTGGTGTTGTTTGCTGTTGTTCTTGTTGTTGTATCAATTAATTATATTTAATTATATATATATAAATTTTATGTTTATATATATATATATATATATATATATATATTAATTAATTAGTTGGTGAGTGTGTGTGTGTGTGCGTGTGTAAGGGCACAACAACAACTTACAAAAAGAAAACATAAAATCTCTAACTAAACAAATAAAACGATAACGATAACGATAACAAGAAAACGAAAAACAATAGAAAGTAAAAAGTCAAGAGTTATCTTCGATATAGCCGAAGATTTTGAACCCGCAGCAGACATATATGCTAGTTATATATATGCTAAACGATACGATAACGATAACACTAAGCGATAACTACATGTTGCTTACATGTGTAGAGATTGTTCAACAACAAAGTTAATGTTGTGGTTTACTCAATTATCAATTGATAATTCGACAGACGGACATAAATATACATATCGATAAATATCATTGTAGGCATGTTAGAGACAACACAATAACGATAACAAAGAAAAAATATTATAACAAATAACCAAAAAAAAAGTACTGTTCTGATTGGCTAAATATTTGAGAGCAATTTTACATACGCTTGCATTTTGGTTTCTTTTTTGCTTTACGTGACAAATTCGGAGGTGGTTGTTGTTGTTGGTGATTATTGGTGGTGGTGGTTGTTGTTGTTGTTGTTGCGGTTGCAGGAGGAGTAGTTGCAGTTGCAGTTGAAGCTCAAGTTGAAGTTGAAGTTGAAGTGGGTGAACAGTGAAGAAGCGAAGCGCAGTTGAATTTGAAGACATGCCTCTTTCTTTTCTTTCTTTTTTTTTGTTCTGTTTTACTTGTTTGTTTGGATGGTTGTTTAGTTAACTGGTTGATTGATTGATTGATTGATTGGTTGGTTGGTTGGTTGGCTGATTGGTTGGTTGGTGTTGGGGTGACCAAGCCGGCAACAGGGTGTGGAAGGGTGCTTGGTGCAAAACTGAGGTGAGCTAGAGCTAAGAGCAGCTATGTATATATAAATGTATATTTTGAGAGAGAGAGAGAGAGAAAGAAGAGCAACAACAATAATGTTAAGACATAAACAATACAAAAAGAAAAAACCGCTAGTCTTTGGCAAGCTGCTGTAGTTGTTGTTGCTATTGTTGTTGTTGTTGTTGGTTTTGTAGTAGCTGTAGCTGTAGTTGTAGCTGTTGGTTGTTGTAGTTGTTGTTGAAGTTGTTGTTGGTTGTTGTTGTTGGTGGTGGTTGGCTGGCTTTTATAGATGACATAAGATGATATTTATATTATATATATATACTTCATATACATATATATATTTATATATAATGTGGGGACAGAAGAAGCAGAGGCGTTGCAGTTGACGCAAGTTGAAGTCTAAAGTTGTCAAAGAGTTGTTGGCTGGTTGTTGCAAGCGTTGATTGACTGGTTGGTTGATTGATTGGTTGACTAGTTGGTTGGTTGCTTGGTTGGTGGTGTAATTGGAGTTAGATTTTTGTTTGCATCTGGGTCAGTAGTAGTTGCACTTGTTGTTGTTGTTCTTGTAACTGATTGATAAGTGTTGTTTGTATGATGATGTTTTTGGTGTTGTTGTTGAGGTTGTGTTTATGTTAATAATGTGAATGGTCGTTGTTCGAAAATAGAAGCTTATGATGAAATATGAAGATTGTTGTTGTTTGCTATTGTTGTTGTTGCTATTGTTGTTGGTGGTGATTATGGTGTTGTTGGTGAAGTTGCGACGAAAGCTGAAGTCAAAAGTTGATTGATTGATTAACTGCTTGCAAAGTTGCGCTCGTCGTACTTGGTGTTAGTGTTATTTGGAAGGATGTAAGTAAGCGCGTGTGTGTGTGTGGTGAGTATGATTTAGATAGAGATAGAGAGAGAGAGAGAGAGAGAGAGAGAGAGAGAGAGAGAATGTGTTGTGTATATTGTGCAGTTGCTGTTGCTGATGCGGGTTGTTGGTGTTGCTACTGTTGTTGTTGTTGACTGATCAAAAGACAGGCGAAAGTACGTAAAGTACAAATCGTTGTCGATAGCACATTAAGATAAGTAGCGTGTTGTTGTGGTGTGTTGCTGTCGCTACTGTTGTTATTGTTGTTGTTGCTGTTATTCTTTATGCGGCTGCTGCTGCTTATTGTTGCTGTTGTTCTTGCTGTTTTTTGCAGTCAGCGAAATATATCGTATTTGTTGAAATTGAAATTGATCATAGAGCGCAATTTCATTGGGCTTGTTGTTATTGTTGTTGGTGGTGGTTGTTGTTGTTCTGGTGGTGGTGGTGTTGGTGGTGGTGGTGTAATGTATATAAGAGGAGCAGGAGCTGTTGTTGTTGTTGTAGTAGTTATGAGACGTGAAGTTGTTGTTCTTGTTGTTCTTGTTGTAGTAGTTGTACTTGTTGAAGGAAGAGGAGGAGTAGTAGAAGTTCTAGTAGTAGTAGCTGTTGTTGTTCTTGTTGTTGTTGTTGTTGTGCTTGTAGTAGAAGTAGGCTTTATCCTGCAAAATGATTGTGAAACCACATTAAAACTGGGCCCCATTCGTTGATGATGTTGTTAATATTTATTTTTGTTTAACTATTTTCATGATTTTTTATATTTTTTTTTTTTTTTTTGAATGTGGTTTTTCTGTTTTTACTAAAACACAACAAATTTGTACAACGGCCACTGGCCGCACAGAAGTAGTAACAAGCGAGGAGATTCTGCTGGAGGGTAGAATTGGTTTGGTTGGGGTAGTATGGACTGGGAAGGGGAGGGGTGTGGTGAAAATAATGAAATACTCGTTGAATATATGTACATATGTTTGTATATACAAAAACAAAAATAGTATATCGATAGGTCATTGTGTGTTGTGTATTTGGGGCTTGACGGTTAACGTTAATCAAAATTCGAGATTGGCGATACTTTAGTGCGCACGCGACTCTGTAAATATGCGTGCGTGCTTGAGTGTGTGAGTCTGTTTTTATGTGTGTGTATCTTTGCACATTGGTACAGGCTACAACCGGTAGGCATTACTTATATTGCTTGTTATATGCACATATACACGCACATTGACGAACATCGAATGGATCCCGTTTTGATTTTGATACTCTGATACCAAATGATAAAAGAGTAATTTAGCTGGCAAGTTTCATAATCGACATAACTGAAAATTTATATATATATATATTGATAATATCGATAATTGCAAATAGATAAGATTACATATCTGCCAAAATTTGAAAACTAAGGTCTCCCGGTCACACTTATACCCGACCAAATATCTCTCAGTTCTCCAGCTTTAGTTTACAAACTTGGATAGTAGATAGCTGGATACCTGCTGTCATGATTCGTTTCAGAACTAGAGCACCCGCTTTAAAAGGCACAACTTTTGACGCCCCTCCCCCCAAAGCGAAGGGTATTTGCCACCTGTTATTTAGTGCTGTAGTGCACTGGTATCAGAGTATGGCGCAGTCGATGATGTCCGACTGCAACGTTCTCACTTGTTTTCTTGTTTTTTTTTTGGTGCCCCAAATCGATTTTTTATCTTTGTTTTTTTTCTTTTCATTTCTTTGGCCAGCTCATATGCAATGCGCAACATATTTGTTTTTAAATGCCACATATACACACAGATACATACATATGTATATACATAAAAAAAATCCTTACATATATGCGAAAAAAACAAGGTGGGTTGGGAAACTGGGAAAAAATATCGATGGTTAGAAGGAGAGGCTTACCTATAACGTCCGCCTGCATCGCCAGCGCGGGCAGCAGCGCCTCCGCCACTACTGCCGCTGCGTGCGCCGCGACGGCCTCCACCGCCGCCGCCACCACCGCCGCCACCGCCGCCTCGTCCCTCGCGCGAACGACCCGAGGACATTTCGACGCGAATGCGTGTGCCACAGCAGCGGGTGCCGTCGAGTCCACGGGTCGCATCCTCCGCATCTCGACGATCCTCGAACTCCACAAAGGCGAAACCAGGCGGATTGCGAGCGACCCACACGTTGCGCAGCGGTCCGTATTTGCTAAACGCATTCTCAATCTCATATTTGGAGGCCGAGGAGCCCAAATTGCCAACGTACACCTTGCAGGCGAGATCCCATTCTCGATATCGTGGCATTGTATTTATTTGTAAGTGGATAGTGTTTTTGCTCTTTTCTTTTTATTTATTTTTTTTTAATTTTCGTTTTCTATATTTTTTTTGTGCTTCTATCTGTATCTGTACCTATTAATTGCGTCGCTAGGTACACACAATTTTCTTCGTCACAGGTAAGCCACAACCACGCTTACGTACAGTAAAAATGTATATGATACAGAGTTGTATAAATGTCGATAGCAAGATAATTTTCTATCGGATTATTAATACGATACGAGGGATGTTTTATGGTCTGACCGTCAAAAATTTCATTTACTCAGACCAGATATTTCTAATATTAAACACAATGTATTGAATAACAATTTATTTAAAAATAATTATAATTGAATCATTTTTCTATCACGTTTCCGATTATTTATAATATTTGTTGCAATTTGAAGTCAACACTTGATTCAGACTATCGATTGTTATTTTGTCATCTGCTGGCAATATAAAGTTAGGTTACTTTAAATGGTTGCCGTTACGTTAAATGGATGATCATATATGATCTAACTGTGTTACGCTGGAGAGGAAGTGATTTCGTAAAAAGACGAATCTGTAATTATCCAGTTGATTTTATATTCAGTCATCCAGTCATCCAGATTAGTCTCATAACATGCTGATATGCCATCTCGTTACGCTTGTTACGGATATCCAGTTTGAAGACATTTGGTTGAAACTTGGCTATCAATATATACATTTTTACGTTACAAGAATTAGTTTTTGACCTGTTTTGGCAATTATGTGCTTCTTTTATGGTTTTTACTTTTGCCTGGAAAATACTACAGTGCCTCCGAAACTTGGAGGATAACTGGATATTAAGCTGTGCGGTTTTAAAATTTCATCCAAGCATTTAATGCTTTTACTATTTTGTAAATCTATGCAATGTGTTGTGAGCGATGATTGGCCGGACCGGTTGCCAAAGCAGGCCGGTTATACCACAATTATCGAAATCAATCGATAAGACAGCAGCAGCATGCGACGAAGCGACCCTGGTGTTTGACAGTGCGGCATCTTCACCACGCACGAAGCGACCCTGGTGTTTGACAGTGCGGCATCTTCACCACGCACGAAGCGACCCTGGTGTTTGACAGTGCGGCATCTTCACCACGCACAGCTGAGCTTTGCTATTATTTAATCGCACAAAATTTCTTAAAATATCATTAAAAAAACTTTAATAAAATTAAATAGTACAAAATGTCCAAAGTACCCGAAACTGTTGCCTTAGAACAATTGGATAAGGATCAAATGAAAACAGTGAGTAATCCATTTAATTGATAAACACCAAAATGCAAGTGATGCAATGTGTAATCTAAAGAGCCGTCTTAAGTTGATTTTCATTAATTAGTTTTCAGATTTTCTAATGTCCTACAACAAGCTGAGTGAAATGTGCTTTACAGACTGTGTGCGCGATTTTACATCTCGCGACGTCAAGGACACAGAGGTAAGCAACAACGTTCGCGGCATTTAAATCATTATGTGGCGAATTCAAAAATCCTTGTCGTTTTTCCAGGAGAAATGCTCGTTGAATTGCATGGAAAAGTATCTAAAGATGAATCAACGTGTTTCGCAGCGCTTCCAGGAATTCCAAATGATTGCCAACGAGAATGCGCTGGCCATGGCCCAGAAGACCAGCAAGATGTAGAAATAGAGATAGAGGCCCGGATCGAAAGCGAGCTGCAAGTTTTCGAATCTAAGTAGTTTAGTTAACAACAATACACCGATACCCTAACCGAGCGATGCATTTTTGTTGCATTTGTATGGTCCTTAACTATATATTTAATAAATACCAACAGGCTAGTTACGGTTTGTTATACTATTAAAGTTACGAATTTATATTGTTAAATAATTAAGGTTTTCACATTTTTGTATTTTCATAACACTCCAATACATGCGTTGTATGATAGAGCCGTCTCTTTCGCACCGAGCAACAAATGTAATTTTCTCGTAAATTAAACGTAATAATAACTAATAATAGTTGAACGGTCAACTTTTCAATACATATGTGTATCCGAGAAAATACTATTGAACAACTCCACGAATTCAGTTGTAAACTAAACATATTTCTATCCTTTATAATAATATAATGCATATGAGTGCACATTGTGTGTTTCTTGCCCTCTCTTTTCCATGTTCTTTTTCGAAAACATTGTCGTTTGGCGACACTTTACTGAGATGTACAAGGATAACTAGAGATCTATTTTATTTATGTATTTGCCAAGACACACAAAAACGTGGAGGGGAAGTGGTTTTAGCTGTTCAGCCTCATAAATATACAAAAATATATGAACTTTTAGAAATGCTTATGTGCTAATTGTGCCAACAATTACGACACTCTACTAAGGATTAATTCAGGTTAATCCATATATAGCAACCATTATTTTCTTAAACTTTAAACCTATTGAAGCCAACGCCAGCGGCTTTTCAAAACTATACTTAGTTCTACACACAGCACACATACACACACACACACACACTCGCACACACACACACAAGTGGGAGGCAGAGGTTCAGTGGCTGGGGCCGCCGACTTCGGATGGGAAACCCTCTGCTTCATTGATTAGTGCATATTCCAGAATGACTCGACCCTCTTTGTACCTAAAATAAAATGAAATCATTAAACATTCACTTGTTCACATATGCCAGCGGCAGACAGTAACATACTTTTGCGACTCCTCGGTAGCGAACTCATACATCCATCCGAGCTTGGCGCCGCAATTCTTGCACATAACATCGCGCACCATGTGACGTCCCGTAAGCATCACTCTCTCCTGGATGGCGCTAAATGTTAGGTTCACTACACGCTTGAACAGATAGGCGCGTCCTACATTAATTTGACATTAATAAATTAATTTATCGTCATCACCATAATCAATGGTTTAGCTGACCTGTGGCGCCCGTGAACCGTGTGCTGATCAACTGGCTGCGATTCGTCAGATTCGTGTGGCACTGTGCACAATTGACCAGCTTTATTCCGCCAAGATGCTCCAGGAAAGTGCGACCCATGATGTGGGAAACAAATGTCTGAAAAAAATAAAACAAACATGTAAAACAAATCTAGAAACATGAATAGCCAAACAATCCATTCTCTTGCCGCATCTGGGTCAGGCAGATATGTCTAAACAAGAATATATATATATGCATATACATATACACGAAATGAATATGATACTTTCTGCCAGGGCATATACAGAGAAGTGCCTAAAAGTAATAAAGTGTAATAAAGATATATTTATATACATATATGTAAGCATCTTTCCCTGTATTGTGTTTCCAGAAGACTCATTTTCTGCTTTCAATTGCAGTGCGCATTATCATTTGTGTGTGTGTGTGTATGAGAAGCGTTTCTTTGTTTGGATGTTTACACGATTGCAATTGAATGGTGTTATGAATGTGTTGTTATTAGCAATAAAATCAAAACAGCAATAGTCAACTTTATTTATCGGCAGACTGTTTTTTTTATTCTTGTTAATTGCACGCAAAATGCAAACTTACAGCTGTTTTTTTTTTTTAATTTTTGGTCAAGTACAAGTAGAGGCAGACGTGACAACGGACTCAATTCCCAAATGCAATTAGATCAGTAACACTCACTGTCTTTACTTTGTATAACAAATCAAATACAACTTGCTTAGTTGTAGTAAAAGAAAACAAAACGAAATGAGACACTGCGTAGCAATAACAATGCACAACGCTTAATAGGTCTCACGAGTATCGATGCTAGGCTGTTATCGATAACGCTAAAGATGCTAATGCTCTCGTTGGGCACTTTTCGCATCACATTATTAATGTGCATGTTACATTTAAGATATATATATATTATGGGAATATTGTTTCACTTAAAAAATGGTAGTGTACAAAATGTGCTTCAATTGCACGCAATCGAGTAACTGGCGCAATAGATAGCGCAGCGATTAATGAAGCCCTGGTCAACAGCTGTTCGCTACACGTGATTGTACAATTTCTTGTTGTTGTTTTTGTTGTTGTTGTAGCTGCTGCTTCAGCTGCCCAAGCGTCAATATAACCATTTGGGAAATCGTTTTGAATTATGTACATTTCAAATTCATAGAAAATTCAAAATTTAGTATGTGCTCAAATATTTGAATAAACAAATTCGAATATTTACAACTATTACGGCCAATAAAATGGACTCCTAAGACTGAAGAAGAAGAAGAAAGATAAAATGCTAATTTCCATTTCAAGCGATTAGCCAGCAGGAACAAGACGAAGAAGACAGCAACCAGAGAGAACTAACAACAACATCATATAAAGATGCACTTCCTGCGACGCAAAATGCGCACACTTCTCTGTCTGGGCAGCCGCAGCATACGAAGAGAAGTTGCCGACTCAACCGGCTCGGGGGCGAAAGCCGATGTTCGAGCTGGAATGGTGCAAAGGATGCGCGAATGGCACACGAATGCGTTTAGCAATAAGTTTTTGCTATTCACAAATGTTGGCATCTCATTGACGCTGAGCTCCGTTGGCGATATACTTGAACAGCAGCTGGAGCTGTACAACAAAGAGATCGATGAATACAACAGCACTCGCACCCAGCACATGGCAACCAGTGGCGTTGCCGTGGGCATAATCTGTCACTACTGGTATCAGTTACTGGACAAATATCTTCCCGGTCGCAGTATGCGTGTGGTTGCAAAAAAGATTGTGCTCGATCAGTTTATCTGTTCGCCACTGTACATATCGGCGTTCTTTGTGACGCTAGGCATACTGGAGCAGAAGGATTCACAGGAGGTGTGGACGGAGATCAGGGAAAAGGCATGGAAACTGTACGCAGCCGAATGGACGGTCTGGCCGGTGGCACAATTTATCAATTTCTATTGGATACCCACACACTATCGCATCTTCTACGATAATGTGATAAGCTTGGGCTACGATGTGTTCACCTCCAAGGTAAAACATGCGCCATCGCATCTGCCCATTTCGGCTGCTGTCGCCTCATCCTCTGCATCCAGCTCTGCGGCTGCCAGGAATCTAAAGATGCAACAGATATAATTTAATTCAAATTAATTTATTATGCAATATATCTTGTAAATATATACATTTTGTAAATACGGAGCTTGAGGCCAGTGAATTCAACCAAAGATGTGCTTTGATGTAGTGGGCCGAGCATCTCTTCCAATAAATGGGCCAAAGTAAAAGCAACAAAAAAACTAAAACATGTCTTTAGCTTAACAAACTAGCACTAGTTCCAGAAGTTAGCATGAGTATATCAAAAACCGGCATTTAGATACACGTCTGATGCAATTTTTATGTCAAACAAAAAAACAGATAAAAAAAAAGCTCGTATGAAAAATGCTTAGTTCTTATTAGGTACTATATTAATGTCGTGCAATTTGTAAAGTCCTGCAAGAGATGTCTCCGAACCCATAATATATATTATTTTCTCTCACTCATTTTTTTTTATATAACAACAAGTTAATTTTATAGCTAATATGATTTAATAACTTGATGTTACTTGGAATATATCTCTGCAGTTATTCCACATCTTAAATAACTATATCATGTAGCTGTCATAGGACTTATCAGTCGAGAGAAGAGTTCTTCAAGGAACAACTCGCAATATATTCACATTTTTTTTTTTATATTATGGTACATTTGACTATGCACTGCAGCAGCAGTGGACACGTCTGTCTAAACCAAACTCAAAGCTTTTAAGAGCTAAGGACTTTAAATTTTAAGTAGTAGCTTTGAAGTTTATTTCGATTTATCGAGAATCGATTAAGGGAAAAATATCGATTTTAGCGGGAAATAAGCGTAATTTGCAGCACTGGCAGCATAGTCAACGCTGTCAACCTGCTTGTATATATGTATTAATACACATACAAATATATCCAGCAACAGTTACAACCGGTTCAACACAAATAACCCCTGCAATATGCTGTTTCCCCTTCACTACCACATCTCCTATGTGGAAATCAAGTGTTTTTTATGTGAAGGACTTTCGAGTACAACGACCGCTCTTAAATCTAAGTTGTTCTTATGCAATAATTCTTGTTTTTTTTTTGCGGTGACCATAGGTGGAACTTTTACAATTGTTGCACGCACACTCAAACAGTAATTACCCAGAAACATCGTCAAACAAGAAAAATCGCCCTTCAATGTTCGCCCTGAAGACTAGAAAGTTTTTATTGTTTTTAGAAATAAATTCTACGTTTAGAAAACAAACAAAAACCCTTAATTGAATTATTTATTTATTTTTTTTTATTTATATAAATATTCTCCTTTAATAACACCTGTTTTAGAACAAATTCAGATACATGAGAAAATTACTGTCTCTGCTTTTATGTTCGAGTTTAGATGTAGTCTACTTTAGAGGCTTAGAAAGTCATTCGACTCTGGTTCGATTCGCTGTAAAATCTTAAGTTTATTCAAACGGCTCTTTTGGGATATCCGAAATTGATTAAATAAAGAAGAGAGTTAGCAAAGATAGAAAAAACAATACTTGATTTAAGTGTGGTTTACGAGAACTAACTCTGAGATCTAAGGACAGATGGGTATGGCAAAAATTACTCAATTTTTGATGCTGATCAAGAAAATATTTACTTGTATATGTATATGTGTATGTTACATGGTTTTTATTCAATATACAAATTTTCCAATACTTCTATATACCTAACATAAAGTTGACAATGTTACCAATGACGCAGATGAAACGCGATGCTTAAAAAAATGCTGAGATGATAAGAAAAATTATTCCAGATAGATAGTCGGCTGAGAGATTGGGGTAGCAACACGTGACAATTTAGACAGAGTGTATGGAGATAAGGCGACCATCGGTTGCTACCAACAAAAATACATTAAACAGAAAGAAATTGATTTGAGCATTTTTTGCCGCAGTTATAAAAATAAATATAAGCCTCAAAAACCTATCAGAAAAAAATGATAAGGAATACAAAAATAAATCCGAAAGACCAATAATCAGCGATAATGAGCGAACACAGGGGCATGCATCAGCCAAACATACAAACTAACTATACAAATACATATATACATATACACCGAATACATATCGGAACAATATCATTTGTTATCCGTTAATAAAAAGCCTATCTCAACCTGGGGCGGTCTGCGTTGACAAAAAAAAAAATGCTTATCGTTAACAATTTTGAATTAATTTTAAATCGCAAAGTTTTACTTGACATTGATAATGAAATAGCAAAAATACAATCGGCATTAAATTTTGACCTTGATAACGTTGGCTGATAGCAAATGTTGCAGATTTCGGCATGCATCTTTTTGTAGGCAGGCCCAGCAACAGCTGCAAGTGATTTCAATTTAAATGAAAGACCAGGTACCTGGGGATAAAGCCGAACGTTATATACCCTCTCCGGATGGGTGTCAAACTCCCCACAACAAATGTCAGTCGCCGATGCCCAAATATAACAAAAATTAGAGTCCACATTTGCTGATTTTCTAACAAAAAATCGGGCAAGAACCGGAAAGGGGTAACTAAAATTGAAAATAGTTTCGACATTTAATGCCTACAACAAGCACATGAATATATTTCACTATATATATATATATATATATAAGAAGACTTTTGAACAAAATTCTATCTTCCTCACAAAGGAAATTAAATTAAAATACAAAATATATATGTATATATATATTTCGATTATTTTGGCCATAAGTTGCTCATTTTGATGCGGTGTATTTTTTTTTTCTGTGTTGCATATTTAGGGAGTACGGCGACGGGTTGTTTGGATTCCAACGGGCTTGGCAAATGTGAGACCGGTTTTTTTGTACTTTTTTTGGTAAGATAAGTTGGGAGCTGGGATGGGGAAGAGAATACGAAATAAGTTAGCAACCAAAACTTGATTGTTTGAAATTGGTTAACAAAAGCAATTTGTTGGGCCAAGTGTTTTTGGGATCTGTTAAAGTAGCTAGTTGTGTGTATGTGTGTGTGTGTGTATGTGTGTGTGTGTACGGCAGCACCCAGAATTTAGAAAATATTTAATTTGCTGTTTGTACTTTTGAGGTCGAAAATTCAATATTTAGTAAATGCGAAATTGCGAAATTTCAACTCGAGTTGTTTCAACTGTTGTTGTTCGCCTGCCTAATTGTTATCGATCTGATAAAAACATTTATAATCGGAAGGCTCAGCTCGATTGGTTGTTGTAATTGTTGTCGATATGACAAAAATATGCACAACCTTTAAGCTAAGCTGGATTAATCGTTGTAATTTTGTCGATATGACAAAATTATGCGTGATTTAAATTATACTGCAAAATTGGTATTATCAGTTGAAATGGGTTTGTTTTTGGATCATAAGTGACAAATTGAATCAGTTGAAACCATTCAAAAATCAATTTAAATAAGTTAATATATTTCTTTTCGCTTATTATTGTTTTTCAGTTGCAAGAACTCAACAAGATTGGGCCCACTAAAACTATTTTTCACCTAAATACAGCCGCAAGGTTGTTGCTATTGCTGTAAGTCTAACCTAAAAAACAAAAGGAAAAAACTATTTAAAGTTGTTTTCGCACGCATTGCGAATGACGTGTGTTTTATTGTTATTGCTTTGCCATTGACCGATCGTACGTACAGCAGAGAACGAAAACAAGTAAATAAATGAAATGTGAAATAAAAAATAAGGCGTTTTTTTAAAAGATGCTGACAGCAGAGAAACCCCCACCTCCCCAACCTACCACTCCAACAACATTTCTCATCAACCACTCTTTCGCTCATTCTTTTTTTCTCTCTCTATCTCTGTGGGCCCGCTCGTTGAAGAACGCTCGCGGATTGGCCAATTTTCTGGGCTCGTCTGTTGTGAGCCCCTCTCACACCGCGTTTACAAAACATACACAACACATGCATAAATATTGGAGTAATTATAGAAAACGCGTTTAGCAAAAGAGCGCAGATCGCAAGAGATACAAAGAAAGAGCGAGAGCGAAAGCTGAATGCATACGTACTTGATTTAAAGAGTTTGCAAGCGTCACAAAAGAGCTGAATTACAAATGTGAACAGGTATCTACTCATTTATATACATATATACGTAAATATCTAAAAACTAAGTGGCACTTAAATTGGACACTTGCGCGTGTGCGCTTGCATGTATGTGTTTATATATATTTATGCATACGTTTCTTTATTTTGTTACTGGTTCGACTTTGCTGGCTGAGCATATTTTTGCGGTATTCTTTTTGGGGCCTTTGGTGAAACGCGCAGGCCGAGAGCGTGTATGTGTGTGTTTAGTGTGAGTGTGTCTGCTTAACATGAAACCAGTTCATAAGTTAATAAAACAGAAAGCTCAACTACAAAATACCAGCACCATATGTATGTAGTACATGCATAGCACATCAATTGGGTATCGATACTTTTTACAAAGTAATGTTCACATTTGTTTGAAGTGTTTTTTATCTTATTTATTGTTTTTTTTCTTTCTTGCTAACTGAGACTGGCAATATCAATCAATTAAATGGGATGTGAATTATACACGGACTTGCCAATATAAAATACCCCAAGTAGATTATCGCTTGCTATGCGTATGTGTGCGTGTATGTAACCACATGCATATGTGTGTGTAGGCATATTAGTAAGTACGTGAGCAGATACGGTACATTAGTGAAAGAGAAGCACATACACATACGTACACACATACATATGTATTAAGCCGTGCTGTGCCAGAAAACAGGTGATCAGTTTACTTATGTAAGCTAACCTACTTATTCCTCACACACATTGTTTGCATTCACTGCAAACTTTATGCTTAAGATGCGAGATCGTTAAGATTAAATGGTTTATTTAGCTGTCAGTTCTATCAATTTCATAATTGCAAACACCTCTTCTTGCTTGCCATTAGCCTTGAAAATGGTGCACAATTTCATCGAACTTGTTTGGTTTTTACTTTGCAAATGTGAAAAATAATCAATTAGAGAGATAGTCGGTACAGCTGGTAAACAGGCGCCTCCATTATTATCTATTTTTGAATGCTAAGCCGATTCGGCAATGAACATGAAACACACGCCTCTCAGAGTGGTGCAGACGGGGGTTTGGGATAGGGGGGTTGGCATTGTCGACCTTGAGAACACTTTTTAGAAACAGCAACAGAGAAAACAGCCGAAGACACAAAAACATCACCCGACACAGGGAGACAGTGAGCGAGAGAGATAGAGATAATTAGTGCAGAGAATCCGGGAGCAAAAACGACAACGTAAGCAAATAAATCACTTGGTGCCCACGTATTTTTGTATATAATAAAAAAGACTGGGATATTCATATAAATATACATATGCCTATGTACTTTTTTGCGTATTTCAATATTTATAGGCAAGTAGTAAATATTTGGTTTATGTTTATGTGAATTTCTAGATTAATTCACATTTGTGAATTATTATTCTATGATTGAATAATAACATTTCTATATGCTAAATATATATCTTCTTCGGCTTTAATTTTCCTTCCGCTATTAAATACTTATCGACTTAGTTCTGCTCATTTAAATAATAACTTTCTTAAATTAATAAGATTGCGATAAGTTTGCTTTTTTTGCTCAGATATCAGAAGACTCTCGTTAGTTCAAGGTTTTGTAGACATCTGCAATAACCAGGTGTATATAAATACCTACATAATAGAGCAAATCTACAATTTGTGGCACAGCTTTTGCTTACGTTGCTTCCATTTTATTTGCAGCATTTGCGTCAAAGGAGCTTCAACTAATGTCTTTTAAAAAATTCTAGTCAAAACACGGGAAACAGACAACAAAGCGGGATAAGAATTAAGAATGCAGAGCGCAACTAGAAGATACTCTGCACTAAAGTCTTCTCGTATTTAATGTAATATATATAATATATATATGTATGTGCAATATAATTTTTTTCTCAATAATCAAATTTAACAGATGATTAATATTATGCTCAAGGTATACATCAAGGTATATACATATATAACCGATTAGAAGGTTATATTTATACCATGATTTCTTTTATAAATAGCAGCAATCGATATCGATTGTAAAGTAAAATCGATTAAGTGAAATAAACTGGAGCTGCATAATGTTTGAACTTGTCAAAAAGCCTTTAAAGTCTTTAACTGTGTAAGGAAAATCGACTGAGAGAAAGACATATATATTTATATATATATGTCAAAGAATCTTCCGTCTGCATACACTTAAAATTATTATACCCGTTTTATCCATTGGTAAAATAGTTCAGGGTATGAATATAAATATAGAAAATAAAAAAGAATGCGACCAGCACACACCCCCAATACATATACATAAATAAATATTGGAGTACATACATGCGTACATACATTCCATTTATATATATATATATATATATATATATATATATATATATATATATATATAGATGTTTCTGTGTATTTGTGTGGTGTTTTTTTAGTTTATTTTTTGCACCACGTGTGTTTACTCGTTCTTTTAGCATTAATTCATCACACACACACACTCAGACACACACACACATACAAGCATAGACCCACTGCCAACTTCTCTTTAATTCGATAACGATATATAATATATAAAAATCACAAATGTGGCCAACTGCTCAAATTTGGAAGTTTCCGGCTTACCAAAAAAAAACGCTTAATTTATTGCGTAGATCATTTAAACGTTTATCAATATTGCAAATAAATCAACAAGAGACGCATTCTTTGCTGGGAAGTGCTCGACTTTCAGATACCAATTTTATATTCAAATAAACAGCAAGTATTAAAACACTTATGCATTTCTAAAACATATAGAGAACCAGGTGACTATATAGCGAATAATATTTTAATTTATTTCATTATCTGAATTCACATATAAATTCGGAATTTGAATCGAATCGGCCTGTTAACCAATTGAAATTCAGAATCGTAATCAGAACTTGAATTAAATATTGTTTAAAAACCAATATACCAAAAGAGATATTTTTGTACCGCCAAAATCGTAGTCGAATTAAAACAACTTAGCGGATCATTATTATTATTGTCGATCTCGCAACTTATGTTCCACATTTAAAGACCCTAAAATCAATATATTCGTCGACTTTGCTGTTGATCCTGTACGGTATATTAAGTATATATTTACCGGAATATATTTAAATTAAGAATTATAACTGATAACTTGTAATTTTAATTAGTTTTTAATAGTTTTTAGCGTATTTCTCCCCATCTCTATCTCCCTCACTTTTAGTTTTTGTAGCCCCGGGTGGATATACCCATTATTCTATGAGGTACAGGGCTTAAAGTCAAACAACTTTAGCTTCTGGGCACATGATCGCGATGAGATTGTGCTCGGTATAAGTAGGTATCACTAATTTTATCAGCACCTGAAAATGGTAATGCGCTCGTCGCGGATGTTCGATAGATAGTTAGATAATCGCAAGACGAACAAGTCTTATTTGATCGCGATTTCACCAATATTAATCCGAATTTACCATTTGCACGCTAATGGAATTTTTATAAGCTATTCAAATGAAATCTATTTATAATTTTGAAAGAAAGTATAATTAAATTCTAGACTAATATAACAGAATCAGAAGGTGGTCAATAGATCAAACTAGTGATAGGAGGCACCAAAAAACCCTAAGCTAGCAAAAGACAGTCTATACTTAATTATACAGATATAGTATGTGTGTCCCAGACAGTTCGAAGTAATATTTTATAATCACGTCATTCTTTTCCTATATTGGTATTCCTATTTTAAGCTTGGAAAAAAAACATTGATTGCATGTTGACGACACGAGAGACCCTGTGGCCCCGATCGAAATGGATTTGCATAGACTCACTGTATGTATATGTGTATATAATATTATATATATATATATTTGTACCTATAGACGATGTCAGCATAATATACATATGTACATACCGCACGAATCCGAGTATTACGCTTCATTCTGTATGCTATTCCGTTTCCAGAAACGCATGCAATCAGTTGCTGGATTTACCGATTGATAGATTGAGTGATTGATTCAGCGAGCATTGTTTCCCTTTATAGACTATATATATATATATAAATATATATATGTGTGCTCGATTCAAGTGCAAAACGTACGAAAATAGAACATAGAATATAAATATATTTTTAGAGTGCCTTCAATCTAGTTTATTGTCGCCCTTTTATGATGGAGACCAAATTTTAAAGGCATTTCCTAGCATATATTGTATATAAACACTTGATCCTCAATAATATGTGAATCGATACTGCTAAACTTTGTATATTAAAACTGGGCAGAGGGTATCTCCTAGTCGACCACTCTAATTTATTATGCACTAGATGTAACAATTTAGGTGTAAGAATGCCCTCTGGTAATCTTATATCAGAGAAATGTAATTAAGACTTGTGATTTGCTGCATGTACATTGTCATTGTAATCTGTTGTTGTTGTTGTTGTTGTTATTATTGTGGTTGTAGTTAAATATTAACAATATGATAAAATTGTCTTGCACTTGCGCAAACATGTTTACATGCATAATAAAAATAATAAAAATAATAAGAATAACAATAACAGGATGACTCGCCGACGGGCAATTGGGGCTGGGGTCGTGCTTGGGGGTAAGTTTTATTGTTTTTGTTATTATTATTGTTGTTGTTATTGTTATTGTTGTTAACTGTGTATTGCATGGGCGACGATGACGCTCCACGGTTATCAAGGTGAAGACAGGCAAATCAAAAACTATGCTTGTAAAATGCACAACAACACCATAACAACAACAGGCAACAACAACAACAACAACAACAATAACAATAACAAGAACAACAGTTGCTCAAATTGCGCATTGGCCCAAAATCAAAAACAAGATACTCAAACAAATTGTTCAATAACATAAACAAGAATTAAAGTGGGCCCGTTCTGCTGGCGAACGCGCCTCCTAGAGCAACTACACACACACACACACACACACACACACACACATATATATATATATATTCATTAATAAATATCATACATACATATTTTAAAATGTGTAAAAAGGGTATAATGGTTTTGTGCAAAGGTGCAAAGTATATATATTCTTGATCAGGATCAACAGCCGAGACGATATAGTCATATCCGTATGTTTGTATGAACACGTGTATCTCAGAGACTATAAAAGCCTAAGATCGGAAAAGAAAAACACCCAATTTATAATCGAAATTATATTATATATATAAATATTTAACATCTGGGTTCTGGCTACATCGGGATCGAGCTCACTCGACTACAGCAATTACACACCCACGTAATGACAATTGTGTACCCATATTATATTTTTTAATTTGACTTTTAAAAAAGCTAATATGAATAAATTTAATATTATAATATAACATTTTCAATTAATTTATTATTTTAATTTAAACTTTCAATTATCAAATATTGTTATTAATTTGATTGATTATAATATATGTTTAATTTTAGACATGGTATATAGTTAATTGAAAGATGGATTGCTGGGAATCTTTCTCCTTAGTTTTGGTTTAAAGATTATTCAATGGTCGATGTAGTATTTTTCTCAGCTATTGCCGCACGCGCCTTCAATTCTGTAATTTGATAGACGGTCACACACACACAGACACACACACAGACACACACAACAAGTAGCTATGAAAAGATAGTGAGCACGGGTTAATGATAGTCATTCATCAACTTGTTTGTGCGACAACACAACAAAGTTGTTGTTCATAAATGAAACTGCAAATACACCCATATAGTGTATATTTATAGGTATATTTTCTATCATTTACTAAGCTACTGGTTAGAAAAACTGTTCTTATAGGAGAAATCGGAAAACTTTATATAGAAAAATATATTTTAAACCTGTCTAGCATATGTATAATTCTGTTCATGCTTTTGATTGTTGTGTTTACTTTTTGTTACATATATTTTATTTTGCTCACTAAAAAATAATTTAATAAACAAACTTAATTTAATTTAATAAAAATAATAAATATTATTTTAAGTCAATGTATTAAAGATATAAAAAAGTATTAAGAGAATGATTGGCGTTACTTTTTCATCTCCCTTTTAAGCCTTATTCGCAAATGATTTGTGAAGATGTAAAATTTATATGACTCAAGATATGATACATCTGAGAAATGAAGTCAAAACCAGATTTTTTCCTGACTCCCGCACTTCCTATATATGACAATGCGAATACGGATGAGTTTATTTAAAATAATTATTATGTATTTGTTTAAAGATTTATACGAGTACTCTTTATGTATATATATTTATATATGGGGTGAATTACAAGTATCGTACTGTTGCTACCCTATATTATAATTATTTTATTATTTGTATGTACTAAGCACCTGTTGATTAGCAATATCATAACTTGGGTTAACTACATCTATATAGTTAACAATGTGATTACACAAGGTGACTAAGTTAAAGTGGTACTCATCACCCACAGTCGAAGGTCATAGAACACTAACCTACTAGCACCTCAACACACACACACATACACATAGTTGTATATGCACGATGTGTAAGTGTATTACAAGATGTTCTCATGGCATATCAAGAGACCCATTAAACAGTCATTGACATTGGCACGCACAAATGGAGACATACAGACAGACATACACACAGATAGACAGATAGGCAGACGGACAGGCAGGCCGCATCGCGTGATCGCGATAAGCTTGCTAAAATATCGAAAAGAGTTGTACCGGTTGAAGAGGGGGTGGATGGTAACAACAAGTTTGAATACCGCAAAGAGCAAAGAGAAATGTAAAAAAATGAAGAAACGCTCTTAAGTTACATTTATGCGAGAAATCTGCTGCTGCAAAGAGAACATTCGATTATTGATGATAAGTGTGAATTGGTTATACTAAACACACAAGCATGCACATGTAAGTTGATAATGATGATGACGTGCATAATGATGTACTGCGTCAGCGGATGCGCCCCATAGCAGCTATGATTAAGGCCCGACATTGAAAAACAAGAAAACATTGCTTAAGATTTAGTCAAGTCCAAACTTATCAGCGGGAAATATGACCAAAACAGTCAGAAAGTTTTGCCGGTGATCTCCTGCAACGATTGGTGTATAATCCTCCTTAGATTTGGTTAAAGATTTTGCTCAGCTGCTGCTGCTTGCTACAGGCTCCTTTGTGTAATTTGGTGGACGCAATAAAACAAACACACATGCACACACAACAAGTAGCTATGGAAAGATAGTGAGCACGGGTTAATAAAAGTCATTCATCAGCTTGTTTGTGTGTCAAATGACAAACAACAACAGTGACAGCTCAAAAAATTCATTGTCCATAAATGGGACTGCAAATACACTCCATATAGTGTATATTTATAGGTATATTTTCTATCATTTATTAAGCTACTGATAGAAAAAAAATTGTTGTCTGGGAGATTGCAAAACGTATATTAAAGAGGATCTGCTAGTCATATATATTGTAAACCTGTTTTGTATATTTATAAATTCGGTTTTCTTCTTCTCACTAATAAATATTTAAATAATTTTTCATATAAATGATAAATTAATATTCCGATTAGATCTAGATAAATATAATAAATATTTAATATTTGTATAAAGGTTTGCCTAAGTACTCTACTAATTACTATATATCATATCATAATATTCACCTACATATGTATATATGTGTAGGACAGACATATATATGCTTATATTTTTATAGCTACCCATATCAAGGAAAAGTGAGAAAAAAAAACCCAACACAAAAAACCAAGTTGGGAAAAACATTCAGAATGTGCACATCATGTTGTCCACGTGATATATTTTCCTATATACTAACTATATATATACTATATATATATATATATATATATATATATATATATGTGCGAGTAGATAACAAGACAACCAACAAAAAAAAAAACACGTCTCTTTCCAAATACTATCATAAACAGAAAAAAAAACTAAAAAAATGACTATCAATATATATGTGTATGTTTGTGTGTATGTCTGCTGGATAGTTTCGTTCAGGTAAAAGAGTTGCTGCTTTCCAAGGTGCTCAAAAGCAGCGAGCAGCAGTCGCAAAAGAAAGAGAAAAAGGAAAACACGTGTTCGTCACACGATTAAGTTACAGTTATTTCCAACAATCACATATGTATGTTATGTTATGTTAAGTACATCCATTATGAGCACAGTAAAACTGGCGGCGTTCCTATACCTTAATACCATAATGGACAAGATAACAAGATTTTCAGCTGTCAACAAATAAATATATCCAGTATTTATGTGCAATATAATATAAAAACATATCTAAAATAACACAAGTGTTTTGGCACAATATTGATATGCTATGATATTGATTTTGAATATTGCATGAAGATAATGGTTATACTTCTATTTGTATATTTTTTCACATTTCGAATATATATTTCAAATGTTTCTTCTGGTTTTATTAAGAAAATATACTCTCATTTATTTATCTTTCAAAATTCCTATGTCATAAAGCATAAAGCATAAAGCATGAATCATGAATTATAAAAGGATCATCATTTTGACTTTTGACTATTTTTTCCCAATTTAATCTCGACGCAGTTTGCCAGAAGAGATAACACATTACGTGTTTGTTGTAATTGCTTTCTATACACTACGCCCAAGGGTATTACTGCTTAATTCACTAAATATATAGTATTAAAACAAGTACATCTAATATAATATAAATGCTAAGTCATATAAAGTCAAAAGTTTCAACATTTTTATTTTTTATTCATATTAGCGCGTTCCAAGAACTTAACAAAGAACCAGAAATAAATTCACTAAAAAACATACGATAACAACGCCAAAATGCTCATCTCGAGTCAAATGGCAATTTTTCAAAATGCTGAGACATCAAAATTGTTTTTGTTGTTTTTTTTTCTTTTTTGCAAACCAATCATGTTAAGAAAAATTAAGAATTAGAGCAGAACAAGAAGAGATAGAGAAGAAAAAAACAGTTCGCTGACGGCAAAATATGTTGGGTCGCCAAAGAAAAGGTCTGTTGCGAACAAAAAAGTACGCGGTATGCGCCGCCTTCAACCCCAACCCACCTCCCTCAAGCGCACACTCAACTTAAGTTGTCTCTGCGCTGAGTAATTTCTTCTCTTAAAAATGGCCGCTCCCAACGAGCGATCGCTGCTGACGCAGACATCGACGTCAACGTCTGTGTAGACAGCGCAACTGTGGCCTATACATACGGGCGAGCACAGCGGCAGAAGCTCAGTTCTTGCAGATACTCTGTGCTGTCCACAAGTTGCGATCGCACGCGAAATAATAAGAAAAAAAAAATACTAGTAGTCCCGAATCAAGACTGCCATATATATGTATATATATATATATATATATATAAACATTTTTTTCCATCTATGCAATAATTTGATTTACCCTGTTTGCGACATATAGAAAAATTGATTTTAAAACAAAGTGTGAAAAGAAGTTAAAAAATACATATATATAAAATATATAGATCATAAGCATAAGACGCGTGTGTGCGTGTGTGAGTGTGTTGGTGAGCCGGAAAGTGTGCAGCGCTTTTTCCTACATTTGTTTTGTTTTTATTTTCGTTGCGATCTCGCCAAACGTTTACGAATATGACGACCAAAATGGCCATAAATGCAAAGGTGGGTAGCATAAAAATATATCAACACACAATTTTTAATTTAACTTGGAATACAGACTGTACCGGTTTTGCGGTACTTAGTCTAACGAAAATAATATAAGAGATATATATGTAAATATTCATATGTATCTGAATCGGTTGGTTTACTTTTCAAATTGCCAAATCTTAACATACATTTACAGCTTCAGTGCGACAGCTTAAAATTTGTACTCAACTATTGAAACTTCCTATCTATAAAAAGAAATATAAGTAAACATAAAAATTGTACAAACTCCACAACCTCTTACCAAAAAATATTAGAATATATTTCCAGATTGCCCTGCTCCCAAAAAAAAAACCATGATAATAAATTGCTTGCTGATAACAAGAAAAGTTCAACAAATGCCGCAACAATCATTATACAAAAAATATAAATAAATTATAATAATATATATATATGTATATATATAAGAACATAGCAACAAGTCTTCCTCAATAATGCCAACAACAATTACAAAAGTACGTAATTAAAATTAACGTATGATCTAGTTGCACAATATATACATATTTAACAGGTTTAACTAGCCACATTTATTTTTGGGGTAATTATTCTATGGCCATACAACCAAAATAAAATAAAATTGTTCAATTAACTTAAAGTTTGTTGCGCTAAAGTTCAGCCAAAAAATAAAAAAGAACAAATTAACTTAAAGTTGAACGAAATCAATCTTTATATAATTTTTACAGCTTTAAAAGAGAACAAACTTATTTAAAGTTTCTTGCACTTCAAATGCAACAAAAAGAATTTTTTTTTTTATAGTTTTACAGCTTAGACATATAACTTTTGTAGAGATGAATCCGTTTTTCATATTTTTCTCATTTTCTAAATGTTTAGACAACAAACAAGTGGATTTTATTGATAAGGCTTATCTGCTGATTTGCTTTCTGATAAGCCTGCCCCTTGCCACACTCTCCTCCTCCAACCAGCGTCTGGTTTATGGTCATTTGTGGCATGTGCCACCAGAATGTCACGACGCAGACAATCCGGCTCCGATTTGGGGCTGCGGTCAACAAACAGATTCGTTTTTTAGTTTTATGTTTTGAGTTTGTGCTTGAGCTAGTTTCCTTAAGTTTTTTTTCAACTCGTTTTCAATTTCGTTTAGCTTTTTTGTATTTATTTGGCTGATGCAATGGGTCTGACAAGTTTCACAGTTGTTTTTTTTTTTCTATTTAAAATTTTCTGACGATTTTGCTTTGCCAGCATGAAGACATTTTCTAAACTGTTTCGTCATAATATTTGTTAATTTATAAATATAAACTATTTAGCAGCACATCTCATCTTGTTATTCAAATCTTTTCGATTTCATCTTTTCCTTAGCTCTGTTGTTGGGCGATTTATATTTTTAGTTTTTCAGTTGTTGTTAAGGGAAGATTACAAAAATAGCAAACACATGCTAAATAATTATAAGATGACTCTGCTAAATATTTGAAATGTATATGTATATTTTAAAATGAAACAATTTGAAGACTGAATATAAAAAATTGAAATCATCAGTAAAATGCTAAAATCTTTCAAAATAAATTTAATATACAAATATTACAAATTCAAAATCATTTTTAAGCTACAAATTTAAAGTGCGTAAGCAAATACCAAATTGAAAGTGTAAGAAAGAATAAATAAAATTGTTCTGGATTTATTCATATATATAAAATAATGCAACATTAATTTGACCAAAAATTATTATTAAGAAGAAGAAGAGAAAAGATGTATAGAAAAATAATTAGATAGAAAATAAAGTAGATATAGGCTGATCTCTTAAGCTGTGGAAGATGCTTAGTTTAAGGATATCTTCATGAAACTACTAACAAATCCACTTGTCTTGGATTTATGTAAAAAAAAATTAACGCTCGACATCAACAAATTTGACAGATGTGCATTTCTTTTTACTTTATTATCAATCAAATAGTAACCGTAGTAAAAATCAGTTGGTTCAAACTATGAAATATATGTGTTTTTATCGATTGGCACTTATCGATTCTATCGACTTGCCTCTAACTTGATGGGTATCAACAACTTGAAGAACATTTCACAAAACCAACCTCTTTTATACCTTCGATAACAGAGTATACAAAATTAGATCGAGTACAATAATCATGGATTTGAATTTAATTTGAAATGGACTTCTGTCACTGGGCAAAATGCCAGTGGGAACATTAAGGCTCAGACTCGAAGGGCAATGATTTTAGGTTGTGCCAAACGTCAAATGCCAATGAACTGGCTAATCGGGCCAATCGGCCTATACTTACCAGAAATTAATATAAGTCAATAATATGCTAATGCCAATGAATTAGTAACGATCCGATATATTGCGTATTACATAACAGAATTTGGCATTTGAAATTAGAACTGTCCGTGGCCCACATATATATATATATATAATATATATATATATATATATATATATATGTTTGGTTAGAAGACAAGATTTAGTGTGTAGATTGTAGACAAAACAATAGGTTAAGCGATGACATTTAAGGTTGTTGAACGATTAAACGAACAAACAGTTGTTATATATATATATATATAGTATATACATACATACATACCCCATATATGTATATAAATCTATATAGTCGGCCTCTTCTTGCTACTCTATGATTTACATATGTATTTAAGGAACTTTAGGTGAGAGTTCGCATTCATTGCATTCTTAATTAAAAATAATGAAAGAAGTAGAAGAAGATGCAAAAGAAACAGGTGTAATTTTTTGTTCATTAAGCATCTATTTTTAAAGATTAAGACTAAGATTTGTGCATCTCTACTCTCAAAAAACATCGCTCTTAAATTTAGAGTTAGAATAAGAAAGTTGATCTTGTTTCCAAAAACAAATCATAAAAATATAGAGCAAATTTTGTGATTTTAATTTTTTTAGATAATAAAAAATATTTTTAAAAGTAGAAATACAAAACGCTGATTCTTACAAATATTTGAAATCTTAAATTACCAATCTTTAATAATTTTGATAGTCAGTCCAAGATTGCGAATCTTTTCGAACTCGCTTCCATTTATCGGAATTGATCGAGATTGATCGGTGCAGTCGAGATTGTTTGGGATTAAATGGGAAATGTTAGGACGTTGCTACAGATTTACTCTGCTTGTATTAATCAATCGATTTATTATCTCTTTATCAGGATATATTCCGCAATCAGCACCGCCTGATACGCTTCATCGAGCAATCGATTCGCCTGTGCAGCAATCAATCCCTGAAGGCGGCCAAGCAACAGCAGCAGGTGAAGAGTTCGACGGCTGATTTTGAGATTAGTGCTTCGGTGAATACACAATATACAAATGCACCGGAACCGATCAAGCACGACAAGGATCTGGGTCATCTGTTCAAGGCATCACAGTTATCGGTGCGTCTGGCGACGCCGCAACAATTGCACACCAAACCGGATATCGATGAGGATCTGGGATTTGGTAAACTCTTCACCGATCACATGCTCAAGATCTATTATCACAAGAGCTTGGGCGGCTGGCAGAAGCCAGAGATAACGCCACTCGAGAATCTAGTTATGCACCCCGCTGCCAAGGTGCTACATTATGCCGTCGAGGTAAGTGACAATCCCAAACAAGATGATCCTATCAATAGTCCCATTCATACATAAAGCACAAATCTGGGTTTCACAAATATTTTTCGATTTTCTTTCACATTTTTCCTTTAAGTTTTTCATAGAGTTAGGCACAGTCTAGGATTTCCCGGCTAGTCTATTCAGTCCGTCTTTATGAATACATGATTAGAGGTGTCTTCAGATCTTAAAAATAAGTCCTTGCAAAAATCAGCTTCCGGGAAATGAGTCTTTAAATTTAAATTTGAATCCACGAATAGTGCATTAGGATTGGTATGAAGAAATGCAGATATTTTTAACCAAAACGTTTTTTCAATTGATAGAAACATCTCAAAGCAATTCTAAACAGTATTCATCAGCTGAGCTTGGGGCATGCCACATGCAGAGCATTCTGACTTGTTCTCTTTTGCACTCTTCTCACTCATCACAACATCATCATCCACATCCACATCCACACCCACATTGGCATCATCTGATATGTGTTCTGATTAGTAATTGGTGGCCCATCGTTCCAGCTCTTTGAGGGCATGAAAGCGTATCGTGGAGTCGACGGCAAAATTCGCATCTTCCGGCCCGATATGAATATGGCGCGAATGAATTTGGCCGCACAGCGTTCCGGTTTACCCACATTTGAGGGCAAAGAGTTTGTCGAGTGCCTGGCCCGTCTGCTCACCATTGACTCGGAGTGGGTACCCCACACCGAGGCCGCCAGCTTATACATACGCCCCACTCTGATTGGCATCGATGTGAGTAACCATATCTAGATATATATAAAGATATATATTTGATTTCCCAGATACTAATTGTTCTCTTTCTTTCTTTAGCCCACATTAGGTGTTGCCTCCTCAGATTCGGCGCTGCTTTATTCCATACTCAGTCCGGTGGGCAGCTATTTTAAGACGGGCACGGGCAACAGTGCCGTCTCCTTGCTGGCAGATCCCAGCTACACGCGTGCCTGGCCAGGCGGTGTTGGCAATCGCAAAATGGGCTCCAATTACGCACCCACGATCAATGTACAAAAGGAGGCGGCTGCTCGTGGATTGCAGCAGGTGCTCTGGCTGTATGGTGAGGATCATCAGCTGACCGAAGTGGGCACTATGAACATATTCATGTTCTATGTCAATGATCAAGGAGGTAAGCTCAAAGCTAAATTAAATAAAATACACAAGTGACACAAATACAAATATCTAATTAAAATAAAACACATTAATTTAACATATCTAAAATAATCGAAAATATACACGATTTAAGTTTGAAGAAACATATTTCGTATTCAGTATTATATTTAGAATAGTTTTTAAATAAAAATCCATCTTAATTGTAGCAATAATTAATAGCAAGTTTTTGAATGAGAAATTATTGTGTATTTTTATGAATCTAGAAATTTAATCAACTTGTTCGATTTAATCAATCTGTTGCAGAACAAGAATTGATAACACCGCCCCTAAACGGTCTAATCCTGCCCGGCATCACACGTGACTCCATTTTGGCGATGTCCCGACAATGGGGCAAGTACAAGGTCCGCGAGGGCGTCATCACCATGCCCATGCTCGGCGAACTGCTCAACCAGGGACGCGTAAGTGTTATTTAATCAACTACAATTTTAACAAATTTACCAAAATTAAACTTTGTTTGCAGCTGCTGGAGCTGTTTGGCACGGGTACCGCATGCGTGGTTAGTCCGATCAATCGAATCAATTACATGGGTCAGGATCTCTATATACCCACAATGGAGCAGGAGAAACCGGTGCATGAGCTGATACGCGAAACGCTCATGGCTATACAATACGGCAAGGTTGATCATCCCTGGACGATGGTGATTGACTAACAACCAACAGCACAAGATGAAACCACAAAGCCACAAAACCAACTCAACCCAACTGACCCAAGTTGTGTATTAGTAGGTTAAGGTTCCAACAGTTTCTTCCTTGGGTTGCCGATGTGCTCGAATTTTATGTTTGTTGCATTTAAATCTATGCGTATCAATATATATATATATGTCTGCATATTTGTACATATATATATAAGTTAAGGGCTGGGCCTATCAGCCACGCTAAAAAGTTATATATATATATATATATATACTATATATATACAACTTTTTACAAGTCGCACTTGAGTTTTAGTCTATAATTTATTTATGCAAGGTTTTTTTTTGTCTAATATACTAAATATTTTTTGTAGTTTAGTTTGTTTTTGTTTTGCTTGTGAGCATGTCATATGTATATACATATATGTCTAAATACATAAATAATTCATGGCGTAATTCTGTTCAAATCAGATCGGAGACGATTAACGTCTTCATAAAATTTATTTTTTGCAAGCTTTCACTTCCTGCTGAAGCAAAAAACTCGTATAAAAAAAAAAAAAAAAACAAAAAATATATACACATATTAGCAAAATAATTTAATAGATAGCCAAAGTCTAAGGAACTGCCCCAGATGCAGACCTAGAAAAAACAAGAATAAACTTAGAAAAAAAAAAAAAATCGAAAACAAAATGAATTTTGGAAACGTACCGGAGGCAAATGCATTTATTAGTCAGTAAGTTGCCAGAGTCGCGTCCAAGTTAAACATTAATAGCATTTCTGAAAAATGTATAAATGTATATTTAAATATTGTTGGAGATTGGAAGTAAAAGCAGCCGAAGAGCTGCAGAGCAAGCTGTGACTAAACTATTGTACCCTAGTTCTTACACAAAATTCTTGTATATATATATAAAAAAAAAATACTTTATGTATACGAGCATTAAATTTAATCATACAAACACAAATACAAATAAAAATAAAAATAAAAATACAAATACAGTCACAAATTTGATTACTATAGAAACACACATATTGGCGACATCGGAGACAATATCGGACACAGATTTTGCATGGATCACCCGGAACGAAGATGACAATCAAAACATTTGACGTGAACATGAATAAGAATGTGAATATAATTATGAATGTGATATGATATGAGATACTAGAGATCTTTGCTGTCACCGATCGCTCTTGTCGATTGTTTTCCATCTGCGGCAATTGTACTCACAGATCAGCTCCGAGCAAAGCGACACGTTGCTGGTTCGTCAGGAGTACTTGCTGCTGCTCCCACTCACGCTCGTGCTCCTACTGCACGTGCAGCGAATTCACATGAGCATCATCAGGGCACTCAAGGACTGGTCCAGTTGTGGCTTCTGCTTCACATCGGTGATGTTCGGTATGACAAGCTGCGTCACCACTTGCTGGTGCTCCTCCTACTCCTCCCCCTGCTGATAGTGGTCATTCTCCATCAAGCTGCCGGAATCACGCAGTTCGCATTGGATGCCGCTCATTCTGCTCAGCTTAAAATTTTGTTCAATGCCTCGCGCATGTAGTGGCATCGTCACCATCATCATCCTCGTTGCGACGAGCAGCATTTGAGCAGCGTCGAATTAAGGAACTGCTTGTCCCAAATATCCTTAGTTTGTTTGATGGAAGCAAATCCATCCCATCTATACTCTTTATCATCTTTATTCTTCTGATCACTCTGCAAGCGCCACAGCGTCGTCGGCATTGGCACCAACAGCTTTTTCTCCAGCAGAAAGTTGCGCTGAACCCACTGCCACAGAGTGTTCCATCAATATGCGGAATAAAAAATAAAAATAAATATTAACGTCAAAGTAGTATAATGGAAAACCGAATCTGAATTGTGTAGAATTGAATCGGAATCCGGGATGCACATTATCATCACGAACCAGAACCGCCACCGGAACCGTTAACAAAAATAAACCGATTAAAATATAGGGGCAAACCGGCATAGGAATGGGACCCGAGCCTGACAACCAAATATAGTATATAGAGATACGCTTGAATAAATAGTTGTGTATATATGAGATTATTTATAGTTATAATTATTTCTTGAAGCAACTTTCTATATTTAAATATTTATATATTTTAATGTTTTAATATTACACAATTTATTTGCAAATAAAATACAAATATTCAAACTATCTTTTTTCAGTTGTAAATCCATTTCTTATTATATTTTAGTAAATGTATATTTCAAAATAAATATAATATATATATATAACCAATAAATGGACAATAAATTATTATATAGAAAAACATAATTTTTCCTTTTTTTTATAAAAAACAATAATTTGTGATTTTAACAACTGTCTCAAATAGAATGTTTTAAGTTCAGTGCTTGCAATTTGCAGTCCAACATATATATATATATAAACAAGTTTAGTCCCGTTAACCGACACATTAATTGAAATAGTTGGTAAGTCGGTAATATATATACCATTTAGGAAGAGAGATGACATCGCTTAGAAGAACTTCCTTTTGGCTGTCGGCGTCTCCAAGTGTAGCTGCGAGTTTCTGCGAAAGAAAGACAAAGGGAGAAAGTGAATAATACTTGTGTTTAAAGATTAATCGTTTGGTTGGATTACTACCTGGGCAGCTTGGAGTGTATGCGCGTGGAGGGACTGGAGGGGGAGGAGCTGGCAACCAGCTTTGGAGATGAAAGTAGCACCTCCTCGTGGTCCGCATCAGGAGACGAGGTGTTTCGTTTAGAATTCTCCTTGTTGACTGGGTTCTGACAACTGCCTCGGCATTTACAATTGTCGCTGCAGCTGTTGCCCGCTGAAAAACAGCCACAGCGTTTTGTGCTGCAATTTGTGCTGCAGACACAGCGCTTTATCTGGCAGCTCTTGTTCGCGTTGCTAATGGTGGTGTTTGGGTTGGGATTGTGATTGTGATTGGTAGTGGTATTTGGATTGTTGTTTGTATTCTTTTTGCTGTTTGTATTCATATTGATATTAAGATTTGTAGTGTCGCCATCAATGCTGGTCTGCCTCAGAGAATTCGATTTCTGTGTGGAAAATGGGGAAAACGAGTTAAAGGAACCACTTTCTTCAGATGCAATGTAGGACTTGCCTTTGAGCGCTTCCTTTTTGGTACCCAGTCGGGATCGCTATCCGAATGCCTTTCCTCAACGGAATCCTCGCTAATGTTGAACACAGGTTCGTTCTTAAACTCATTAACTGCGTATTTTTTGCAGTTCTTCGACGCCTGCGCTCTGGACATGAGAAGATCGACCTGTTCTTGCAACGCTTCCTTGGAGCTGATTAGCTCCTCAACGATCTGCTGTTGAGCCAGTTGATCACCGCGAAGGAGCATCGCCACCTTCTCCTCATAGCTACGCTTCTCGTTGACCATTTCCTCCTCGTGCCGGCTCTCGGCTAATCGCAGCTGCTTCGTCAGTTCCTCGATTCGCAAAGAAGTCTCTTTCTGATGATCCACTTGCACCTTGCGCTCCATGGTGCAGTGCGCCTGTTCGCGTCGCTGCTGAACGAGCATCTTCAACAGCTTGCTGCTGATGGCACGCGCCTCGCCAAGGCTGTGCACATTTTCACAGAGCGTTGACTGGCGACTGTCCAGGTCGTTGAAGAACAATTTCTGCTGTAGATCTGCTATTTGCGCATTGCGCATCTCCAACTCCTCCTCCAGGCTGGCCAACAGTGCAGCCTGGTCAGCTGCCTGCTCGTGCTCCAGCTCCGGTTCCTGTCGCTGCTTGATTTGCGTGCACTGCGCATTGATCGTCGCCCGATCCTCCATCAGCTGATCCAGACTGTGCTCGGCATCGACCAACGAGAGTATGACCTCCAGTTCTCGATCCACCAACGCATCCAGCTTGCCAGCACCGGCACCTGTCTGATCCTTGCCATGTCGCTGACGCTGCGCCTGCGCAGTTCTCTGACGATCCAGCGCATCCTTCAGCCTTCAAAAAAAACAACGACAAGAAATAATTGTATATATGTATTGATAATACAATATATAATTCTTAAATACATATATGGATTGGCTGTCCTTACCGCTTGTTGACAGCCACTGCGTCCTCGCACTTGCGCTTGAGCACCAGGCGCTGATTGTCGTAGAGATTCTTCTGGCGGACCAGCTCGGTCTGCATTTTCCTGTCTTTGCTCTTCAGCTGGGTCAGTTGCTTCTCGCTTATCATTTTGGATTGGCGGAATCGCTCGGATTCGACTCGCATGGCGCGGATCAGTTTCACCTTGGACTCTTTCATGGCGCGGATCTCGGTGCTGAGGTTCTTAATCTTCTCGCTCTCCTTGTCGCGAATCTTGAGCATGTTGCCCTGCTGGACCATCTTGCGCCGTATATCCGTCAGCTCATGCTCGAGCAACTGCAGCCGCTTGCGTCGCTCCTCGGCCAGCTTGGCGGAGGTCACTTTCTGCTTGGTGATTCGCAGCTGCTCCAGCAGTTCGCAACGCTCCGATTCGAGCTGCTCCACCTTCACCTGGTACTCCTTCAACTTCTCATCGTTGCCTTCCTCATGCAACCGTCTGAATCCAGCTGTTTCGTGGTGTGCTCATCGGCACGTGACTGCAGATGCTCGTTCCTCTCCTCGCTGCTGCCCAAATTGAACTCCACGCTGTCACTGTTGGCACCGGCAGTAAGGCACTCCTTCCGGTAAGACTGCAGTGCCATTTCTGTTTGCTTCAACTCCTCATCCACTTCGCTGACCAGCTGTGCAACATCGCGCAAATGCTGCTTCAGCACGGACCCATCATGCTCTTGCTGATTCTCCTCTTCCCCTTGCTCCTGTTCTTCTGTCCTCAGCTGATGTGCCTCGCCCAACTCGCCCACCTCGCCCAACTTGGACATCAACTCATGTACGCTCGCCTTGACCTTGTCGTGGTTCATCTCCGTTATGTGTGCCTGCATCTCCTTGTCGGCCAGATTGAGCAACGCCTCCTGCAGCTCATTTTGCAATTGACGATTATGCTGCCTGGTCTGCTGCAGCTGCTCAGTCAACCGCTGATTCTCAAGCGCCGAATTACGTGACGGTCCAGAGGCAATCACAACACCTGCTCCCACACTGCCGATGTCGCCTTCGCCTCCGTTTACGCTTACGCTACCGCTTCCGGTAGAAAGCAGCTCGATGCGCAGCTTTCGTATTATGTCCTTGAGCCTGATCACCTCGGCCGCATGCGGATCAACATTCACCACTGGCTTATTCTTAATTTGCAGCGCACGATCCGCATATTGTAGCGTGCTGATTGTCTCGGCCACGTTGTAATCTGCCGGACTTACGCAGGCGATCATCAACGTTATCGAATTGCCACCCAAGGAGTCCTGCAGCCATCGCGTCAGCTTCGACTGCCGATATGGCACATGGGCAGCAGTTTCTCCAGCTGCAACAAAACAAAAACTTAAATCAATGATATATTTACAGCTTCTTCAAATATACGATTATATATGAATTACGAACATTGGAAAAGCCATACAATTATTAGCAACTACATTTAAATCTTTAAAGTTATCACAAATTAATTATGGTAGCATCATTTTGTCCGTTATTATCGTATCCAATCATATCCAATATTTGACCTACATTGCAACCAAAGAAAGACGACCACTTCACTAAAGACGTCCCGCCGTTTTTCCAGATTATTCAAATGTTCTCTAGTCTTTTAGATTATAATTTTATCCTTGGAACGTCTGCCAGCAGATCCAGAATTCCTCGTTGTTACATTGTTTGCGTTTGCGTTTGCGTTTCTCTTGAACAAGGTCAACAGATATATTTGATAATATTAATAGCAATAGTATTTTAATAGTATTTTATTACTATTAGTATTTTATATTATTCCCCGAAGAAAAACCAACATTTGATATTTTGTTGAATTGAATTCTTCATATTCAAATTTTTAATATTTCTCAATTTTCTCAATTGTTGACAAGTTTCATTTTATCACCATAAAATTGGCTTTACTATTAAGGATAAAGCCCAAAATAGAAGATAAACAAAAGAAGAAAATTAATGTCAAACGCATTATTGTTTTTGCCGCCACACTTTGAAGCAGCAGGGGAATTTGTAAAATATACAACTCAAGTTGCATTACCATTTTCCTGTGGTGACTTGTGAAATTGAGAAATTTGTGAATTAAAGTGACTGTAGAGACTAGAACACAATCTGGTAACAAAAAAAAAAAACACAACACAAACTAGCTCAGCCAAATAATTAAAGTAAAAATTGTGGATCGCATTTCTAAGTGAATGCCAAATTTGCAATATATTTAGTTTTTCGAACCTTAAAACAGAATGCTTTTCTAAAAGGCAAACATTTATTTAAAACAAATTTTTATTGCGGCATTTAAAAAAAATTTAAGAAAAAACCACAAATTAAATTCCGATCGCGCGATATTTTGAGACCTGCTTGACGCCGTTTTGTTGATAAGTAGATTTTCATTGTCCATAACATTATTGTATCTGTAACGTATAAGTTCGATTTTGCTATCGATGATTAGTATCGTTTGAAAACATCGTCACTGCGTTACATTAATTATTTATGCAAGTTTGGAGACACTTATCTTTTTGCAGGCCTGCATTCCACTGACGCCGCCGTGCTTAAAAATTTTCGCGTTCCACAATTTTTGCTTTAATTATTTGACGGACCTTGTTTGTGTTGCTTGTTTTTTGTTACCCAATTGTGTAGTAGCTTTTGCAGTCACTTTAGATTACCAATTTCTTCAAGTCACCCCAAGAAAAAGGTAATGCAACTAGAGTTATAAATATTTTACAAAATAACCTACTGCTTCAAAGTATGGCGACAAAAACAGTTATGCGTTTGACTGATTTTCTTCTGGTTTTAGCCTTTACTAAATCTTAACTGTTGTATTAATTGGCAGCTACATCGAAGTTTATCCAGTTTCATCATGAGCGACTTAGTAGCAGTAGCAGTGGCATTGCGCTTGCGCCCACTTGTCAAATCGGAGGAGGAACGCGGCTGCCGCATAGCAGTGCAGCGCCCCGACGCTGGAGTTGCCCAGGTAACGGTAAACAACAAAGCATTTACGTACAATTATGTGTTTGACTGCGGCGACAGCCAGAAGCATGTATATGAGACGTGCGTGGCCAGCAGACTGAAGAAGCTGCTCGATGGTTTCAATGTGACAATACTCGCTTATGGGCAGACGGGGTCTGGAAAGACTTATACTATGGGCACCGCGTTTAATGGCAGTATGGGCGAGCATGCTGGCATTATTCCGAGAGCTGCCAACGAAATTTTTGAAAAGACGGTCACCATGGCCGATCAGTGTGATTTTAGAATCACCTGTTCCTTTGTCGAGTTGTACCAAGAGCAGTTCTACGACCTGTTTTCGTCAAACAAGCGGGAGGAAAGCATTGTCGACATACGTGAGGATAAAAGTGGAATTTTTATGCGTGGACTCACAGAGGTGGAAGTAACCGATGCCAATCAGGTAGCGAGTGAGCTAATGCGCGGGTCCTCGGGTCGCGCCGTCGCTTCTACGGCGATGAATGAGTCCTCCTCACGGTCTCACGCCATTTTCACCTTATCGATGGTGGCAACACAAAAAACTGGGCAGTAAGTTTATTTCCGGCTGTATTCATACATACGCAGATTTGTTGAATATGTTGTGTTAAAATATTATCGTATTATGCAGGAAATCTGTGGTCAAGTCGAAATTTCATTTGGTGGACTTGGCCGGCTCAGAAAGGTGCGCAAAGACGATGACTTCTGGTGATCGCTTCAAGGAGGGCGTCAACATCAACAAAGGTCTACTCGCCCTTGGAAATGTCATCAATGTGCTGGGATGTAAGTAAAATTTTTATAACTGCTTTTTATGGTCTGTTTCCTCTGACCATATTTTATCAGATCCCTTTTTTATTTCACATATTCCTTTTGTTTATGTTCTGTTTTGGGCTTTATCCTCAATGATATGGCTAATTTAATGGTAATAAAATGAAACTTAACAATTGAGAAAATCCAAAATCTTTAATATGAAAAAAATGCAATTCTACAAAACATCAAATGTTGACTTTACTTCGGAAAATAATTTAAAATACTGTTAAAGTACTATTGCTATTAATATTATCAAATATATCTGTTGACCTTGTTCAAGAGAAACGCAAAGAGCGAACATTTTATTATAAAAAAAACCTTTACAATGTAACAACGAGGAATTCTGGATCTGTTGGTAGACGTTCCAAGGATAAAATTATAATCTAAAAGACTAGAGAACATTTGAATAATCTGGAAAAACGGCGGGACGTCTTTAGTGAAGTGGTCGTCTTTCTTTGGTTGCAATGTAGGTCAAATATTGGATATGATTGGATACGATAATAACGGACAAAATGATGCTACCATAATTAATTTGTGATAACTTTAAAGATTTAAATGTAGTTGCTAATAATTGTATGGCTTTTCCAATGTTCGTAATTCATATATAATCGTATATTTGAAGAAGCTGTAAATATATCATTGATTTAAGTTTTTGTTTTGTTGCAGCTGGAGAAACTGCTGCCCATGTGCCATATCGGCAGTCGAAGCTGACGCGATGGCTGCAGGACTCCTTGGGTGGCAATTCGATAACGTTGATGATCGCCTGCGTAAGTCCGGCAGATTACAACGTGGCCGAGACAATCAGCACGCTACAATATGCGGATCGTGCGCTGCAAATTAAGAATAAGCCAGTGGTGAATGTTGATCCGCATGCGGCCGAGGTGATCAGGCTCAAGGACATAATACAAAAGCTGCGCATCGAGCTGCTTTCTACCGGAAGCGGTAGCGTAAGCGTAAACGGAGGCGAAGGCGACATCGGCAGTGTGGGAGCAGGTGTTGTGATTGCCTCTGGACCGTCACGTAATTCGGCGCTTGAGAATCAGCGGTTGACTGAGCAGCTGCAGCAGACCAGGCAGCATAATCGTCAATTGCAAAATGAGCTGCAGGAGGCGTTGCTCAATCTGGCCGACAAGGAGATGCAGGCACACATAACGGAGATGAACCACGACAAGGTCAAGGCGAGCGTACATGAGTTGATGTCCAAGTTGGGCGAGGTGGGCGAGTTGGGCGAGGCACATCAGCTGAGGACAGAAGAACAGGAGCAAGGGGAAGAGGAGAATCAGCAAGAGCAGGATGAGTCCGTGCTGAAGCAGCATTTGCGCGATGTTGCACAGCTGGTCAGCGAAGTGGATGAGGAGTTGAAGCAAACAGAAATGGCACTGCAGTCTTACCGGAAGGAGTGCCTTACTGCCGGTGCCAACAGTGACAGCGTGGAGTTCAATTTGGGCAGCAGCGAGGAGAGGAACGAGCATCTGCAGTCACGTGCAGATGAGCACACCACGAAACAGCTGGATCTTAATGTGAAGCTGCGCCAAATCACTAGTCAGCTCGATCTGAAGCAGGAACTGCACGATCGCGTCACTGTGAACTTCAGACGGTTGCATGAGGAAGGCAACGATGAGAAGTTGAAGGAGTACCAGGTGAAGGTGGAGCAGCTCGAATCGGAGCGTTGCGAACTGCTGGAGCAGCTGCGAATCACCAAGCAGAAAGTGACCTCCGCCAAGCTGGCCGAGGAGCGACGCAAGCGGCTGCAGTTGCTCGAGCATGAGCTGACGGATATACGGCGCAAGATGGTCCAGCAGGGCAACATGCTCAAGATTCGCGACAAGGAGAGCGAGAAGATTAAGAACCTCAGCACCGAGATCCGCGCCATGAAAGAGTCCAAGGTGAAACTGATCCGCGCCATGCGAGTCGAATCCGAGCGATTCCGCCAATCCAAAATGATAAGCGAGAAGCAACTGACCCAGCTGAAGAGCAAAGACAGGAAAATGCAGACCGAACTGGTCCGCCAGAAGAATCTCTACGACAATCAGCGCCTGGTGCTCAAGCGCAAGTGCGAGGACGCAGTGGCTGTCAACAAGCGGTAAGGACAGCCAATCCATATATGTATTTAAGATTATATATTGTATTATCAATACATATATACGATTATTTCTTGTCGTTCTTTTTTTTGAAGGCTGAAGGATGCGCTGGATCGTCAGAGAACTGCGCAGGCGCAGCGTCAGCGACATGTCAAGGATCAGACAGGTGCTGGTGCTGGCAAGCTGGATGCGTTGGTGGATCGAGAACTGGAGGTCATACTCTCGTTGGTCGATGCCGAGCACAGTCTGGATCAGCTGATGGAGGATCGGGCGACGATCAATGCGCAGTGCACGCAAATCAAGCAGCGACAGGAACCGGAGCTGGAGCACGAGCAGGCAGCTGACCAGGCTGCACTGTTGGCCAGCCTGGAGGAGGAGTTGGAGATGCGCAATGCGCAAATAGCAGATCTACAGCAGAAATTGTTCTTCAACGACCTGGACAGTCGCCAGTCAACGCTCTGTGAAAATGTGCACAGCCTTGGCGAGGCGCGTGCCATCAACAGCAAGCTGTTGAACATGCTCGTTCAGCAGCGACGCGAACAGGCGCACTGCACCATGGAGCGCAAGGTGCAAGTGGATCATCAGAAAGAGACTTCTTTGCGAATCGAGGAACTGACGAAGCAGCTGCGATTAGCCGAGAGCCGGCACGAGGAGGAAATGGTCAACGAGAAGCGTAGCTATGAGGAGAAGGTGGCGATGCTCCTTCGCGGTGATCAACTGGCTCAACAGCAGATCGTTGAGGAGCTAATCAGCTCCAAGGAAGCGTTGCAAGAACAGGTCGATCTTCTCATGTCCAGAGCGCAGGCGTCGAAGAACTGCAAAAAATACGCAGTTAATGAGTTTAAGAACGAACCTGTGTTCAACATTAGCGAGGATTCCGTTGAGGAAAGGCATTCGGATAGCGATCCCGACTGGGTACCAAAAAGGAAGCGCTCAAAGGCAAGTCCTACATTGCATCTGAAGAAAGTGGTTCCTTTAACTCGTTTTCCCCATTTTCCACACAGAAATCGAATTCTCTGAGGCAGACCAGCATTGATGGCGACACTACAAATCTTAATATCAATATGAATACAAACAGCAAAAAGAATACAAACAACAATCCAAATACCACTACCAATCACATTCACAATCCCAACCCAAACACCACCATTAGCAACGCGAACAAGAGCTGCCAGATAAAGCGCTGTGTCTGCAGCACAAATTGCAGCACAAAACGCTGTGGCTGTTTTTCAGCGGGCAACAGCTGCAGCGACAATTGTAAATGCCGAGGCAGTTGTCAGAACCCAGTCAACAAGGAGAATTCTAAACGAAACACCTCGTCTCCTGATGCGGACCACGAGGAGGTGCTACTTTCATCTCCAAAGCTGGTTGCCAGCTCCTCCCCCTCCAGTCCCTCCACGCGCATACACTCCAAGCTGCCCAGGTAGTAATCCAACCAAACGATTAATCTTTAAACACAAGTATTATTCACTTTCTCCCTTTGTCTTTCTTTCGCAGAAACTCGCAGCTACACTTGGAGACGCCGACAGCCAAAAGGAAGTTCTTCTAAGCGATGTCATCTCTCTTCCTAAATGGTATATATATTACCGACTTACCAACTATTTCAATTAATGTGTCGGTTAACGGGACTAAACTTGTTTATATATATATATATGTTGGACTGCAAATTGTAAGCACTGAACTTAAAACATTCTATTTGAGACAGTTGTTAAAATCACAAATTATTGTTTCTTATAAAAAAAAAAAGGAAAAATTTTGTTTTTCTATATAATAATTTATTGTCCATTTATTGGTTATATATATATATTATATTTATTTTGAAATATACATTTACTAAAATATAATAAGAAATGGATTAACAACTGAAAAAAGATAGTTTGAATATTTGTATTATTTGTACTATACCGCATACCGGATTCTGATTCAATTCCGGTAATACATTGAGGTGACTGTTTTCTATGATTTGTTGGCTTGCACTTTATTTTTTTTTTTTTTTTTTTTTTTTATTATATTGGGATTCTGCGCACTGCGACCTAATAGATCTATTGTGCCCCCTTCTGAGCCTATAGCTCCCCCATCAACCCCAGCTCCTGAACGAATATCAGAATCTTTGATGGGTCGAGGGTTACTATGTCTTTGACATTCATAGTGTGCTTCCCTAGGATGCTGCATCTTCTCCTGGCAAGGGCGATGCAATTCGTTAGGATGTGAGTTGAAGATTCCTCCTCGACTTCACAAAACCTACACTGATTGTTGCTAAAGATACCCATTTTGGACAGGTGGCTTTTTAGTCTACAATGTCCGGTTAGTAGACCGACAAGTATCCTTAGCCTGTTCCTGCCCATGGATATTATTTGCTTAAATCGTTTCTGATTATAGCCGCCCAAAAGACATTTGGCCTGTCGGAGTCCCGGTGTTTCCTCCCAGCTCCGCAGTCTCATTTGTCTTTCTTCGTTCCTGAGTTGCAGCCGTATTGTGTGTTTACCTATGCCACAAAACGGTTCAGGCCCTATAAGGGGTCCCTCTGCACCCATTCTCGCTTGTTCATCCGCTGCTTCGTTCCCTGCTATTTCCCTGTGCCCGGGGACCCATCTTAGAGTGAGTCTGTTGTGAGCCCCGAGTTGGTCAAGCTTGGATCGTACCTCTTGGACTAGTTTTGAAGTTACCTTCGTCCCATTTATTGCATTAATTGCTGCTATACTATCGGAAAGGATAGATATATCCGCATTCCGATAGTTACGCTTTAGATTAAATTCCGCACACCTTCCCATGGCACATACCTCAGCTTGGAATATGCTGGTGTACATCCCTAGAGATTCGTGGTATAATATCCGAGGACCCACCACTCCCAGGCCTGTTCCCTGATTGGTGAGTGATCCATCGGTATACCATTTTATGGTGTGCGGTTTCATAGGGTGGATTTCATCTAGTGATGTCCATTCCTTTTTGCAACTTGTTCGAACTTTGAAATTCCGCTCGAATAGATATTCTGGCTTCATTTCATCCCTAGGTTGTAACAGGAGGGGAAGTTCGTCTGAAAGGAGTTGGGCATCTTTATGACTTAGTATGTGTCTGTTCCCAACTCCTTCTGCTGACATCCTTAATAGTGTGGATTTCTGTTGGAGCCTTATGGTGTGGTGGAGTGGCGTGAGCTCCATAAAGGCTTCCAATGCCATTGTGGGACAGGTGCGCATTGCCCCTGTCATGCATACGCAGGCCATTCTCTGCAATTTTCGCAATTGCCTCCTCACGGTTGCTAATCGTGCTCTATCGCCCCATGCTATTACTCCGTAAGTCAGCATGGGTCTTACAACCATTAGGTATAACCATCTGATTATCTTTGGTGAAATACCCCATGATTTCCCAGCTATACTACGACATGTATAAAGCGCTCTAGAGCACTTCATTATCGTGTTTCGCACATGGGTGCCAAAGTTCAATCTGCTGTCAAAAGTGACGCCGAGGTATTTTACCTCCTTGCTTATATCTAATAGGCTCCCTAAAAGCCGTATTTGTTTCATCCTCTGTAGCTTATATCGTCCAGTAAAGGGGACGATAACTGTTTTGGTAGGGTTCAGGTTAAGCCCAACCTCCCTACACCAGTCACCCGTTATCTTCAACCCTAACTGGACTAAGTCACAGAGTGCTTCTTCGTATTTGCCTCTTGCTATTATTACAATGTCGTCGGCGTAGCCTTGACATTGAATGCCTCTGGTAGAGAGTCTGTTAAGTAGTTCGTCTACTAACATACTCCAGAGTAGCGGAGACAATACTCCCCCCTGGGGGCAGCCTTTGGTAGTTAAGACTGTGACCGTACTGTCATGCGTCGATGCGGTGGCCTGTCTGGACCGCAACAATTCAAGTATCCATTTGCTGGTAGTTGGGTCCAGGCCCCTCCTCGAGAGAGTGTCCCCAATCGCATCGTGCGATGTGTTATCAAACGCGCCTTCTATGTCTAGAAAGGCACATATTGCTACTTCTTTGTTGTCAACTGCCATACCTAATGTACGCCGCAGCTGATAAAGTGCTGTATCAGTTGACCTGCCTACTCTGTATGCATGCTGCGTTGGATGCAGCGGACTTTGCTTCAGCAGAGTGCTTCTGATGTTATAGTCCACCAGCTTTTCTAACGTTTTCAGTAAAAACGATGTTAAGCTGATGGGTCTGAAGGACTTTGGGTGGGTGATATCTTTCTTCCCCGCCTTGGGGATGAAGACCACTTTAGCTTTACTCCAAACGGTTGGTATATATCCAAGCGCAAGGCTGCTTATTAGCGTTTTCTTAATACGAGGGAGGAGCAAGTCCTGACTCGTTTGAAGAAAAATTGGCAATATGCCGTCTATTCCGGGAGATTTATAGGGCTGGAAAGTACCTATTGCCCATCTTAATCTCTCCACGGTGACTGTCGACTTGGCACATGCCCAGTCCTCAGTCGTCGGCCTATACCATCTCCTACTGTTGATTGCGTCATTTTGCAGGGGTGTACTGCCTGGAAAATGAGTTTCAAATAGGAGCTCTAGCTTTTGCATATCATTGCTCGTAAATGAGCCATCATTACGTTTCAATGATATGTTAGCTTCCGGTGCCCGCTTGGCAAGCGCTCTGTGAAGCCTAGCACCTTCGCTGGTGCTTATAATGCCTTCACAGAAATTCCTATAATTCATCCGTTTAGCCTTCCTAATCTCCTTGTTATAGATTGTCAGACTTTCACGGTATCGTGCCCAGTCGCCGTCTCTCCTAGCTGTGTTAAAGAGACGACGTGTAGTTCGACGCAGCCTCTCAAGGCTGGCGTTCCACCAGGGGGCATCTTTTTCCATTTTTCTTCTCCCCACCGGGCAATTTTCTTCAAAAGCATCAATTATGCTTTTGTTCAGATCCTTTATAGCTTCCTCTAGGTCCAGCGAATTTTTTGGAACACCATATGTTTCGTTGGATAGATTGAGCTCTAGGGACCTATTGAATCGTTCCCAGTTCGTTTTTCTGGGGTTACGACTTGGCACACTACTATTCGTATTTAGTTGTAACCTAAATAGGATAGTTTAATGGTCCGACATGGATTCCTCTGATGAGATGTGCCAGTCTCTTAGGTGAGGTTTTAGGGACCGCCTAATAAGGGTGATGTCTAAGACTTCTTTCCTGATTCTATTTATAAATGTCGGTGTGGATCCGACATTGCCAAGTTCTAAATTATATCTAAATATAAATTCTGTGAGGTCCTCACCTCTTAGAATGATGTCGCTGATGCCCCATATCGTGTGGTACTCATTGGCATCGCAACCGATTAACACGGGCATCTTCTCTTTCTTGCAGTAGTCCACCAGTCTCTCCACCTCTGGTGGCGGGCAGGCTAAGTCTCCTGCAAAGTATGCAGACACTGCCACCATAGAGACCATACTACCACTACCTTGTAGTAGTATCGGGACACAGTCCCTGGTGAGGAACTCTGAAAGTATGGTAAAGGTAATATTCCTTCTCACCATAATGCATGCTCTAGGTGCTGGGCCTCTTCGATCCCAGACTACCTTTGAATCAGCCGTGTACAGGCCTTTCACTCCATTGTGCACCCATGGCTCCTGTACCAGGGCTAACCCAAGGTGCTGTTTGGTGAACGTCCTGGCTAAGATTGCCGAAGCCGCCTTAGCGTGATGGATGTTCACTTGATGACTTTAGTCATCTACTGGGTGGTATGTCCCCGCGTGTCCGGAGATTGGGGCCTGGGGCTGCCACCATCACCGTCACTCGTTAGTGTATTGTCGGCCTCGGCCGCGTCTTTTTGCAGTTCTACTGCCAACTCCTGCGAGGACATTATGATGTCCTCCTCCCCTACCACTGGTTCCTCGCAGAGAGTGCTATCTGCCAGCTCCTCGTCTTCCGCGAGGTCTTCGATCAAGTTGGCTTGAGTCGAGTGTTGGCTCTGCTCTGCGGGAGTGGTAGCTGTGGCGACAGCTTCTGTTGCAGGCTTTTCTTTCGATCGAGCGGGTATTAACCCTGCTCCACTTTTCCTCCCTAGTCCGCTTACCGGGATGCTTCCAAATCGAAAGCTGATTTGGTGACCACGTTCTATGATCGCATTCCTGGATAGCGCATCTATTCCGATGACTAGGAGGGCTCCTCCACCTTCGTTCCTTCTGGAAAGCATCTTCCAGGTATCTACCTCTATCTCATTCTGGTTACTTATCAAAGCCAGTATGGATTCGGAGGTTCTGTCCTCACTCCTTGGACAGTATAATGTAATGCTGTGGAGTGATGGTATATCATCGCCCACCTTACAGTCGAGAGTAACGCCCTTCCATGTGTGGAGTGTCGACGCAACAGTTGTCAGCCAATTTGCTGAGTTCTCATCGGAGCATTCTATGACCAGAAACCCGGCCCGGAAGTGAATGCCCGCAAAAGCGATCGCCTTATCCCATCGGTGCGCAATAAGCTCATCAATGATTGCTTCCTCTAGTTTAGAGAGCTCTCCTTGATTTAGCAGCACCTTTGGGTATTCCGCCGGTAACACGGCCACCTTCACCTTCTTTGCCATATCCGCATATGACATTCGGGGTACGGTGGACGTGTTCGGGTTGGACTTCATTGCGGCTACTCGCGATGTGCTCGGATGTGGGTTTGTATTTCCCACCTTTGCCGTTGATGGTCCGCAGGCCGCACTCCTGGCCCCCGGGCGTTAGGGTGCTGTTGTGTCTTTTGACAGCTGGTGCTGCTGCTGCTTGGTCCCTCGGCTCCTTCGCCTTCTTTATGGCTTCCTCCGGAGTGAGTCCTTGCTGGAGGTACCTTATATACCATTTGACCCTAGAGCCGCAAAGGTTGCGACGGTTCGGGTCATCCAGCCCTCCGGGTTGACCTCTTGGTGGGAGGAGATTTGCCCTCATTCTTGCCCTCAGATTCGTTGCCGATTGTGGTGGTCCGACCACCACACTTTCGCGCAACGAAGGTGGGGCACGCTGTGCCTGCGGCACTCTCCTATATGGTGCTGGAGTAGCACGTTGTGGAGGATGGTCTACCACATTAGGTGCCCTCACCCTCTCGAGGGTTCGGTCATTCAGATGTCTTGCGACTTGCTCCGCGGGGAGATCCCGCGGTATATTAATATTTTTTTGGGGTTTTCATATTTTGGTCCCACGTACTGCAGAGAAAGTATGTCCGCCCGGGCAGAGATCCGCATTACCCGGGTAAGGCTAATTAGAACAGGCGGTCGCCATTTGCCTGAGCTCACCGTATGAGACTGGGCTAGTTTTTAACCCGGGCCCTCAGCCAGGCTGACTCTCGGCACGGTTAAGATCACACCTTAGTCCGGCCCGGAGTGAGATTTGGGGTTCAGGGAAGTTTGGGGATTGTGTGAGGCTATGCTTTTGAGGAGGCGGCTACACAAACGCCTCGTCAGTACGATTTACATTATCGTACCCGCTGTTTGTCCGGGACTGCTTATTTACGATCAATTTCGTATTATTCGCAGCTAACCTCCCCGTGGGGAGGCCTTTCGCTATCCGCAACCCGCGACCCGCCTGGTGGCCTCAGCTCAGCCCCATCCGAACCATCTCACAAGTTCTTTTGACCAGGTGGCTTGCACTTAAAATTCGTTCAAATTTCACGCTTATACTATTCAGATCGGTTTTCAAATATACTACTTTAACTTTAATATATATACTTTTCTTGTATCACGTATATTGATGGTAATGGGTTCAGCGCAACTTTCTGCTGGAGAACAAGCTGTTGGTGCCAATGTAGACGAGGCTATATTTTACTATTGAAGCGTAAAAACAAGATTAAATCATTTATCATAATTTACCATTTCAATTTCGATGCACTCGCCGCGTATGTGGTGGTTTGCCGATAACTGACATCAAAATATACCAATGTTTATTATTTTGACACCGTCGAACAGCAGACCAAAGAATCCACACAGATTAACAGTGACTTAATATTGTGGATTTTACTTTTCGGTCTCAAAACCGTTCTTTTTTTATGAGTAAACTTTGCTGTTTATTTTACGTTCAAATCATTAGATGTATGTCTTATACGCTTAAGAAGCTCAACGAATTTTTCTTGTATATACCCTACGCAATGTAAAAAATAACTAGGGTGTGTAGATATAAAGCTCGCACAGCTTTTCTGAATGAAAACATCTGGCGCGAAGGAATTTAATTTAGTTCATAACAATAAGCAGCACGAGAACGAAGGCTGTGACGCTCTGTAGCGTCCCGAACTAAGGCATTCTAATGTACATAGTACAAAGTAGCATAACCATGTTAAATTAGTTAAATTGCCGCTAACGCTGTTTAACGTACTTAAAATAGTATGCGCTTACAATATGTGAGTATGCGAATTTTTAAGCGACGACGACGATACGGCCAATGCTTTTGTTGAGGAATTAAGCCAAGCAAATAGCAGTTATAGATTTAAGTACACATAACTCATACTGGGATTGATTACATGTGTTTTCGCGCACAAGCAATTACATAAACATCGACACTACATACATAAATGCGTAACGCATTCCCATTCCACATTGTACTGCTGTCAGATAGAAACTCAAAAGAAAATGGTCTGTGTCACATGTTGCCATCTTCTTCGTATTCTTTAAAATATTTCAATGAGTAGTTTAAAGAAAGTTCATGCTTGCATTTGTGTGTGTGTGTGCACAGACATTTGCACAGCCACCAAGTTCATGACCATAAAATAACGTGTAATAATTATTGTTGGCATTCGGCAATTGGTTTGCGGCTCTCATGTTCACTTTGCACTTTGCACTTTGCACCTCCCATCTTCCATCTGGCAGCCGTATAACTGAACAATACGGAAACTTAAAAAGCTTTGCACGAGATCTCGTGCATCAATTGCAATTTTCAATGGCAACTTGCAGCGAGAGCAAATGCAATTTTCGTAATTTTGGCAATTTTCGAATGCGCGAGCCACTTGAAAACAATTTGATGCTTTCAGTATTTGTGCAACCATTGTGACATTTAAAACGAAAGTTCAACACAAAATATATTTCGCAAAAAAGCAAGTATTAAAAAATATTTAAAATTTATATAGTTTTCCCAAAACCTTCACCTGACACTGGCCAATTGATTGGATATAGAACATATATAACATACATATGTGTACCGAAATTGACCTTGCAGTTCGAGGCCCTTGTTTAGGATAGTTGTCGAGGCCTCCTTCGTCGTTGTCGTCGTCTAGATTGGGGAACTTCCACTAAATGCAAATATCCCAGCCAATCTTTTCCCCCCCTTCTCGTTAGTGACTGTACATAGATATTTAAGTGGTATGGTGAGGCAAGTCCTTAAGCGTCTGACTTCCTGGCAGTGCAGGCTCGCTGCCAGGTTGCCAAATGTGCATCCGATGACCAGGGGCATGGTTACGTATGCTTTAATGTGGCCAACGGGCAGCCTAATTCAACAGACCATGGAAGGACGCAATATAAGTAAGTTCCCACCCAATATTCCATCCATCCATCATCAACACCAAGCCACTTCATGCTTATTGCCATGCTAATTCTCGCAGGGACGTATGACTGGGCACGTGCAGCGCGCTTCAGCCTTTTTGGTGGCCTCTATGTGGCACCCTCGATTTATGGCTGGGTGCGTCTAACTAGCGCCATGTGGCCGCAAACAAATCTACGCATTGGCATTGTCAAGGTGAGTACCGGGAGAGCATCATTATCCCTCACCGTTCATTTGCATTCCTGCTTGTCACTCATTTCAGGCCATAACGGAGCAAATCTCCTATGGACCTTTCGCTTGCGTCAGTTTCTTTATGGGCATGAGCCTGTTGGAGCGAAAGACTTTCGCTCAAGCCGTCGAGGAGACCAAACAGAAGGTCCTGCCCACTTATAAGGTTCGTTCCAGCACTCCTTGTCGTATATATATATATTTATAGAAGAATATTTAAATGTATTTGTGTGTGTGTGTGTGGATCTATATATATATAAATATATATGTATATAGGTTGGCTTGTGCGTGTGGCCGTTTCTGCAGACGATCAACTTTTCGCTGGTGCCGGAGCACAATCGCATCATATTCGTCAGCATTTGCAGCCTGATGTGGACAATATTTCTGGCCTTCATGAAAATGCGTGAGCTGGACTCAACTGCAGAGCCAGAACCAAACCAGCATCTCAGGCAAATGAAACTTGCCAATTAGTGGAATAATTGTGGACTGTTGTTAATCTGTTAAACAGTGTATATATATATATATAGTTTATATATATATGTTTCTGACCTGTTATATATATAGTATATATGTTTCTGAATTTACAAATTTATAGCTCAATTGTAATGATTAAAAAAAGAAACGAATTTTGAATACACTATTGCTGTAGTGGCGGCGGCACTCGAGCAACTATCAACTGTCCAATCCAGAGTTGGGTTGTCAGTGGATTGTTGTCGTTTGGTCGCCGATTGCTGGCCACCGTTTCCACAATCCAGTCAACATAGGCGGAGACTTCGGTGAATACGCCCGGATAGGGCGGACGTGTGCACGGCTTCACACTCCACGAGACAATCCCAATTTGTGTGTCCATTGCTGATGATGCATGCAGCAGCAGTGGTCCACCAGAATCGCCGCTGCATTGACCCTTGCCGCCCTCGGGCACACCAGCGCATAGTTGGCTGGCATGGAGTTGAGCCTGATGACGGCGACTGCACTCCTCGTCGCTGAACACCTGCAGCTGCACCTTGTGAAGCATCTGTTGTACCACGCCGCCCGTCTACAAAAATTTCCCAATTTTTAAAATAAACAATAACAATAATAATAAAATCAAACAATTCGAACCGCATTCAATCCCCAGCCGGTGAGCAGAGCGCTACTGTTGGCCAACGTTGGCTGTTGGGGATTTGGGAGACGCACCGGCTGCACACTTCTGCTGAAGATAATGGGCCTGGTCAGCTTCAACAGGGCAATATCGTGTATGTATTTATCCTGCGGCTCATAGTCCGGATGCACATGTATTGCGGCAATCGTAACCAATTGGCTCGCATTGCGTTCAATACGATTGCTGCCATATTGCAAATTGAGCTGCTCGGGCAATGTGCCACGCACACAATGCGCTGCCGTCAGCACCCAGCCAGCATTCAATAGTGTTGCACCACACGTGTGGTGGCCACTTCTGGCTCGACGCAGCGACACCTAACAAGGACGAAAAGAGAGAGAGAGAGAGGGAGAGAAAGAGAGAGTTAGTTATTCTTGTATAGTTATGGTTATCGCTTACTGCATAGGGAAATTCGCCATTTGTCGCCACAGTTCCATTGACTATTTTGCCATCCTGCTCCTCTTCCTGCTGCTCAGCCTCATCCTTATTCTCTGCTCGCGTGCTGCTCGATAATAAGCAAATCAGCAATACTAGCCCAAGTACACACAATGAGCAGCGCATTTTGTTGTTTGAGCTGCGCTAATCGTTGGCCATTGAATTTATTTGGCCTGCATGTTTTGCTCTATTGTTGTTTTGTTGCACGATGGGTGTTCCCTAACTCGACCCGTATTACTACTTTATCATGTTGGCCATGTCGGTAGGAATTAATTTACATAAATAACCCACATATGTGTATGTGATACAATTAACTAAATGTATATGTGCACATACAGTGGCTTCGACGCTAGTGTGGCAACAGCTAAGGACGTTCGTTACCAGGTATCCTATTGTCCGTGGTATGATATCATACAGCCTGATCTGGCCAACGGGCAGCATCATCCAACAAACGTTTGAGAAAAAGAGCTGGGGTGAGTAGTAATCCATAACTATTGCAATTGCTAACAGTTTGCTCATCCACACATAGGCAACTTTGATTGGTGGCGCGTCTTTCGGTTCAGCATGTACGGCGGACTATTTGTGGCACCGACGCTGTACGGCTGGGTTAAGGTACAATGCTCATTTATGTATGATATATCAGCAAATACATCGAGTTGATATTGCCAGATATCTAGCGCCATGTGGCCACAGACATCATTGCGCACTGGCCTTGTTAAGGCAGCAGTGGAGACCATATCTTATACGCCCGCTGCGATGACATGCTTCTACTTCATAATGAGTTTGCTCGAGTCAAAGACGGTCCGCGAAGCAGTCGCGGAAGTTGGCAAAAAGTTCATTCCCACCTACAAGGTATGCATTAAATTATCCATCTATATATAATATACATAAATCTATATATAATATAATTTTATATATACTTAATAGGTTGCACTATCCGTTTGGCCCCTGGTGGCCACCATTAATTTCTCTTTGATACCGGAACGCAATCGTGTGCCATTTATCAGTGTGTGCAGTCTGTGCTGGACATGCTTTCTGGCTTATATGAAGCATTTGGAGCACCATGAAGTGGATCAAGTTCTGTAGTTCTGTCGTTTTCTGTGTACATCAAATGTTATTATTAGCTTTATTAAATTAACGCGAGACTTTAGCCGGTTATCTTCTTCCTTCTCTTTTATTTATATTTCTACATAAGCAAGTGGCGCAAAATGGCCATCGTATACGATGTACGACCGATAGAATAAGAAGACATCGATATAAAAACGGCATTTCGTGCATGGTTGAAATATCGGTATACCAATGTAAAAGAATGTTTGGACAATGAATCGATATTTTTGCCAGCCACAGCCCCACCTTGCTGTTGGGTGTGTGCATTCGACTAAATCGCGTTTCAATCGTTTTGTTTTTTTTATAAATAATATTTATAGTGTGCATTAGTTTTTGTTTTTTTAATTATTGCGAACTAAGTGCCTGCGTTCACAATGCGTAATTTGGGCAAACAGCAGTCGCAGGATACAACGGACACGAGTGTAGAGAAGGGCGACTATCCGCGAGCGACAAGTAAGTGACGCAGCCAGTGTTGTTTATTGTAAACTGCTGTTTGCATTTCTATAAATATATATATATGTGTGTGTGTGTGTGTGTTCACTTGCAGATGGAGTTGTTTTTGGTGCAATTGTGACATTCGCTAGCTTCTTTGTGCTGATGATGTCCTTTTGCTCGCCGTATTGGATTGAATCGTACGAGGAGACACACAGCAGCTTTAAGAATATGGGCCTCTGGCAATATTGCTTTAAGAATTTCGTCTATCCAAATTACCAATTTCCCAAACAATTCACCGGATGCCATTTGATCTTTTCCCATGTGAGTAACAAAGCTGTGCATATAGGTAAAATAATAGTCAAATATCCATTTGGTTGCACTAGGATTATTATGTTATACGGGAATATTTGCTGCCTGGCTGGCTGATGGCTGTTCAGGGCTTTGTGACGATGTCCTTTATCATTGTGTACGCTGTGCTGACCCTGCTCTCGCTGACCATCATTCGCCTGCCTCTCAAGGCTGTGCTGCAATACGAGTGGCTTCTGGTGCGACTCTCCTACATAGGAACAGGCATATCATGTTCGTATTTACGTCTCTAATACTTGAATATAAAATTTAAATGTATTCTCTAATCTTATCTAATAGCTCTGTTCATGTTTCTGGCCGTGTGCATATTTGGTGGATGCGCCTATCGTCGCGACTGGCTGATGTATCCGAAATTCAATGTGCTTGGCTGGTCGTATGCCTTGGCCGTTGTCACCTTTATGCTGCTGGGCCTGGCTGCCCTCATCTTGCAGCGGGAATCTCGACAGGCATACGAGGCGCGTGGCGAACAGAAAAATCTTGTTATGCAGATGGAAATGCAGGAGCCCGGCTATCAGCCACCGCGTCACCATCACAGTCAATCACGCAGCCTGCAGGGCTACATATAGTAGTAGACCCACAATTTACACAACTCAAATCAACTCAACTTCAATTAATTCCATATATATATTATTTTTTTTATCATCAGACAATTATTCTTGATGCCGTCCTTTGATTTATTTACGTTTTACTTGACCTTAACATGCTTATTTCTTCAATGTTAGCAAAACGGAATCTCTATCAATATTTTTATTAAGTGCCTTGGAATTTGTAGTGCAAATTTTGTTATACTTATACATATTTAGTGTATATGGAGATTTGTAGTGTCTATGCATCAGAAAAGCCGTCCAAAAATGACACAAATTAAATATATATATATATATATATATATATATATATATCGTCTTCTCTATTATATATACATATATACTATACTTAATATGCATCAAATATACACATACAATTTACATATTTATACACATAAAACATACACAGATGTATGCATATATATTTATATATACATACATGTCAGATCGAATATCGAATAATGTTAACAGCATCCTACACTTGTCCCTTTTTGTACCAAAATGTATGTTTATTATTAAGAAGAACTTTACACAAATATATTTCGCAAAATACGATTTCAATTTTGATCGGTTTTTGATACTTTGATAAGTAGAATTTCGGTTAATAGAATGTGTCATCCCTTATGTGTTCCAGCTCTTATCTAACCTCCATGCTGCTGCTGCTGCTGCTGATAATATTTGCCGCTGATTGCCAATTGGAACAGCTCGATGCCGTGTCGATTTTTATGGTATCTTAGTTCGAACTTCGCGCTGACTGAATTCGGTTGTGACAAACAACTATAAAATATATTCTTATATTGTTTATCTCGACTTTTGTGTCTTACATAGATCAATAGCTTTAAAGAATGCACAGTGTGTTGTGCCTATGCATATGGCTATTTATTTGCGCAATCGGAACGTGTAAGATAAACCAGCGTTTAATAATACTATCAAATATTGCTCAACCCAAACATAGTGTGCGTGTGTGTGTGTTGTATGTGTGTGCGTGTGTGTGTGTGGGTGTGTGGGTGTGTGGTATACCCATGCAGAGGGTTTTTTGCGTTACAATGAAACCAATTTGATATATTTACACTCAGAATAAAAAATTTCCATTGAAACAAAAAGATTTTTTTTTGGTTTTAGAAATAATTTCAAAATAAATTCTACAAATTAAAAATCGAGAACGCATAGAAGAAAACTGTTATTTTTGATTACGCATCGCTGTCATTTTTGTATTGTATGCGACCAAACGGAAATTTACGTAAATACAGGCATAAAAGATACGACGACAAGGCCAAGTTAACGTTGACGTTAGCCACATTGTTGGGCTGCCGACAGATTGGTTGGATCCAACCGAATGGCCCACTTTTCATAATCTTTTGCATTTAACTGTATTATATATATATATTTGAATCTTTGACAGGCGGCGAAGAGTCGATCGAGCCGCGGATTATCAATGGCACCATTGCCAAGGTGGCCGAGACAAAGCACCTCGTCTCCATACGTCTGAGGAAGAACGATAGGAACTTTGGCAGCGGCCACATTTGTGGTGGCTCCTTAATTGGGAATAACAAGGTGCTCACCGCCGCCCACTGTCTCTACAAGTAAATGAAAAAAAAAATGTCCCCAAGTAAATAGCAACAAGAGACTGATCCACTATCCATTTGCAGCACCTCAAAGAAGAGATACCGCAAGGCCAATGAGTTTGTGGTTGTCATGGGCACCCTCAATCGCTACGAACGCACAAAGAACACCATAGTTTCGGATGTGAGCTCCATTGCCTATATGAACACCTTTGGAACGGGCAGCATGCGTGACGATGTCGGTGTTATGTTTCTGCGCAACGGACTGCCACCAAATAGCACACATCCGACAGTGGCGCCCATCGAGATGGCCACACAGGTGACACCAGTCGGCGCCACGTGCCAGGTGTCTGGCTGGGGTCGCACCAAAGAGGTTAGCCTAAAACAATAATAATAATAACATGCTGAAAAACAAATGCTTAAAATATACTCAGTGAATACAAGCAACCAATACTAAAAATAAGTCAAAATTAAAAAAATGGGATAGCTGTAAAGGATAGCATAAAAATGAAAGTCTTTAAACTTAACACAAATCAATTATGGTAGCATAATTCTGTCCGTTATTATCACATCCGATCTGAGACTACTTTTACCCAAGAACTCAGTAAACAAAAATTTCACGAATCAGCCACAGATTATTGAAATGATCTTTTAGATTTACACTGCTTTTTTTTTATCATGTTTATCATCTTGGGGATGTTTGCCAGCAGACTCAGTATCACTTGGTTTCTTTATAATAGTATCATTAAAAGAATGATCAACAAATATATTCATTAATCAACTAATGAATAAATCGAAGATTGTAAATAGGATCCATGAAAATACTGAGTATTTGTATTATTTTGATTAAAAATATAATATTCGACTTTGATTCGGTTGCAGAACTCGCTGTCGAATGTGCTGCTAACCGCGAATGTGAGCCTGATCCGTTGGACAACCTGCCGCAGCATATATGGCAGTAATCTTCTTGACGGCATGATTTGTGCGGGACGATTGCTTGGCGGCACCGATTCCTGTACGGGCGACTCTGGGGGTCCGCTGGTGTACGCGGATCGCCTCGTTGGCATCGTCTCCTGGGGATATGGTTGTGCGGAGCCGGGTCTGCCCGGTGTCTATGCGGACGTACAGTATTATCATCAGTGGATTGACGAGCGTAGCTCCGGCTTCTCAGCGCTCCAGCAGCAGCAACGGTGGATCTGGCTGTGCTTGGGTTCGATACTCTGGGCCACGTTGGCCTTTTAATTGATGTGTTACTAGCTAAGCTGAATTTTGTTGTGCACCATTTATATTTTAAACATTAAACAACTATTGAAAGGTTGTAAGCATTATTTTAACTAATAATAACGGGAACTTGAAGTCTATAAAAATAAAAAAAGATGCTTTTAACAAATAATACATTAAATTAAATGTCGCACATTTATTTCAACGTACAACAGTCTAAAGATTGCTGGTATGCAACTTCATATAGCTCACATATGCCGGAACACCAGAGAAGTCTTGAATATGATTTAGTAAAGATTTTACAGCTATGCCCCAGAATGGAATCCCATATGCCCATGTGGACACGAAAAGGCTCCTATAAACCAGCAGCTTGTTGCTCATGCTGAGTTTCTAGTGGTGTCAGGTTAGTTTCCAAACGTGCTGTGCTGAGACTTGCTCCCATTGACGCACATGTTCCATCCAAGAGCCTGTGTGTACACGCAGCTGCGCTCCAAGCAGTGGGTGGAATTTGCAAGAGACCGTTCGCCCCTCTCAGTTCGATTAATAAACTGTTATTAAATACCGTCTGTCCGTGTTAGCTGTACTTACGTTGGCCCAAAAGGACTAACCACTTCCGTCGTAGTAGTTGGTGAGGGGCAGGCAGAGTGCATTTAACAAGCAACATTTATTTACAGTCAACAACGCACACAAACACATAGATAAACATACAAAATAACGGAATAAAAGTGGCTGAGTGCCTTTGATATGATGCTGTTGGGGATGGAGCGACGGGATCGGAAGAATTGAATCCTCAACCCATGGTGTAACTATATATATATGAGATTAATTAATTGCGCCTCTCAACAGTGGATGACTCTGGATACGTTCGGTATCAGATTATTGCAACAGAGGAACTGCGATCGTTTTTGCACTTAGAAAAACGCAGAGCTTAGTCACTATTCAATTGTGAAGCCATCTTTGTCGCACCGACTGGGTATCTCGAAGTAGGTAATCTTTCCAAGCAGCCCTTAAATATATTTATATAGTTACACCATGATTCAAGCTAACAGTTGCAGTTGCGTTGCGATTGCGGGGCACAGCCATTCGTCTGATGGAGCCGCACAAGATCCGGACCATAGATCATGTTGGGCAGACGCTGCGAATGCGAGTGCGCCTGCGACATGACTAGGGAGAAGTCGCGATTGCTGACGGCGTTCTCGATGCGTGTCATGACGCGACCGACGAGCAGATCGACAGCCTGCTGTATGTTGGCGCCGGTACAGGCGCTCGTCTCAATGTATGGCAGATGGTAGCGTTGCGCCAATGACGCGACCTGTTCCCGACTGACGACACGCAGCTGGATGAGATCGCTTTTGTTGCCACAAAGGACAACGTCCGGTTCGTCGGTGTAGGCGTGGGTTCGCAACTGCTCCAGCCAATTGCTTATCTCCATAAACGACTTCTGGCTGGTCAAATCGAAGATGAGCAGAAAACCCATTGCGTCCCGATAGAATGCCGTTGTCAGCGAACGAAATCTCTCCTGGCCGGCGGTGTCCCATATTTGCAAATGAATGCGATGCCGTCGTCCCCGCGACCTGTACACCTGCCAACAAATCCGTATCATTTTATATGAAATAATAGAAGATGAACTTGGGATTTGGGATTTATGGATTTGGGCAACTCACCAAACGTTTCTCGCGAAAATCAATGCCGACGGTGGAAATGAATTGGGAATGAAAGCGGCCGTCTGTGTATTGATAGAGCAAACATGTCTTGCCCACACCGGAATCTCCCAGAACGAGGAACTTGAACAAGTAGTCGTAGTCAATGTTGGGCGTCGTCATTCTCTCTGTCCGCTGTGTCCTTGTGTCGCTCAAATAAGCATCCTGCAACGAAAATTATTGTAGATGCTGCTGTCAATGGTAGATGACCAAAACTTGAGTTGGGTAAAAGTCTTGTGAATACAATACAATTTATCAAACAGATCATTGACCCTGTGTGTGTGTGTGTGTGTGTGTGTGTGTGTGTGTGTGTGTGTGTGTGTGTGTGTGTGTGTGTGTGTGTGTGTGTGTGTGTGTGTGTGTGTGTGTGTGTGTGTGTGTGTGTGTGTGTGTGTGTGTGTGTGTATGTGTGTGAATACGTTGCGAGCATTACCCTAAACCCATGGAACATAGTTCAAAAAATCATCATGATTTTGAGCAAATAAACAGAGGGAAGTATCTCTGATAAACTACATAAAAAGTATATATATATATATATATATATATATACATATTCTTGATCGGAATTAAATGTCAACTCAGTCTGTACGTCTGAGGGGCTATTAGAGTTCTAGACTTCAAGCTTCGCATTGATGAAGTTTAATTTATTTTATCGATACATTTTAATTTTCGATGGCAATAAGAAGCGACAATTTAAATATCCAAGGCTTCTTATTAATATAATACTCAAGTTATAGTTGAAAACGTATTCTCACATTGATACTCATATCTATCAGACTTTTTTTTTGTTTTTCTTCTTTACTCTAAGAGAGGAGGTCTTTTAGGGTATATCGTAGTCGAGCTCATCCGACTCGACAGTCTTCGTACTTGTTGAAACTCATTTCATCTAGATTTATTGATTTTCTGTCTCTTTTTTCTGTGCTGCTATTAGCAATGACAGGGATGGGCATTAAAAGAAGCCTAATCAAATGTTGATTGTATACACATATCGACATCTGTTTGGAAGTATATATGCAAGGATATATGTATATATGTATGTATATATGTATGTATATATGTATATGTGTTTGTATATCTGTAAATTGGCTTACGGTCTCTTGGGATTTTTTTCAAAATAAAATGTTTCTAAAGTTATGCCAAAGATTTTAAGGATACATTTTGCCTTTATTGTGTTCGTAATTAGATAAAGGATCGGGTAATGTGCATTTGAAACGAGCAGGAAAGAGTTGGTAGGGTGGGCGGCCCGTTGAGCTTTTTGGGTCGGTGCGAACTTAATGCCAACTTAGACGTAAAGTACGCCGTTTCCAAAAATAGGCACTAAGCAAAAGAGAGCAGGAGAGAGGAATGGAGGACGAAGAGTAGCGGAAAAAAGATTATAAATAATACAAAGCTTTCACTCCAGGATGTTCTTGCGATAATTTACATATATGTATACAAATAGCTGACAATTATTGCATTTCGTATTATCATTATTATTGGGCGTTGTTTTAATATATATAAATATCATGTGATGTAAGTTAATTGAGCGGTAATGGTAGGCAAAGCTGGGTGGTCTTGTGGCTACTTGTTGCAGTTGTTGCAATTTGTTGCTGGTAACCTTGTCAACTGCAGCTCGCTTCTGCGTGTGTGAGTTTTTGGAAAAAGTCTCAGCTAATTGAATGCGTGCACATACATACACACACACACACACACACATACAGAGGGAGATAGCGCTAGTTATCAAATTATATCAATTAACGGTACTCACCTGACCTCGGCATTGCCCACGATTTGATCAACTTGAAAATGGTTTGTGTATTGGCCACTGCATATCAAATGTAAATTTGAGTTTGGCGCGCAAAAGTATGCAACAGTTTTCGTAGTTAAATTTAAATTGTGCATTTAAGCTGCTCAGGCAAAAGTTAACAATTTGACGTCCATTATATGCAATAACTTATGCTTGTACAGACTGATTAGCAGAGTAAGCTGAGTTATTTTTAGATGCGTGCGATTTGTTTACAACGACTGCAGCGACGACAGCATCACACAGGACCCAAGGACAATAGGGATGCGGTCTGTTGTCAGTCACAAACTGTATTGTTGTAGATGAAAGGCAGACGAAAGCTTCAAGCAAGGGCGGCAGCATTCGACTCGCGCATCGAGTGAAAATGCGGCACAAATGAATCGATTTCACACATTTCGATACTTATACTTTCTTTTCTTTGTTTGTTCGATAAGTCGCTTGGGCGCGATTTTTCAATTATGAGTAACAGCGGCAGCTAATTTATTTCAATTTATTTTTGAAATGATATTTGATGTTTAATTAACACTGTTTTATTTTTACTTTTCCTTTAAGAAAAAAACACTTAGTTTTAAGATTCATGCTGTAAATATTAAATTTTTGTTTTTACTTTCTTTTTTGTTTGATTTGTTTTTTTCAATAAATTGTTTTCTTTCTTGGCTTTTTGCAACAATCCATTTTGTTTTTGCTTGTTTTTGGAGCTGAACATTGTTAAATTGAATTTTTCTCAATTCTTTTCATTATTATTATTTAAATTTGTTGCTTTTGTTTTATTTGCTTTGTTTTTTTTTTTTTTTTTTTTTGCTACAGCTGACATTAAATACATTTGCTTATGATTTGCTTATATGCGTTTATTTGCCTTTTCTTGACTGTATTTCTAGGTTAAACATTGAATACGAAATCATGTATATGAAAATACAGCATTCATAAATGTACATAATATAGGTATATGTATGTATAAATCTATATACCATTTTCAATGCTTTGCAAAAATGTTAAACAAAAATTAGTCGAAGCTAGTTTTTCCTCCTTTTTAAATGAATCACTTCAAAATGTTTTTTTCTTCTATTTTATAGTACATGTTTTAGACGATATAAATATATAGATGTTTTACATATATGTAGTGTATATATTTTTTTATATAAAAAAAATTCATTTGAGGGAAAAAAAGTAATGTACAATTTGAATTGAAACACGCTAATCCAATCAGCTGTATGAACAACATTTATGTGTGTGTGTTTTTTTATATGTGTGTGTGTGTGTTTGTATATGTGTGTGTGTGTTTGTATATGTGTGTGTGTGTTTGTTTATGTGTGTGTGTGTGTTTGTATATATGTGTGTGTTTGTATATATATGTGTGTGTGTGCATAAATGTCTTTTCAACCGATCCGACAATGATTTTAAAAATTTATTGAATTTTCTTATGCAAGTATTAATGTATGTATGTATATATATATTTTACGTTCGTTTTACCCATTCTCAAATAAAAATGTTTCCATATGTGCTTTGTATTTTTTCTTCATTTTTTTACGCGTAATTTGCTTTCTGCATAGTTATTTAGGAATTTGCAACGACACAAATACATATATATTCACATATGTATATTAAATCATGATTTAGGTCTTTTTATTGACTTTTATTATTAATGTTTACAGTGTATGTGTATGTATACTTGATAAATGAACCATAGCAAAACCAAATGAAGTAAAAGTAAATGCAAGTGCAATAATAAAAACAAATGAACATATTTTTTTTTCTTTTTTTGTTCTTTTAAATATATAACCTTTTCCAAGCATGCTGAAGAAGAATCCTTATGTTCAGCTGCGTGAAAGTTTTTACACATAAACAACATAAACCTTTTCTTATTGGGCGTGCGTGCATGTATATGAATGTGTGCATATAAATATCGTGTGTGTGTGTGTTTATCTGTGTGTGAGTGCAGAAATGCGAACAGAGATTTGCGGCTTACACAAACATAGAAAAAACGCAAGAGAGAGCTAGAAAGAGATAGGGAGAGAGAGAGAGAGATAGCCAGAGAGGGCACGTCAAATAATGCCTGACTTTATTCTGGCTGTATGGTGAGTTATTGGAGAAAGAGTGTGTGAGTGAATGAGCCTGCATTCCAAAGACATTTGTGTGTGTCTGTCTGTTAGTGAGTGTTTGCCACTGACTTTTAAGTTGCAGTTTGTTGTAAGAGGCTAGGTAATCGATAAAATCGATAAAACCACATATCTCTTCGGTAGTTGGCAATGTCCTTCAAAGATTATCATGTCACGCCCCAGGCCCACAGGTTCGAAAAACTGAAAATGGCTCTGTCTTGCGCAAATTTTGAGGTTACGTTCTCTCTGGTAATAATTAATTTTGTTGTTGTTATTGTTGTTAAATTTCTATATAATTGCGAAACACATAATTAGACGAATCGCTGTTTGTTGCTTTTTTTCTCTTGTGGTTCTTGATTATTGCTGCCGTTGTTGTTGCTGCTGCTGCGTTCGTTGTTGATGTTCTTGTTGTTTTTTGTTGATGTAATTATGGCATTCAGAGCAAAAACTTGCCCAACAACAGACCCAAAATGGCTGCTGCAATAGCAATTGCTATATAGAAGACCGGAATCTGTTTTTCAGCCAGAACAGGAGCATAATGCTCATTGATTTGCTTGGTATCCGGGAAGCTGCGATAGCGTGACACTTGATCCTGCATAAGATAAAATAAAATATGCAGATAGTTATTTAAGTTAAATAAAATTATTTATATTAGTGCAGCGCAATTACCTTCAAGTGTAGATTCTCTTTTCGCAGTTCGCTGTTGAGGTCACGCAAATCCTTAATTTCGGCCGTCAGGGTTTCGGCATGCTCCGCAGCATCGGACATTTTGAAGGACTACAAATTCAATCAATTAATCAATACTAATAACAACTTCTAGATTAGACTTCTGTTAGATGTAAGTACCTGCTGCTCCTCGACGGACAATTTCGGCGCATCGCTCTTCAACGATTCGCCGATACTGAGATTGTTGGCTGCATTTGCGCCCACGCTGCTGCTGCCGCCACCAATAGCCCCACCAGCGGTGCCACCAGTATTATTATCTGCATTCGCGTCAGCAGCCGGCATTTCAAACACACACTTCAGCTTAGCGTCCATTAGCTGATCCGAATCCAATTCCTTCCACTGCGCACAAAAAAAAAACATTTTAATAATCAGAGTAAGAAAGAGCTATATATATATATATATATAATTATTATACATACCAACTTGTTTAAATCAGTCAAATCGGCATCCTGCGGTGCCAGCACACTCTGTACCATAAACTTGTGCTTGTTCTTCTCCTGCTGATCGTACATAAAGGGCTGCAGGCAAACTATACGACATAAAAAAACGTATCAATCAATAAATCATTTCAGTATTATTATTACAATTGATTGAAGCACTCACTTTCCACCTGCGTCGAACGATGTGGCGATATCTTGCCAATGTTTGGACGTACACAATAACGCTTGGGAGCAGTAGTCTTGATCTTGAAGACCAGTGTTACGGCCATATTGTTGCGCAGCGTCATGATTGTCACCACTGGCCGATTGAATGGACCTATAATAATGCACAAAAGTGTATATATATATAGATATTATTAATATAATATATATATTAATATTAATATTACAATGAGAAATTTGGAGAGCAGGTGTTAATGTTAGTGTCAGACATTTTACAACGTTTCTCTGTAACTTTGAGACTTGTTCAAATTCGATATACAAGGATAAATATATATAAAATATATGTATATAGAATAAATTGTATTATATTAATTTGTTGACAATGTTTCTTAGTGAAAATCAAAAAGTCCATATTTAGCTCGACAGCGAAAGAAGTGCGATTTGCATAAAATTAACTGAGCTGTCCAATAATATTAAATGAGCAGAACTAAGATATATAATAATATATATATATATATATAATAAGATATAGTGTAAATTCTAATGTGAACAACATGCCGTTGTACCTTACACACCCAAATACAGAGAAATGTGTAGTAGGTATATATATATTGAAAACACAGAAAGTTTACCATACATACAAATAAATTAATAATTAATTAAATTCGATTAAAGTCACCATATTTGTTGCTTATAAAATGGGAAATACAATTTTTTAATTTTTTTTTTTTTTCTACGACAGCTTAAAAAATTTAGGTTGGGTGATCTTGCTGGCCACCCTAAAAGCTTAAAAGCCTTATCGCGATTCCACCCACGAGAGGACTGCGACACAGAAGTATAATTCCTTCTGGAATAAGGCATTTGATTGATGCTCCATAAAAATCACCATAACCAGCTCAGATGATCTACGGCCTGAAATTATACAAATCTGTATGCTGTTCTGATGACTCAACTGAATGAAGCCCACATCATGGGTTTGAGTAGGACTCTGGGAATCCTTTAAATCATGCCAATAATAATATAAATGTTTTGGTCCATCGCATTTAAGTTTTTTTTTTTAAATAATACCACATTTTTGCCACTACTGGGTCCAGGACATGACTTTAACCTCTTTTTTTTTTAAAACAAATCGATAAATTCCTGATAAAATTTGTTAAAGACGACTTTTCCGATTCTTGTAGCTTTGAATCAGATAGATGCCGAATCATTTTAATAAAAAACAGCCCGAAGGATTGCAGATTTTTGTCATAATTTTTTTCCTGTTTGGTTTTCAGCAATTTTTTTTTGTACATTTTCATTTAATTTTAAGACATTATCAATTGCTGATGAAGTTCTTCGTAATTTATGATCCTTGATCTTAGATGTGTTTTTCCCATTCCCATTTCAGGTTTGTGTTCGCAACTAATCTTCTTCTTTGTGCAATTTGTATACTTTATTATCCTATTTAAATAAAGTCCATGTAACACACTACTTACTTTTTTAAAGGCTTGAAAGTGGCTGAAAATATTATAATTTTGCAACTAGTCGAAAAATTAAAACGATGAAGCACTGTTGTAAAATGCGTAACCAAGGTCCCGTTAAGATTGGTACAGTTTTTAGCACCTGAAACCCGAGTCGCTTTAATCGAATTTCGGGGAATGTATATACAATCCAAACTTAGTGACAATATGAACTACTTTACATCTAGGTATTGAATAATCTAAGCCAAACCAACTAGTTACCCTCATCTATCAATCGTCAATCATAATATCATAGTTCGAAGACTCAATCCTCACTAAGGAACTATTAGAAAAAACTTTTACTTCAACTAGTAATAACTGAGGAGCTATAGCTTATTTATAAGTTAAAATCAACATATACCTAAGATGACAAAACAACAGAATTATTAATAAACCAATTACACTTGTTTCTGCTGCTATTATTCTATATTGTTCTACAAGGCAGAAAATTCATATGCAAAGAATTTGTAAGTATTGGTGATGGTTTGACCAAAGCAATAATTTAATTTTTCATATCAATTTAATTGAATTAAAGGCAAGCACATATATGTATATATCAGGGCAGCGATTTGCTGTTTTTGAATTTGCTTTAGTTTTCAAAGAAATTCATTCAAAAGATGCCCAATACATGCACACACATTTATAAATATGAGTGTATATATATATATATATATATACCTACACATACGTATACGTATATGTTCGTGGACAGTCTGTCTGTCAATGATCGTTGGCAAATGGCTAGCTTTTGTACAGTGGGGCAAGGATATTTTAGGCTAGACATATTTTGTGTGCTTTTGTTTTTTTTATTACTCTCAAAAGCTAAAAGCCACTTGTTTAGAACAGGTCTTATGGAAAGTGATATTTACATATTTTGAACATTGCGTACCAATGTGTGCACTAGAAATTAGTGACATGTTGTCATATTGCGTTGTTGCTATTTGGCCAAAATTCAAAAACCTCAAAAGCACAAAACAAACAAAAAAAATGGCTCATGAAAAGTTTTGCGAGTATAAAAATAAAATGTTGGCCAAAAAGCCAAAAACAAAGCAACAAATGCGGCAAAGGTTTTCAAGGGAGTCCGCCAGCGAACTAGTGTGAAAGAAGGAGATAAAAGAGAGTGAGCCAGAAAGAGAGAACGAGTAATATTGTCTGCTATTCCAAAATGAAAACGACGTCAGTTGCTGCTGTTTTTGCTGGCAGCGCTGGTGGCAGCAACATGCCAAAACAGCCGCACATCGAAAATATGTCAAAAGCTAAGGCAAGAACAACAAAAAAAATATTGATAAGCTGCTGCGGCAAAACGTAGAAAGCACATACGAAAAAAAGAAACCAGCCAACAGAGGTACGCCGAAGATTGCACACACTTGCACAAGTCACACAACAGCTGCTCGCAACTAAATTTCTTTATAATCGATGATACCTGTACGCGCATGGGATTGATTGCAAAGACTGAAATTGCTATATTGATTAATAGCCGATCTACAACATATGTGTAAATATAGAATATGAGCTACCGCCTGCCGCTTCACACTTCCAAAAAAAAGTGATGAGAGCCCTGCGTCAAGGGTATAAAAAAAGTCTAAAAATTAAGAGAAGGAGAAACACTTCCAAAAGCGACTGTGTGTCTGTGTGCGTGTGAACTTTGCAGTTTGCTCCGTAGTCACTTTGGAGCAATGTTAACAATACGCATTTTTAGATGTCAAGTCGGTAACGGTGCTTGCTAGCTGGCAATTGGTGATCGATTCAAACACACTGACACACACACACACTTGCGAATGGCCTTCTCTTTAAACAGAGGGCCGCCTTGTCAAGTCCAAAACAAAACAATTGCATTTGCGAATGCAACTATGTATGTGCTGCTGCTGCTTCTAATTCACATTCGCATAGACACGCAAGCCCCCTCACACACACACTCACACCCACACATACGCTTACCAATAAAGCGCAACTCATGCTCTGGCTCAATGGACAGAGCCAGTTCGTATTGAGGTGTTTTGTTCATTATTATTTTTGTTGTTGGTGCTGGTGTTGAAGTTGTTGTTGTGCTGCTGCTGCTGATAATATCTATGTTGCTACTTTGTAACGATGCTGCTGCTGCTTCCTAAAAGAAAAATTGACAATGAACAATTGGCAATTGAAATTTTATATATATATATATATGTATATGTTTTTTTTTTGTATATAATTCGTGTACCTTGCGCTTAATTTTCCAAATATGTTTACAATTTGTTTCGCTTAGCACACAACAAAGATTCTTAAATCCACTCGATTTTTTACAAATGTATTTTACTTTCGATTTCGCTTGTTTTTTTTTCTTCACAGCGTTTCACGTCGTCGTCGTCGCCGTCGTCGTCGCTATGTTTGTGTGCAGTCACCAAAATATCGGTAAATGTACGCAAAAAAGAAATGAAATGCACGAGGTTGTTGCGTGCAAGAAACTGACGATCAACGTGTTGTTTGCAATGCACTCAAACCACTAATGTGCAATGGGCTTTAATGCGTCTGGCTTCTGATCCGAGTTTATGTTATTTCACGCACTTTAGCTTCGTACTTCTTACAGCAAAATTTTCGTATGCAAAAAAAAATCAGTCACCGCCGTATATATGTATGTTAGACGCATGCGTCAACCCTGGCGTACCAGCCGGCATAAGTGATGCGGCGTACACTGCGTAAAGCAACTCTGCGATAACAAATCGATATTAAACCGCCAATTCTTAAAGCTAAAATGAGTAAAAAGGCTAAAGTCAATTCATTCAATACTTCCATTCGTTGGTTGTGTAAGATATATTTACATAATCTGTTTAAATAAACGCATGAATTAATGCCTTAAAATATGATTAATTATTTTATTCACTTGAGAATTTAATTTGATTAGTTTCTACAATCCGTTACTACACGCCAGAGCCGTTATATATATTAAAAATTACATTGTGGAATTTTATTGATAACACCAGCAGACAAGTAGGACCAGTCAGTTCAGTTGAGGACTTTCACTTTGCTTCTTGTCCTGACCATCAACGGGCGACTTTAAATTAACAGCTGCGTCCACTTGCTTACTAAATACATAAGAATAATACTCGTTGGCCAATTGGACGCACTTTAGCGACTCACTGCCACACTGGCGATAGCAGCCAATTAGCTGTTGCTCCATCAAACCAATATCGGCCGTGCACTCATTGGCTTGTGCCCATTTAACGGGCTGGCCAAACAGACTGTGCACATGGTCCACCATATTGCTAAATTGCGACTCCTCCATTTCGATGGAACGACGTTTCGAGGTTGCAGCGTTGGCCAGTTGCTGTTGTTGGCATGGTGACTTCTGGACGTCAATTGGGCTGCAATTCTCAGAGGTAGCTGAAGCGGCGGTGGTAGTGGGCACGGCAGCGGCAGAATTCTTTGGATTTGTTCCATTTTCGACACGTTCCATCCCGTCCCGGGATGTAGTCGTCATTTGCACGGTTTGCGGTTTGCTGTTGCCGGCACCCATGTCTAAATATCGTTTGAAATTCGTATAAGGTTTTTGTGTTTCACTTAAAAAATAAAATGAAAGCTAATAAATTAAATCTGGTTAACTAGATGTCAATATTGGTAAATTACAAACAAAAATTAAATTAGTTGGAATGCTACGCGTTTTGGGTTCTGGTCCATCAGTAACATTGCAGAGTACTTTACTTCTCCCTGCAAGAAATTGGTCAAAATTCAAGAAAAGTTTGGATTTATTGAAGCCATCGACAGAACACTTGGTGGCATAAGCCCACTGCCAAGCATCTTTCGAAATCGGTTTGACCCGGTCAAGCGGAACAGAGTCCAAGTGCCCAAGGTCACAGTACAACATTGCATCTTCCTGTGCCGTAACTCGCTGGGAAACACCACGGTACCAGCACTTGTCCTCCGCATTGAGAAACATGCACACATGATGGCTGTTTGTCGTGTGTATTGCCAATAGTGTTTTGAGTCGAGACAAGTTGTTCCACAGGAGCTGGCTGACAGATCAACGACATAATGCGCATCGTTAGCAATTTTAGTCCTTCCAATAAGTCGAGCAAATCAGTAATTCTATGTTCCGTGTCTTTGAATTCCACTTACAACTCAGGCTGCTGGCACACTTTCATCAGCAATTGAAGAGCAGGCGGATTTGTCGACACATCAGACGCGTGGAGACCACAAATGGTACTGATCTTGGCACGGCAAAGACCGGCAAATTCTCCACAAATCAGCAAGGAATACGCAGCCACTTGTCCGGCACATCGTGTGCTAAACGCTTAACGTTTTTTTGATTGATTCTGATTGGGACTCACAACTAGCACAATGCTGCCAATAGAAATATTGCTTATGTTCTGAAATGCCAGACACTTGTCAGCCTTACTCTGGAAAATCACGTGATAATGCTGTGTGGACCGGGCTGATGCAGACCTCGGCAAAGCTGGCGACATGCGTGATGTACACCGTGATGCCGTGCACAATGGGTCACGCCAATACTTCAAGCCTTGTTTGCGCACTTGGCCGAGGAATCTGTTGAGGCGAACAGTGCAAACGGGCTCTTTGTTGGCCAGCGTTCAAGTCGTTGATGAGATAGCTTGTCATCTTGATCTGCAAGAGCGCCACTTGCGGCTCCCTGCGACTGGCATCGTGTAAAAAGACTCTTACAACGCGAGCCTCCGGATAGACGGTCAGCAGTTGCTGCGAAAATTTAAGGGAAATCGTCTTCTCGGCTTTGGGTTGCACCAGCAGTTCGATGCTATCGGTTGTCTGGCTTGTCTCGCTGTGCATTCGTAGCGACAATATCGTATTCAGTTGCACGCTGATATGCGTGGGCAGCTAATCCAGAAAGCGAACAGCTTGAATTTGGCCATGCGGTGTACGGCTAAATAAATTTCGGTCGCACCTTGGCACACTTGGCTCCCGATGCACTAATTAGAGTACACCCAAGTCACCCTCGGATAGCAACTCAAATTTGTACGGCTGTACATCCTGCATCTCGTGTGTTAGGTTGCACCTTGGCACACTTGGCTCCCGATGCACTAATTAGAGTACACCCAAGTCACCCTCGGATAGCAACTCAAATTTGTACGGCTGTACATCCTGCATCTCGTGTGTTAGGTTGTGCTCCAAGTCAGCTGTGTTGGCCTCTTCTATCACCCTACACTCCTAAAACTCATTTGTTGGCGGCTGTAATGACTTTCGTCATTACTCAACTTGCAGAACTGATTCGGATTTGGTGCAATTGGAGCAGCAGCAGCAACAGCCATTTTCTTAGTTTGGATATTCGTAGGAGCAGCCGGTATCACTTTCATAACCTTTAAAGAAAAAGGTTGTGGCATTATTTTGCAAGCATTAGATTTATTGTTGCCATTAAATTCTCCATAACGCTGGCACGTAAATTTCGCTGGAATTCCGCAAAATGTGAATTGTTCTTCATTATTCTTATGCATCGTGATTGATTTCAATAGCAAACTTAATAATTATTTAGAATGCGTCACACCAAAAATACAAAACACGAAACAAAGACGGATAAAGACTATAAATAAAAATAACGTCAAAGCAGTTAATGGCGTATTCGAATTTTACACGAGCTTGTGTCATGTAACGATATATTTGAGGCGAACAAAAATTTTCAAAAGGCACGTTTTTGCATTCTGTATATTTCGCATCTGGTCACACTGCCTATCGACAAACGCCAATTTATCGGTACAAATCGAGTCACATGCAACCGTGCTTACATGCAATTGTGCTAAGAGTTGTGCATTATTGCATTATATACCGAAGGAAAAACAAATGAAGTAAAATGTATCAACCGGACGTAGAGCTGACACGTAAGTCAATAGAGTAAAAAATTGTATTTTGTTTCCACCAACTATATACACTTCACAGCATCGGCAGCGCAAGTGATGCGCCAATTTGTACAATACATCAGCGAGGATCGAATTCGTAGGGAGCTGGCCGATGAATGCATTCTCACCCTGATTGGACGCACCGTCAAAGGTGCCTCGGCTGTAACGCATTTCCTAACCGGTCGCTACAAGCATGTCGGCTTTGTCGATGCACATCCCTGCGATGCTGCCCGAGTCTCGCTTCTTAAGGATCGCTATGCGCGCAGCTTTGAAGTGCTCCGACGTCGCCAAAGGGAAGCGAAATCAATTATTCAATTACCTAACTCATTGCGTCGTCGTGCCGAAAGTATTACTGACGATTCAGTTGCTGCTCCTGCTGCTGCTCATGATGATGATGATAATAACGCTGTAGAATCATCGATAACTCGTCTGGGCGCCGAAAGCGTTGATCAAGTGAACGTTGATGTGAGCTACTCCGAGCAGCTGGCGACACCTCCGCGTTCCCGAACGCATTTGCATTACATTGAATCCGTTGGCGTTATTGAGCAATGTCATCAGGCAGACGATGGCGGTGGATTCGACCAATCAACCAATAATGCACTTGAGGTGACCCTGACGCTGGCTTATCGACATGGCAGTGGCGAGGGGAGTGCCGAAATTTGCCTAATTGTCTACAAGAGGTTTAGGCCAACAGCAAGGACAGCACCAGCGGCAACTGGTTATCTTAGAAGTCAGACGCGAATGCGCACCACTCTCACGCACAACGTGCACACGGACGATGAAGGCGATGTGGAGCCGGCAACTCGATCCGCACGTCGGACACTCTTCACCAGCGCCGACAGCGACGATCCCGATGATATTGGAACTGTATCGCTTCGGTCACAAACGACCCGCAAGCGCTACCACAAAAATAATGTGGATGTGAAATCCAAGCGTCCCAACTTTATTGGCGGCATGCGCTTCTAATCTAAACAATCGAATCATCCAAAACAACACTAAACTCATTATTATCTTAATACAAATACACAGTACAAGTGGTGTCCAGATCTCTACTTGCGAAGACTGATTGTACTTATTGTATATATATATATTTATATATTTGATCATTATTATTTATGTATAAATAATACATTTTTTTTTTTATTTTTAAATCAAATTATACGCAATTAATTTTCCTATTTCTATTATACAATTATTACGTATTTCATAACATTTAAAATATGTTTCGTTAGCAGCTAAGTAGATTGACTTAATTATTTAACAATATTATTATTATTACTATCGTGCACTGATCAGCATTTAGTACTTATAATTATTGTAATATTATTAAAGGTCATTTGTGCGTTACATTCAATTGTTTTCAGTTGCAATTGTTACTTTTGGCTTAAATAAAGTACAAATAATATTCAAACCAAATTCACATTTTTCTCAATTTAACCTGTTTAATAAAAAGTTTTGATAGATTGTTGATATTTTCTGCTTCGACTGCTCTTGTAACGTCAAACAATATTTATCTTAAAATTAAAAAAAAAAATTAGTTTAATGACCCGCAACTCTGCACATTTCAATTTTATAATTTAAATCAAACTTGATCTTATAGCTTAACATCAAATACAGATCAGATAGCGTTTGTCCAGCAAGACGCTATTTTACATCACGACACAAAACAGATGATACTGCCAGTTAAATCTGCTTCGAAACTGCTTCGTCCCTGTTATTGACGTCGGAAGCAAATCATATAGCTTTTGTCTAGAACAATGTTATGTTAACCTCGGTTAAAAAATATAATATAATCCCATATTTAAAAAAAACCATTTCTGCTAGTCGTCAAAATAAATGATTATATAATTTTTACTACAGCATATACTGATCCCAGCACCTTGCAGAGATTCTCATTGACTTTAACATAGTAATTTACCGAATTCATATGTTCATTAATATAGAGTGGTTTTGATCGTCGCCGGCATGTTATCCAGCACTGTTTATAGTACGAACAGCTGATTGTTACGCAAGCGTCGCAACAGGTTAAACGGGTCGAACTTGAAGATTGCGTTGACTTTGTGATCCGATTCAATTAGTAATCTATTCAACCCAGTTATCTAAAAGAAAAAGCCATGCTGCAAGCCACCCGTCGCGAGTTGTGCGCTCAGGCCCGTCGCTTCAGCTCAAAGATAAGAAGCGATGTTGTTATTGTCGCCGCAGCTCGTACACCAATCGGCAGTTTCCAGAGCCAACTGGCGCCGCTAACCGCCACCCAGCTGGGTGCAACGGCCATTGAGGCGGCCATTGAGCGGGCAGGCATTGCCAAGACGGATGTGAATGAGGTGATCATGGGCAATGTAGTCTCAGCCGGCCTGGGACAGGCACCCGCCCGTCAGGCGGCTATCTTTGCGGGTCTGCCGACAAACGTCTGCTGTACCACGGTGAACAAGGTTTGCTCGTCGGGCATGAAGGCGGTGATGTTGGGCGCCCAGTCGATATTGCTCGGCCAAGCCGATGTAGTTGTCGCCGGCGGCATGGAGTCCATGTCGAATGTGCCATTCTATTTAAAACGTGGCGCCACACCATATGGTGGCATCAATATGATCGATGGAATCGTACATGATGGTCTCTGGGATGTGTACAACAAGGTGCACATGGGCAACTGTGCTGAGAATACGGCCAAGACGATGCAGGTCAGTCGCCAGGAGCAGGATGCTTTTGCCATCGAATCATACAAACGTTCAGCGAAAGCCTGGAGTGATAAGGTCTTCGATCCGGAGATAGCACCGGTCAAGATTCAACTGAAACGCAAACCGGAGGTGATCATTGGCGAAGATGAGGAATACAAGCGGGTGAACTTCGATAAGTTTGGCAAACTGGCGACGGTGTTTCAGCGTGAGAATGGCACAGTCACCGCTGGCAATGCATCCACACTCAACGATGGCGGCGCTGCTGTCGTTCTCATGAGCGCCGATGCCGCGCAGCGTGCGGGTCTGAAGCCCTTGGCTCGAATTGTCGCCTATCAGGATGCCGAAACGGATCCCATAGATTTTCCGATTGCACCCGCATTCGCAGTACCCAAGCTGCTTGAACGGGCTGGTGTCCGTAAGGAGGATGTCGCCATGTGGGAGATCAATGAGGCCTTCTCACTGGTTGTTCTCGCCAACATACGCAAATTGGACATTGATCCGGCCAAGGTGAATGTCCACGGTGGCGCCGTTTCCCTAGGCCATCCTATTGGCATGTCCGGCGCCCGACTCGTCTCCCATTTGTCGCATGCCCTGCAAGTGGGCCAACTTGGATGCGCATCCATTTGCAATGGCGGTGGTGGCGCCTCCTCCATTCTCCTCCAAAAGCTATAAATCGCTAACGCAACATTGAAATTCTTTGAAGCCAGCATTGCATTTACATAAAACAAATGAAATTGGAATCAATTGCATCGCAGCTGTTGATTTATTTTTGTTAACTATTTTAAGCATTTCAATCTGAAATGCTTTGTATATTTTTTCTATACGTAACATTTTATAAATAACTTTAAATTTGCATAATAACATTATGAATAAAAAGCACATGAAATAAAGCCTTAAAAAACCTTTATATTATTATTATTATTAGAGAGAGAAAAAGAGAGGCATAAAGAAAGAGACAGAGTTTTTTTTAGTTGCTACCATAACATAAATTCAGTGTTATTAACATTCTGTTGAATTCATCTGATATCGATAGGCAATTGAAGCACTTATCGCAGCTGCAAACATAAGCAATATAATGTGCTCTTTCTTTGTTTCTTTATAAAATTCAATTTATAATTGTTTACTATAAGAACAAGTATTAATTGAGAGTGACAGAGAATGTTTTTCCTGGCAGTAGCTGTCAGCACGATTTTTACAACTGTATATAACTTTTCGATTAACGATAACATAATTGCAATATAAATAACATTCTGTTGCATTGCTATAAACGCTTACAATTCGACACAAATTTAAAAAGATTAATTGTGTTGTCGCCAGCGTGCCAAGATGAGCTCGCCGAGGAGTAGAAGCGTCGCCAGGACATAGAGGCCAGCCATGATGATGTATATGGCCCACAGATCCGGTTGCCGCAGCCGTTTATCCCGATAGGGGAGCAGCATGCTGCGAAAATAACGCTCGCTCCCCATTTGACCTGCCCAGTAGTTGAGCAGGCCCACCGATCGTATAGCGATGATTAGCTCGTCCAGACGCTGAACTAGGTGCGAGTGCTTTTGCAGATATATGGCCAACTGCTGCTCGATAATGTCCTGCGGCAGCACATAGAATGCGCCACGACAACGCGAATGTTGCACAGCATACAGCAGGGAATGCTGCGACAGGATGCCAAAAATACGACGTAACGATGACGATGACTCCGACTCCAATTCTTTCAGCACATCCTGTTCGCGCTCACTGCTAATGATGATAACGCCTGCTGCAGCTGCCCCTATTCCATTTCCACCTGGTACTCCTTCCTGCAGATCTTGCTCCGTTATGCGATTCATGGCAGCCACATAGCCGCCCTCCATTAGCTCGAGCAGCGTGCGCGGTAATCGCTGATGGATATGCAGGCGCAGCATATAAAAAAACAGCGCCGTATACATGGAACGCAGAAGCAACGTGCAGCACAGCCAATTGATGGAGAGCAGTCGCTGAGCCGCATTCCGCATGCCCGCATTCCCCAAAACCGGCTGTCCTCAGGCGATGGCCATTACTGAAAGCAGATCGCTCATCCGTTCCGTCTGCTCCATGCGCGACCATAACATAACATGAACAGCGAACATAACGATGTACAGCGGGCGACCAATCAGCGCTCAAATTCGCCGGGCAGCTGGATGCTTGTGATAAAATGTTGATCGACTATCAGGATAATATCAAAGGATATGGCATAGCAAAAAATTGAACTTCACAAACATTCGAAAGATATAGATATACCAAAGATTCAAAAATGTATCGATACTTAATATTTCCTTTTTTTTAACATCGGCATATCGATATTTGTTGTACGCATCACTAACTAGCGCTGACCTAAGACCAAAAGCAACTGAAAAGAAAATCGCTAAATCTGGAAGACAAATCAAGCGGTGGTGAACAAGCGCGGACGGTAACGCATAGTACAGGCAGCAACAACAATTGTTATAAAACGGCCACAGCAATTGTATGTGTGTATCAAGCCAAATACGCCTGTAGTGCAACGTTCTTGTTTGCCATAAAAACGCTCCGTCAACAAAAACTACCCTCGTGTCGTGCAATCGAAAACATTTGTTTCTGTTCTTCAGCAGAAGCGGTTTTCCTATTATTTTTTATTTTTTCACGAAAATTAAATTTAACCGTTGTTTGGTGTGTTTTGCGCGTTAATAAGTTAAAATAGAGAAGTAAACTTGCAACCAAAATAACGTAAGTGAATTTAAATGGTGCAACGGTGAAATGGTGTGGAAAGAGCGTAAAGTGTTTTTTAAATATGCCGTTGCACTTTTTTCTAGCTGTACATTGTGTGTGCGAGTGTTTGCTTACAGCTTGCATGCATGTACATGTGTGTGTGTGTTGATCGTATATGCAGCTGGCCGCTCTTTGTATCTATGCCTCTAATAGTGCGTGCGCTTGTGTGTGTGAGTGCGCAATAAGAAAACAACAACAGCAGTAGCGGCAAAACGGTTAAGCGTAGTTACTGCAAATTATTCGTTTAAATATTTAGTCAGCAGCAATATCGGCTTTGTCTATTGGGAATGAATCCGAATCCTTGACATTATTACGATATGCGTTACGGCTTTGCTAAAAGGGTGTTTGTGTGTGTGTTTCTATCGATTACTCACTTGCTGCTGCTTCTATACAGCCAACTCACTCGCTCTCGCAAACACTTTCTAGATGATTTAATTATTTTTTTAATGTTGCTTTTTGTTTTTGCTGTTGTTATTGCACATGTAAATTTGGCTGTTGTTTTTAATGCTGCTGTTATCATTTTCCCAGCAAGAATGCTACTATATTCTTTGCTTTTTTGCGCGCTGCTGATAAGAGTCAAACCACAAGCGAAGTCGGCGCAAACGGATGAGGTGTGTGCGATAAAAACTTGCCCCCTTCTTCGTCTCTTTTGGTTTATATTTATAGCAGTCAAAGTTCAAGTGCAGTGCGTGTCTATTTATCGCTCTGTGGGAGCTCCAAACAGGCCTCAGACAGCTGTTTGTTTTATGTGCCCCAGTTGGTGGTGGCTCCGTTTACAGTTAGTCGTCAGTCTGTGGAGTCTGGCGCTTCACATTATCTCAGCGTCTATAAATGTGCGAGGCGTGATGACCTTCGACTTAAAAAAAGGAAAAAATAAAAATACCCCAAGCGTCAACAAAACAAAACAAAAAGTCAACAGCGCAGAATATTAAAGCATCAGCAGAAGATAACATTCATCATTATAGAATTGAAAGTAGCAGGCGCTAACGTTTTCTTTATTTTCGATTGCAGCCAGCTACCAAAGGACAAAATAAAACATATTTACATAAGTAATAATGAAAACAAACCAAACAGATTTATATCAGCTTTGTATTTGAGTTATTAGTTCATTCACAGTTATTAGTTCATTCATAAGAAATAAGAATTTTGTTAACCCAAACGTATTTTCATAATAAACAAACTGAGATCATTATTTATTCAGCTTATTACCTGGACGAACTCTTTCGACTATGTAATGCGAATAGTTATGTCAAATATCAATATAGATACATTACATAATTTTTTAGAGCTAAAGCCACCGAATTTAAAAAAGACTTAATGATTGATACAATGGTCTATCCCCCAATCTCCATCTTCGCATTTTAAGAGTATAACCCTTTAAGGTTATGCCTGTTAAAATCCGTCTTATAAAATTGTTGCCTTTGTAGCTAGAGTTTACCATCGAAATTTTTGGTATTTTTGGCTCATGTGTATATAAATAAATAAATATACAATATTTTTGTATGCATATTGACGTCCGCATTATCATTGTGATGTAAAGAACACCGCCACAAATATCGAATATATATTTTCAATGAATATCTATAAATTCTTATATTATTTTTACGTATATATTCATATAGTTTAAGTTATATGTGTTTTGACTTGAGCATACAGTGAAAAAGCTTTAGTAATGCAACCTGTGCTTTCAATCAAGCAGCGACCAAGTGTGTCTTCCTGTTCTACACACCCACCCCTCAGAGACAGATATATTTGCCGCTTATCGGTTTGTGACATGTTCAAACAGGCAAAGGAGAAAGGGGATTTCCTGCACTGAGCATCAAAATATTACCTATAATTCTGGAAACATGTTTTACGACTATTTAAAAATAAAATTGTTATCTTATGTATTTGGAAAAATCAGCAAATTAAACCGAATCGCGTTGTGATTTCGGTTCTGGATCTGTCTTTCGGTCAATGTCACTTAAAAAAAAGTAAAAATATGTTCTTAATTTTGCTCACTGTATATGCCAGAGAAATTATTAAGAATGTTTCTTCTGAGTGTAGAATAAATTCATGTTTGAGTCATTTTTGTATTTCGTTTGAATTTGTGGGTTGCCCCGCATTGTTTATGTTTTATGTGCGATAAGCGCCTTATCGGCGAGTTCGAGGTTCAAATAAGCAATAAGGCTGCTTTGCAGCTAGCCTAACGATATATGAACATAACTGTGTGTGCCAGTGTGTGTGCGAGTCAGGTAGAATAGGGCAGGTACATTACACACAGACACCCATCGAGTTAAATGTCAAAAATGTTCAAGTCAGTCAGTTGCTGTTTATCTACTTTGCCAGTTGAATACTGTTCGTATATATTTTTTTACGTATATAAAATTTTTAACGAAATTTTTAAAACACAAACACATTGACTACAAAAGGTTTAACTCTGCATCTCTCTCGCGTGTGTGTATACCTGTGTGTGTGTTGCATTAGTGTACTGCAACGCGGAAGTCTTTTCAATAGCTGGTTTAAATTTCACGCTGCACTGAGTACGTATACCCGACCCAGTCACGCCCCCTAGACGACGCTCCCGCTTATTTGCTTGTATACCCTGTGTTTTTTTTTAGCAGGGGACATTTTTTTTTTTACTTTATGTCGAATTTAAAGCAATGCACAAATTTGTTTTGGAAATCATTCCAAATAATCATTTGAATACAAGTAAAAAAATATAATTTTTTTTCTAATATATTAATTTGTAGTAGAACCGCTGTGAAGCTTCCTTAGCTTTGCAAAAACCAGATATGATATTATACTACTCATAGTGTTTGTTTGGTTTTCCAAATAATATTCTGTAGATTCTGTAAAGGTGTTCTTGGATAGTCCAAATCATTGTCATTTTGGTCATTATACACGATATTATTTTAAGAAATGACCGAATACTTGGGCATCGAGATGATTGATTTGTCCAATTTAAGATTATACATTTTAACAATTTTTTAAATTTTATTGTGTAGTAATCCACAAAGCTGTAGTTTGTTAAATTTAAAATAAACGTTGTACAAAAATCGGTTTGTCAGTATTTTTGTTTACTTCTAGGATGGGTATTTAGATTTCGGTATGCTTTGAATACCTGTTTTGGACTTGTTCTTGCCCGCCTCAGCTTCAGACAACAAGCAACAGTTAACGCCCTTTCGACTAATTGCCAGCAAACACGCTAAAATTGCTGGCCAATTCCCTCAAAATGCAACTCGTGCCAGAAAACAAAAAAGAAGCCAAGTTGTCTTTAGGCTTAAAGTCAGCTCAAAATCAGATTCTATTTTAATAGGCATCTTTTCAGTATGCGCGTCGCATTCGCTGCGAATAACATTCGAATAACATGACAGGCGTTACAAATGGACAGACGGACAGACGTTCTTTCTCTCATATATACGCATACACTAATATAGCTCGTCTGGTTTTGTATTATCTATGTGATTGATACGCCCACCAGAACATTGGCAACTGATTAGCCATGCCAGACCAGCATATAAGCGCCAAAAGTATCACTCTCCATTTCCCCGACTCCCGTGATCCCCCTTTGACGCCCAATTTGGCCATGTCGTGTTATAGCCAAGAACCACCTTATGTGCACCATGCTGGCTCCAGAAGACGTTGATTAATGAGCTGGCTTGCAAACTGTCGACCAAAAATATAAATTACAATTTTATTCAAATTTTTGTCTAGAAAATAATGAAAAACAGACGGTTTAGCCTTAGATAAAGATACTCTGTTATATTTATATTTATATTTATATTTATATTTATATTTATATTTATATTTATATTTATATTTATATTTATATTTATATTTATATTTATATTTATATTTATATTTATATTTATATTTATATTTATATTTATATTTATATTTATATTTATATTTATATTTATATTCATATTTATATTTATATTTATATTTATATTTATATTTATATTTATATTTATATTTATATTTATATTTATATTTATATTTATATTTATATTTATATTTATATTTATATTTATATTTATATTTATATTTATATTTATATTTATATTTATATTTATATTTATATTTATATTTATATTTATATTTATATTTATATTTATATTTATATTTATATTTATATTTATATTTATATTTATATTTATATTTATATTTATATTTATATTTATATTTATATTTATATTTATATTTATATTTATATTTATATTTATATTTATATTTATATTTATATTTATATTTATATTTATATTTATATTTATATTTATATTTATATTTATATTTATATTTATATTTATATTTATATTTATATTTATATTTATATTTATATTTATATTTATATTTATATTTATATTTATATTTATATTTATATTTATATTTATATTTATATTTATATTTATATTTATATTTATATTTATATTTATATTTATATTTATATTTATATTTATATTTATATTTATATTTATATTTATATTTAAATTTATATTTATATTTGTATTTGTATTTGTATTTGTATTTATATTTATATTTTTATTTTTATTTTTATTTATATTTATTTCCAATATAAACAGTTCTATCGGTCGTCGTACTTAAGCATATCATCATATATACTGTACAGGGTATTTCTAGAAACAATAAATAACTGAATAAGAACAAGCGCAACTCATTTAAATCAATTCCAAATTAAATTCTAATTCTTAACTCCCTCCGTTTTATTCATTGCAGCATACGCTTATATAGCTTCTAGCTAATAGTTCTAAAACATTTGTATATACATATATTTATATTTTGTACGACCAAATTGACACTAAAAGAAAAAAATTAAGCAGCAGGAGCAGCTGAATAAGAAGACATTTCTTGGTCTTGTTGGTTTCACATCTTTGATGTTTTTAAATTTATATTTTTATTGTTAATACTTCGTAAAAATATTTAAAAAACCAAAAAAAAAAAAAAACAAAAGCAACACAAAACGGATCCACCAAAAAATCATTCACAATGTTCAGTCCGGAGTTTGAGAAGCGCATCTTAAAGCACTATAGTCCGGTGGCCAGGAATCTATTGGATAACATGGAAACCTTAACGACACCAACATCGCTGGATCGTTTTATACCCTGCAGGTGAGTGAACTTTCGAAATCCCTCTCTCTTTCTCTCCTCCCCTTCCCTACCACCTTCTGCTACTTGCCCGTTATTTGTGCTACGTCATCTGTTCCGCTTGCGACCGCGTGCAGGAAAAATAATAAAAATAAAGCAGGGGTCCGACTCTTCGTTACTCTGTAGACAAAAATACGCATTAGTTTAGGTAACCAAACGAATTTTTTTTTTATCACTTTTTAAACAATTTTTTAAATGGAGAATTGGTTATCGATAAATCTGAAATATTTTGTTAGTAATCTTATCGATTTGTATTGAATTTTTTAAGACTGCAATAGTTGAGAGTTAAAGCGAAATACTTGAAATTTGAAATCGATGCGCTTGCGAGAAGTCGTGGGTATTTTTAAAAAAAATATATATAAGTATAAATTTGTTTATAATCGTAACTAATGCAATATAAAAATATCCATAACGCACACCGCCCTAATATTAGTATTAATAATATGCGCATTTTTATACTCGTATCTGCAGGGCATTAATAACCAGAAAATAAAAGGTAAAGAAGAAAAGACGACAGCAACAAGAACAACAAAAAAAAAACCACAAACAGTAGTTTTTCCTTAGCAACGAAAATTTGACGCCCGGCTGCGCCTAGTTAAGCTAACGGGAACTGTAGACACCTCACTCCTTCTTCATTCCGTTTCACTCCCGACTCACATTTTGCCACTACTTCCCTTTCTTCCGCAGTTGACTGCTAATGAGATTTTGAGTGAAAACCAGTTGAGCAAAGCCCTAAGGCTTACAAACATCCGCATATAAAAATACATTCAAATATCTAGCATTCTATAATTACAACGATCCGCAAAAACAATGCCGCATATTTTCACTCAACTTGAAACAATTCAAGATCAAAAACATAGTTGTCTATGATTTTAAATTTAGCCTTTGTAAATGTTAAATTTTAATTTTTGTCATTCAACTGTTAATAGTTCATTTTGCTATGAACACTTGCTTTTGCTGTTGTTGCCATTTCTTAGTGTTTATCTGCAACTGGCTGCACTGTTATTAATTGTTGCCACCTCCAATGTTGCAATGTGTCACCTTCTGCATGCCTGCCTGCCTACTGATTGAATTGTCGGTCTGCCCTTCCCCTCCTTGCCTTCCACAAACCTACCTTACCTTGCCCGTTTTGATTTATTGTAGGTGGAAGTAAGTGCTTGAAACGCGTTTGCCCCCAGATGAGCACTGAAATTAAAAAGGAGGCAGGAAGAGGAGGGACGCATGGGCTTTGGGGGAAGCCGGGGGAAGTTGAGTCGCCAATCGACGCAGATTGCATGCTTAAATAGGTTTGCGTTGCATTTGAATTGGCCCTCTCCATTCTCCCCCACCACACTCCGCTTTGCCTCATCTAACCCGGGTCGGTGGGGAGGTTAAAATTCTCGCACACTTGCCCAAACAACATTCATTTTCATGGTGAATTTGCCAAGTTAGCAAATTGTGAATTTGCCAATTTTTTGTTTCTTTTTTATTTTTTGCAATTTTTTTTTTTTTTTTTTTTTTGCAAATTTGGCATTCAATATTTTTTTTTTGCACGTTGCACACGTTTTTTATGTTTTATGAGCAAAAATAATAACAATTGCCAGCCAGCATGCCCCCACCTTCATTGTGTTTGCATTACTTGGGCAGTCAGGTAGTGGGGAAATAAGAAGATGTTGGGTGGGGGAGACACAGACACGAAGAGTGTTAAGAGTCATTGGGGTCCCCTTCGCACCAGACACACAATTGAATTTGAACGCGTTTGCATAAATTTATTTTTCGCAATCATTGTTGTTGTTGATCATATAAATAATTTATATTTTGACAAACTTCTTTGCCATTGTATATTGTGCCTAGGTTGCAAAAAAAAAAAAACTCAAAATATTAAAAAAAAAGTTAAAGAAGCCGTGAGGAAAATACATGTAAGAATGTGCTCGACTAAAAGTTACTATAAATCGACAGAGACACTCTCCCTGTGAAAGATGCGAATGGTATATTTATAAGATATAAAATAGTAAAAAGTAGTCTGTAAATTATTTAATACAATTCTATTTCATATTGGAATGCATCTCCAACCCCATAACGAACCGAATCCGATGTTGTCGTGTTCTCAGATCTCGGGTCATTCAAATGGATACTTTGAATTTTATATATATGTTTATGTATATCATACGCATTTATTTGATCGGTAACTTTACAAATTTCGCGGTATCCGATAGCAATGAAAAACTCTTTTAAAAATATATCTCTAAATACGATGACATTATATTGATCGTTTGTGAAAATTTCACAAAATTATTTGAGAAATACCAAAGAATAACGGATTTTCACGATATATTTTTTTTCTTAGAATACTTGTGCTCAAAAAATATTGAGAATGTGGAGTTATATTCATCTTATTGATGTTATATATAGATGTTATGGGTAAATGGGTGTTCTTAAGTCAAGGTACTTTAGCATAACGCATAGTCAGACACAAAATATATGAAAGACAAACTCGGTTCGCTTTTCCTGTTTTCTGTTTTCATTACATTATATAATTTCAAATATTATCGTATGCATATATATATAATCTTTTTCTCTTTCTCTCTTGTAGGGCATACAACAATTGGCAGACGAACTTTGCGTCCCTTAACAAGTCGAATGATAACTCGCCGCAGACGAGCAAGAAGCAGAGGGATTGTGGGGAAACGGCACGCGATAGTTTAGCCTATTCGTGTCTGCTCAAAAACGAGCTGCTCGGCTCCTCGATTGACGACGTGAAGACCGCCGGCGAGGAGCGCAACGAGAATTCATATACGCCAGCTGCCAAGCGCAGCCTCTTCAAATTTCAATCACCCACCAAGCAGGTAAGCCTAACTAACTGACCAACTATATATATAGATATATTCATATATTTATATAAATATATATATATATTAATATATTTATATATATATATATGTTAATTTCTCAGGCCAGATATACTTTGTGTTTATTGCACTAATTGAATTTGCAGTCGAGCCTTTGTGTGAAACATTTAATTGGCTTCTTTTTAAAAAAGCTATCAAAGCTATCTGTGGTGCGTCTCAAGAGTGTGTCCCCAGAGTTGAATGCACCACAACAACATCTCTCTTCCTCTCCCCCTCTCCTCCTCTCTATCTCTTTTTCTCCATTACATTCATTAGTTACTGTTGTCTGTTGTATGTCTAGCCTGGAAACAAGTTAAACAGTTGTTGTTGTATTATTGACATGAATGCCTAAAGTAACCAACTGAAAAATATGAAGCATGGAATTTTGGTTCCTGTCCTAGTTCACAGTTCCGAATATAAAACGTAAGTTTTCGCTTACAACAATTCTGTTAACAATTAGCTTGATTTTGTCTTTGTTCAAAAAACATGCGAGAACAATGGGAATACTCTTGTTACTACCAACTGCTAACAGATTGCAATTCCGGTTCTAATAAAGTTTTTGGGTTTAAATATTACTGGTTCCATTTTTAGATTCTGTTTGGCATTTTTAAAAATTACTTTTTGGGCTGAGATGTTGAAAGAAAAAGAAAAACCACGCGCAAGTTGTGAACAAATTATGAAAAATTCATTGTATACCATTTATTTGTTTAGTTGTTATCCGAGGTGATCAATGACGAACTTTTGGTGTCAATTTTTATTGAGTAATGAAAACGATGGAAATTCATAATTATTATAAAAAGTGTTTGTTGCAACATCCAATTAAATTCGATAAAATACACTCATTTATTTTGTAAGGCCCAAAGGCAACTAAAGAAATATAACCAGCAAAGCTGAAGCTGAAACTAAACCAATTTTTGGTAATGTCGACCATTGTATCTCAAAGTATATCATCGATCATTCTATATGCATAAACGCTGTATGGGTAAGTGTGTAGATATATATATCCACTCATCTATATCTCAGTCTAACTATTTATCTAACTATTTGTCTGTCTGTCTGTCTGTCTGTCTGTTTGTCTCTCTATTAATCTGTGGCCAACCGGTTATTTGTTGAGAAAACTGTTTAGTCAGGTGTGTAGATGATGGCGTTACGTACATATATATATATATTTATATATATATATATATATATATGTGTATGTATAGTTGTCTTATTCTCTATCCCTACACCCGACCCTGCCTTTCCATGATCCCTCTCTCTGCTTACAGACCGGATCGGTTCAGCTCGATTTGGGGTTAACATACTTTGATTTGTCCGCTGCCGTTTGTTGTTGTTGCCGTTTGTATTGCTATTGTTGGTGTTGTTGTTGGTACAGCCGGTTCTTGGTTGATTTGTTCAATTGTTTAGGCCGTGTTTGGACGTTTACTATTTGTTCAGTTTTCATCTATCAGTTTTTTTTTTGTCAGCTATTTCAATTCAACAGTTGCCACTTGCCACTTGCCACTTGTCGCTGCTGCTGAAGTGGCAAACTGGTAACTTTTTTCTTGTGTTTAAATATTGTCGTGAGACATCCATGCAGCATATATATATGGATCAGAATAAGAATATATTTGTATACTGTGCAACAATATAAAAAAATTAATATATAAAAGAAAACTCTTGCCACACATTTCGACCAACTAACTACCAATAACTCACTTCACTCTTCACTGTAAGTAAATGGACTCCATTCACAGCTTTTTGTTATTTATTTTTATTTTTGTGTGTGTGCTTTTGGGGGGTACGTTTTTATTTTGTATCATCATCATCAAAATGGTCATAAGTTTACGTTGACTGACATATTTGTGCGCTTATCAGATTTGTGTTGCCTCAATTGCTGCGCGGACAGCCACACGTCTCCGAGTCCGAGCCGGAGTCCAAGTCAGCTTTTGCTTTGACTAATTTTTGACAGTTGACACGTTGCCACAACAGCAATAATAAAACCAACAACAACTAACTGAAACAAAAAGAACAAAGCCTTCAAGTTGTTCTGCTCGTTTGAGATTGAAGCTGAAAAATTACGCTTGCCTCCAACAACTATTTTGACTACTACTTCAGTGGGCTAAAGCGACACTTGAGTCAATAAGAGTGAATTAAAGCGGTCAGAGTACGAACAATAACCAGATCGTGACTGGAGAACCAACGCAAGTGTGAGGCAGATAGTTGCGGGTAAAGGAGTATTTATATAGTTATATTTGTTGCCCGGCGGCATCAGCAGCAATTCCATTAACATTAACATTATTTTTGGCCATATTCATATTTCTGGCAGCACAACTCACATTTTTTTTTTTTTGGTTTTTGATTAATGGGCTCAGTTGGGTCTTTTGCTACCCTTGCCGAAGAAGAGGAAATCGGGTATTTGCATTTAGTCACAAAATGTGTAACGAATCATCAATCAACCAGCAATTAAGAATACGCTATTAAAATGGGCACATCACGTTCATAAATTGAATAAGCCAGAGTACTATAATCGAGAGTGATCGATCGGGGGGTACACTGCATCCATGATCGTGCAGTCTAAGATGTTCAGTATAAAAAAAGAAACAAAATACACTGAAAATTCTAGCGCCTAATGATATTGGATATAGGTAAAAACACTTATAAAATTTCTAGTCTAATATTGATTAAATTTTTTATGAGAATAATATATCGTTAAAATTGAGATTGATTCGTTTATCGGAATGCAAGAGTATTCAAACTTCTTCGATTCGCCCATAAATAGCTTCTCACGTCTTGTATTCTTGTGGGTATATTGTATTGTTTTCCACTCAGTCTGAGCGGGGGCCAACCTCCCCTCTCCCCTCCCCCCTCCACCATCTCGGGTGTGGCTGGTTTGGGCAATTCCAATGGAAATTGTCGCCTCAATCAGTGGGCATTCATCTATAGCACGCCCATTCAATTAACACACAATTGTGGACACACCCCGCTACCTGCTGCCAAAACACTGATCTCTCTGGGCCAAGAACTTTGTTGGTCATAGCAAATAATAAGTCATAAAATATAATTCAATTATGTGCGGTCGCAATATAGCTGCCATAAATAATGGGCAATCCATTTAGCAGACACACAGGAGCACAACTTGGCTTTCGGGCCCCTTCCCTTTCGTATCTGCCTCCTCTGACCAATTGTTAGTAGTAGATTTGTATATGACTGAGTTTCTTAATAAATTAATTCAGTTTCTCCCACACCATCTGTTAAAAATCATTATGGTTGGTCAGATGTATTTGATTCGATAATTGAACTATAAAAAAATTCATAATTGTTTATTAATAATGCAAATTTTGTTTAGTTCTAAGATATGGCATTTTATATGTACACTGTACACCTAGAATCTAAATTTAAACGCATAATCTATGGATAATAAAACAATCTAATTTTGTATACAACTTTGGAATCAACGATTCATTTTTTAGTATTCCAAAATACAATTTAAAATATATTTTTGTAAATCGTTCTTCAATTTACTATCGTGTTAACTCAAATTTCTTAATATTTATTTTAACACTTATGCATTGTTTTTATGGTTTTGTGGTTTTCCTAATCTTTCCCAACACACACACACATACACTCAAAAGTTACTGAGCCGTCTCCAATTAAACATTAAAAAAAAAAAAATGCCTTTTCTCTGTGTCTTCTGCACCTGTTTGCCATTTTTGGCCACCTGCAAAGAAGCATTCGAAAAGCCATAATATAATTCTATAAATTGTTAAAAGGTCTCTCTCCCTTTGACTAGAGACAATCACTTGTGGAGTTTGTTTGTGTTTTGTATATGTGTGTATTTATATTTATGTTTATTATTAATTTATGCAACAGACATTTGCATTAGCATTAAATTAAGCTCGAGCTTAACGCAATGACTGAGAGCTCAAAAAGCCACTTGGCCACTTCTTGGCCAACTTGGCTAATTTAGTGATTCAGCTGTGGCTGCTAACGTTTGCGACAGGTTCACACTCATTACACAGAGAGAAAACAGCAGAGCAAAATGTTGAGATTAAGTTCAATTTAGTTATGTTTACGAAAAGTAAACACAAACTGCGCAATCTTTAATAAGTTTATAAGTATTTTATTGAATATATATTTATATATATATTTTTTTTTGTCTAATTAGTGTTGATTAAATTGCAATAACATTTGCATACTATAAAATATTACATTTTAAATTTAAATTTTAAATGCAAAGGTTTTTCTGTCACTGTCGTTTAAATCACATTCACATTTAGCTTGACGTTCCCATAGTCATCCGCCTTTCCCATTAACATGGTCATTAACATTTTCACCACCCCTCCCCTGCCGCTCTTCTGAGTGTTGCGCATTCTACTTATTTTTCTTCAGCTGCTGTGGTTGGCTGTTTGTTTATTTAATTTTTAAGCTTGCCAAAGCGCCGCCCACAAAAAAAGCACTTCAAACAACAACAACAATAACGGCAAATGCCGGCCGGTAACTTTACCAATGACCATTTCATTCACCACCTCCACTTTTTGCCCTCTTTCATTGCATTGGTCGCCATTTTGGTGGAGATCTTCGAATAATAAACTAAGATCGAAGCAAAGAGTGTAGATGTGCGAGAGACAGAGGGAGAGAGAGAGAGAGAGAGATAGGAAAAGCTGTAAGGAGGTGGGGTTCAGTAGAGCTTACTACACTACCACATTCCCTCTATATATTAAAATATATATTATGCATTTGATTTAATGAATAAAAATATTAGAATGTTTAAAAGCGGCAATTTATTATGCATTGATAAATAAAATCGTTGGAAACATGCATTTTTAGCTAACTAAATCAATTTTATTATATAAACAGGGTATATACGACAAGAACAAAGACAACGATTGTTGTTGACCGCTGCCAAATGACAAATTCCAAATGACAACAACCACAACAAGCGCGACAACAACATAATAACAAGAAAATGAAGAAGAAAAAAATTGTTAGCCACAAAAAAAGAAGAGCGCCAGAAAGATTTAATCAAAAAAAGAACTCTGAACAATGTTCTGCTTTTGTTGTGCAGAGTTTTGGATTTCCGCTGTTGGCTGTTTCACAATTGAATTTCTAATAGGCTTCTTCTGGCACACACACACACACGCACACACAGATAGGCCCTGTAACCAGCACTTGGCATCGAAAAGCATTTAAATTTAATGGCAGTTGCTTGTACGCTTTATGTGATCCACGGACTCCATTGGGCTCTTCTACTATAAGTGTATAAATATATACAAATGAATATATAAGTATATATATACATATTTATTTAAATGTGTGTGTTACCGGACTTTCGGCTATTTGAAACTGCTTAACTGCCGTGTGCACAGCATTCTCAGAAAGTAATAACACAATTAACAACAACAAGCAAACAAGCCAGACTATTTCCGTGATCAATTAAAAATACCCTGTAAAGTTTCTGTTGTTAATGTTGTTCTGTAAGCTCTATTGTCCACAGGAGATATCAATTTATAAGCTTCATTTTTTAAACACAATTTTTAAATCAAAACCATCAGTTAACTCAAAAGTGAACTAATAGCAAAACAGACACCTTCTCAATACTTACAGGGTTACAGGGTATATCAGGGTAAAAAACAGAGCCATAAAAACATGTGTGTTCACTTATGTTTATGTCGCTGGCCAGTGGCCACTGACGGTGTACAGTGGGCAGCATTAAGCAAATTTCAAACCCTTTCTGCACTCTCTCCTCTCACACAGACTGACAAGCAGACAGAGTGAGAAAGAGATAAATTGCAAGAGTCGAGTGTCTTAGCTGGTAATGTGATTAAGTCTCAACTGTAATTGGTACTGAAACTAAACTCTTAGCTCATAGCATGCCACGCACTCGGAATTGTTTTTTCCCCTTCCTTCTTCCCTTCTTCCGATGCGTCCGCCTCTGCTCCCAGCGTTGCTTGGTAATTGAATTAAATTTTTAATTTGCGTTATACGCATTAAGAGCGAGAGACCCACAACGAAATTCCGCTTAAGCGTCAAGTGGACTGTCAACCCCCCACCCCCTCCCCCAGTCAGTACCCTAAAATTTCTGCTAAAGTAGAGTACACTGGAAAACCAAACCCAACCCAACCCAACCCATTGAACTTTCCTGCGTTCTTATCTCATGCAAACAATCGACAACATTTTAATGTTTACTTTTCTCATGGGGAGAGGTGGGTTGGTTGGTTTCTTGGTTGTGGGGTTATCTCTGTGTACTCCAGCTATGACGCATTCCCTCAAACATTAAGGAATTATCAACAAGTGAGTGAAAGTAAACTCTTGCAATCGAAGCAGAAGCCAACCAAAATTCAATTACTAAACTCTAATCTGAAACTAAACCAACTCTAAAGCTTACATTCAGATTAATATCCGACAGAAAACGATGCAAATCTAAATAAATTTAACTTAGGGTTAACCATTCGATTGTAAGTAGATCAACAATCAACAAAAACCAATGCAAATACATACAGGAATTAAAATTAAAATGGATTTTACGCCTCGAAAGACAATCTCAATAATTCATTTATAAAAAATTGAATTTAAATTTACTGACTCGTTTTTAATATTAAAGTGCAGCTGTCTCTTAGAGGCCTCAGAAAAGTAATGTTTTTAAAAAAATGTTCCCTGAATTTAAGAAAACAAAGAACCTTGGTTTTTAGAAATAAACGTATTGAATAATAAGGGCAGTTAGCGAATTTCTAAAATCCAGGTCGATTTCTTCTGAGTGTAGATTGTAGATAGATCAACGATTGATACAGATAGAGATATACACAAATTTTAATGTAAATAGTTGACACTCCAGATTTGCAGAAGCAGCTATTGAATGTTGCCAACTGCAAAAAGCAATAGCAATAGCAAAGCACGCACTGCAAATACAGCAAACGAATTGTTTACAATACGCATTTCAAATGCCGCATTTCGTAAGCTAATCAACCCCTCTCTCCCACTACCATCTAACCTTGTTGAGCAGGGGAGCAATCTACGCATACGCTTAACACACTTCTTCCGCACGCATTTTCTATGCAAAAGCAAAAAAAAAAAACAGAAACACAAAGTGCGTGCCAAATGCATGAAGGAGATTAAAAGTGTTGTGAGAAGGGAGAGAGGGGGGAATAGATCAAATGTGAATGGTTGGTTATGTTGCGGTCGCTGCTTTTAGCACGCTGGCGTTAATTGTCCGTCGGGCCAAGTACGCGACGAGCAAACAAATTGAAATCACAATCGAAATTGAAGTTGACTAAAAGTGAGAGAGATAGCGAGAGAGAGATAGAAATAGATTTACTTAAACAATTTAACGCATTGCTACAACTGAAACAATTGGCCCAATAACTAATTGTTAACTGTTGGCTCTAAACAACCAGTGCAGATATAATCAGAGACGATTTAAGTGGCTTATTGGCATTAGCAGCGGCCTTCATTTGTTTAAATTGCTTGCTGTTATTAGAATAAGGCGTTATGTTATGTTAATTGATTAAATTGCAATAACATTTGCAGACTATGTTAAGTTCAGTTAAACTGCAGCCGCCAGCATTACCAGTGATATTCCCTTCTCTCTCTCTCTCTGACGAATATTCATTCGTTTCGGTTCGTGCCACGCACGCCTTTTAATCTTGCCGTTCTCCTCTTATTCCTGAAATCTATCTTTGATTTAAATATGTTGGTTTTAATTCTTAGTAGTTCAATTGTTTAAAACGATGCAAAATGAATCTGTTTTTTGTTCCATCTAAGTCTAATTCTAATTCTACCAAATTTAAAAAATTGTTTTGTTTATTATTTGTGTATGCCTACGCAGTAACATATAATTTAAATATTGCCTACATACGTAAATAAATAATCGGCATCGTCTTTCGCATCTTGCAGGACTACAATGGGGAATGCCCGTATTCGTTGTCGCCGGTGAGTGCCAAGAGCCAAAAACTGTTGCGATCGCCGCGGAAGGCGACACGCAAAATATCGAGGATACCGTTTAAGGTATTGGATGCGCCTGAGCTGCAGGATGATTTCTATTTGAATTTGGTCGATTGGTCATCGCAGAATGTGCTAGCCGTCGGCCTCGGCAGCTGTGTCTATCTGTGGAGCGCCTGCACCAGTCAGGTAAGCGCACATCGAATGTTAATTTTATTTGGATAAACTAATCAAACTTATTTAACTGACAACTATCAATAGGTAACACGGCTGTGTGATCTCAGTCCAGATTCGAATACAGTGACATCTGTGTCGTGGAACGAGCGTGGCAACACAGTTGCCGTCGGCACCCATCATGGCTATGTGACCGTTTGGGATGTGGCAGCCAACAAGCAGGTGAGTTCGAAGTGTGGCATAAACTGAGGCAACTAATTTGAATTGCGGCTGTTTCTTTTCCTTTTTGTGTGGCAGATCAACAAATTGAATGGTCACTCGGCGCGCGTCGGCGCCTTGGCCTGGAACAGTGATATCCTGTCGAGTGGGTCACGCGATCGTTGGATAATACAGCGGGACACGCGAACGCCACAGCTGCAATCGGAGCGACGATTGGCCGGCCATCGGCAGGAGGTGTGCGGTTTGAAATGGTCGCCGGACAATCAGTATTTGGCCAGTGGTGGCAACGACAATCGCCTCTATGTGTGGAACCAGCACTCTGTTAATCCGGTGCAATCTTATACGGAACATATGGCCGCCGTTAAGGCAATCGCCTGGTCACCACATCATCACGGCCTGTTGGCGAGTGGAGGCGGCACCGCCGATCGTTGCATCCGCTTCTGGAATACGCTGACGGGCCAGCCCATGCAGTGCGTGGACACCGGATCGCAGGTGTGCAATCTGGCCTGGTCCAAGCACTCATCGGAGCTGGTCTCCACGCACGGCTACTCGCAGAACCAAATACTCGTATGGAAATATCCATCGTTGACACAAGTGGCCAAGCTGACTGGTCACTCGTATCGCGTCCTCTATTTGGCCCTCAGTCCCGATGGCGAGGCAATCGTCACCGGTGCCGGCGATGAGACGTTGCGCTTCTGGAATGTGTTCAGCAAGGCGCGCAGCCAAAAGGAAAACAAGTCTGTACTGAATCTATTTGCAAACATCAGATAGACATCAGATAGGCGTGTACAGTAAAGGGGCAAGAAGCAAGGAGCAGCAGGGATGGACACTAAAACCAAATCACAGCCACCACCCATATACCAAAATGCCCAAGTCCGTTGACTAAACAAGGAGCCAAAGGCAAAGCAATTCTAGAGCCAATCAACCAAGCATTTAGTCAATCGTTAAACTTTGCTGGTTTGGCGGAGGAGGCAGATTCGTTGGCGGGTTCGAGCAAGCGTGTGTTTAATTTAAATTAAATCATTTTCTAAATCCATTCATATTTAGGTGTACAAGCTCTCAAAACAAAACGAAAATTACTTCATGTATGTTAGTTTTGGTCCGGCTTGTGCAAAAAGGAAAAAAGAAAATGAAAAAATAAGAGCGAGATCAACAAGTACAGCCAAGTTTCAGTTAGTACAGTGTTAACATTAAACATACCAAGCCGTTAACTTAGTCAAAACCCCACCCCTTTCCGAAGGTTGCAACCGGCTCCCCGGATGCACTACTGCTGGTAAGCCCAAAAATGAGAAAAACAACCACAAATATAATAATGTTTATGTATAAGTAGCATACTGATTACTTAGCCGCTCCTAATTGAATCATTTGCAACAATGATCATCTAATTGTAAATCTAATCCAAGAACCAGAACTGAAAAACAGCGGTTTAAGTTAAGCAAGAGTTTCCTACTTCTATTCGTATGGATTTACACATATATATATATATTTTATAGAAAAATTTATTTTTTTTTTTGTTAACTTAAAATCTTATATTTTTCTGCATAGCTTTTTCTCAATTGCAATATTTGTTTTTTATATTTTGTAATAAAAATAGACTTGTATATTTAATAAATTTATACAATTTAAACAAAAACAGCGTTTTTTTTTAAATCAATTTCAGATGTCGGTAAATATTAGTGGGATCATATTATTCGATTATCCCACAATCATTGAACGCAACTCGATGGAGACTATTTTGGCGATTCTAACGAAAAATCTGTTATTTGGCAGAATGGGATTTGTATATTTTTTTATATGGGTGCGCCTAAAAGAATGCCTCAACACTGTTAAGCTCGAGAGGCTGCTAGAGAAATCTGAACTATGGGATAGTAGCAAAGCATTTTTTGATAGCTTGGACACGCACCACACGAACTTGTTATGCACAAAGTAAACTGGTCCCACTGATTTGCGAAAGCTTATTGAGCTTTTTGCCATGTAAATGCAAATTAAAGCGCGCCCCATCTTCGCATTCTTTTTTACGCTTTTGTATGCTGCAGCTTCCGAGGGACACTAGTCCCCCGTCAGCGCCCCGCATTCACCCCTGCCAAGGCAATTTCTGCGGTTGCTATTGCTGCTTTTGCTAGTGTGTACGTGTGTGTGTGTCTGCGTGCGTTGATGTGTCTGTTTTTGTTGCTTCTGCTGCTATCGACGGTTGCTTTTCAATTTTTTTTTTTTGGCTAAGTCTCAAGTTTAACAGCGCTTAGCGCGCCAGAATCAAGTTCAGTCGCGCCGCAAACGCGTTGCGGAAATGTTTTGTTGTGAGCAACGTCGGCAACAACCGCTGCAAACGGCACGTCCTGGCTGCTCCTACGCGCCGCTAATTTAAAAAAAAATATATAAAAGAAAGACGAAAAAAACAAAAGTAAAATATTAAGGAAAAGAATTTATAAAAAAAAAATATCGCACAGGTAAAACGGTCAAACGGGCGAAACGGTTTGTGCCTAACGGGTTGCCGGGATTTCAAACAAAAATTTTGTTCTGCATTTTTTTTTCTGGTGTGTGTAAGCCTGGCACGTGGTTTGCCTTGCTTTGTTGTTGTTATTGCGGTTGCTGCCTTTTGAAGGTCATTACGCACAAGGAGTGAATGCCACAGCTGGCCAAGCGCTACAGAGAGAGAGAGAGAGAGAGAGAGAGAACGAGGAGCAATAGGTTGTGGCAGAGAGGGGGGCGAACGCAAATGTCAAGAGGTGATGGCGGCAGCCTTGAGCTTTGCTTTGGTCTTTGCAAAGGACCGCGAGTGTGGGAGCGAGAGAGAAAGCGTAGAGGCTGCAAGTGCAAAAGTTGTGGACCAAAAAATTAAAAAAAATAAAAACCATAAATGTTAAGGTGCAAAATAAAAACAATCCCAAAATAAATATGAAAAAATTATAACAGTCGTTTACTGATGTGATTTTAACTTGCTAAAGACGTTTGAAGTTTTGTAATTTTTTAATTGAAATATTTGAAACTAAAACAGACCAGAAGACAATTTGTGATATTTTCAAACTTGTAAAAGTTACAAGCAATATTGAGTTCAATTTGTACTGTTTCGAGTACCCATATCCCAGAAACTATTTATATTTCGTTTGAATTTTAAAGATTTTTGAACGAACTTTTTTTTATTTATTTTATGGGTTTTGGGAAATGTCCAATTGCTTTAACAATTTTTTTTTTTTGATTTTTTAAAAGAACCCACCTCAAAAAATATATAAATATATTTAGCAATATATATATTTTTAATATAACAGCAAAAATTATTAAAAAGTAGAAAGAAAAAGTATTTCGCTTTGCGTGTTTTATAAAATTTAAAAAAATTTTCCCATATAGAAAAAAAATAAATAGTGATTTATTGACCGTGACCTTTAACATTAATTAAAAAATGTTTGATTATTTGATAGAAATTACAAAAGTCGAGTCAAGTGATTAAAGGATCTTAAATGTATATAATTCACCAAGTTTATTTATTTGTGATCCTAGGTAATTTTTAAACAGAATGAGGATTTTTTTTAAAGGGAATCAAGTCAATTTGATTTTCAGTTTTGGTTTTAATTCTGAAATTTGATTTCGACTGATTCCCTTCCAAGAAATGTAAAATTTCGAAAACAGTTCTGTTACTCAGTTTTAAATGGTAAATTTACAATTTGAGTTTAGTTTGCTAGAATTGCAAATTTTTCACTTCATTTTATTACGTCTTTTTTTTAGAGTCGATGTCAGCTTGGGTAGAACTATTTGTGGACATTTATGTTGTGGATACAAGAAAGCAAATATTAGATATTAATATTAAATATTTGTGTGTCTCCGATAAGCTTGGCCTCCAGCGCTCTGCCACATGACTGACATGGGAAACAATCATCCAACCCAAACCGCCTTTCCCCTCCACACATTTTCACACCTCGTCTTGGCTGTGGAATTTGCTCAGCGATTAGCGGGTGGCTCCAGCGTTTGGCCCCCAAAAAAAAATGGCCCAAAGTCGGCGGCTGAGACTTGGCCAAAATGTCTTCTGGTTAACACGTTAGTTAGCTTTTCTGTTGACCCTTTTTCCTCTATTTAGCCGCCAACAATTAGCAAAGCAATGAAATTCAATTCGAAATTGAAATTGAAAATCCGAATGCCCATGACAAGTCTGCACAAACAGGCGGCAACTGTGGCCAGCTTTTGTTTTTGGTTTTTGGCTTTTGATCTTTTTTTTTTTGTTGGTTTTCGGTTATGATAACCTTCACCTGGCAACCCAGACACAGACACATACAGTGACACCGGACACGTTCAATGACCGCCACTTTCGTTCATTGCCACCTGTCCAACTGTCCAAGTTCCTAAGTGTCCGCCTGTCCGCCTGTCCGTATGTCCACCTGTCCGCCTGTCCCCACTTTTTCCATCTGTCCATTCACAGAGGCCGCTCTCTGTTATAGTTATAGTTATGGTGATAGTTTCCTTTATCTTTGAGCCAATCCCCTTTTTCTAGCCAACAATCCATTTTATCGGTTTCCGATCAGACAAATCTGCCTTTCCCAACTGTTCAATGTTTGAAATCTATAAAATATAGTCAGCTATATTTTTGTTTTCTGGGCAGACTTGTTGCTTTTCAACTTGACCCCATTGTGAGTGACAGAGAGAGAGAGAGGGAGAGAGAGAATGAGAGAGAGGATTCCATTCTAGTTTTTTGGCAAGGATTTTTACTCAGCTTGGCTTGGGTTGTGGTTTCGTCGTCGTTTGTCACGTTTTCTGTGGCCTTTTGCAAGGTGATTAAGTTTACTTTACTGTAAGAAGGGCTGCAGTAAGTGATGAGGTGTTTGATGGGGAGGGGAGGGACGGGAGTTACTGCAATTACACGTTCAAAGTTAACAACTGGGCTTGGAATTAATTGAATGAATGTGTTGCCGGACAAGTCTTGAGGCTGTCATTTTCACAGCGTGCTAGATTTGGAGTAGTTTTGGTACTGCTCCATTCCAAAACTACTAAAGTGGCCAGTTAACTTTTTCAGTGTTTGTACTATTAAGTTATACAAATTTTAAATTGTATTTCGCTGATCAGTTTCGGTTTTCCAAACGAGATTAGCTCAAAAGAAAACTCGATCTGATTTTATATGATGGAAAATTATATTCTTTTGCAATATGTATCAATTTTTAGCGTAAACACACAAATGCCATTTCTTATAATTTTATATTTATTCCATTTTAATAATGTTGTTTCTACTTTCAAAACTTTCTTTATAGTCTAACTTTAAGCTCAAACAACTATAATTATATTTTACAGGGTATTGTCGCTTTGCCTTTAAGAAGAAATCATTTTTTCTACAATGTTTTATTGTGTTTTTGGTTTTCTGTGTTTTCTGTTTGTTTATAAAGTGCCTCAGAATCCAATGTTGAAGCTGACAGCTCGAAATGCAGCGGGAGCTAAAAATAATAATAAAATCCAAGCAACAACAATAACAAAAACCAGTTACATGGAGATATGTGGGGCAGGGGCATATCCGGAAAGGGAAGACTTCAGCTTTAACTTTATCTACAGCTACAGCCGCAGATTCAAGTTTAAAGTTTCAGTTTTTAGTTTTAGTTTCAGTTTTAGTTTCAGTTTCAGTTTCAGTTTCAGATTAGCTTAAGGAGCAACAGTAGCTTGTAATTTGCAGCTTGTGTATGTGGATGATGCTCTGTGATTGATGATACTGATACGCCCATCCTCACCCTACCCCTTACCACCTCCACTGTACCCACAACGACCTTTAACAAACCAGCCTGCCCTTCCCCCTCCATCCATCAACCCCCCGAAGCATTCACTACTTAAGCATTTTAATTTTAATTACAGACTGAACAAGTTTATTGAGTTGGCTAACAGTAGCTCACAGCTCGAGTGGGCCATAAAGCCCACGTTATGGCCTGGAGCATGACCCGACGTTAGCTACCACTCCTAACTCCTACCACCAACCCCCCCCCCCCTCTCCACACAACAACCACCCACTTCATGTGTGTATGCTTGGAAAAAAGAGCAAAAGTATAGGGTAGCATCCAGTGCGGACACTCTTAATCTGAATACCCTTCTTTTCTTATTTTTAGTGGTTTTTTTTTTATCGGATGTTGAACCGTTGTATGTCAATAAAAAGTTAAAGAGATCTATAAAAGACAAACAGTTGAGTGCCTCAATAGATGGCTTGCTTCGTTGGGGGTGTGGCTAAGGTGGATAACGGTAAGGGGAGCACATATTGATATATTTATATGTTATATATTAAGATTGCCGCGGTCAATGTACTTGCCGTCACAGTCACAGCCAAAGTCAAAGCCAAAAATTCAAAGCGATCGCTAAACAAATCGATATTTAATTTTGTTTTCGTTTTCTTGCGGTTGCTTTGAAGCAGAAGAAGAAGAAATATAAGGTATGCCAAATACCATGTTATTGGAATGAGAAGGGAAGGAAAGGGAAGGGGAAAGGCCTCTCTGACTAGACGCTGACGTCGACGATCAGAGCTCTTGGACCGCAGCATACAATTTATGCCATGAAATTCAAAAGCATTGACATTGAAAATAATGCGAATGACGTAGAGTGAGTGAAACGAATACAGATCAATTGATAATCAGCAGATGAAACAACAACAAATTGAATCGGAATTTAAACAGATCGAATAATATTTTTTCCTTCTTCTGTTTTTTGTTTTGTTTTTCAAATTTATTTTCGTATAAGTAGACAATAAATATTACTACATTATACATAATTCATATAGCATATTTAGGCCGAGAATCGAGTCGCAGATCTGGCTCAGTATTACACTGTAGACTTAGCTGATCTATCTTGATATATCGTGATATATCTTGCCACAGAACAGCTTAGAACATACAGAAACCGAACTACAGATCCAGGCAGCAAAACACCGAATTTCATAGCAGGCAGCTCAATGGCGGACAGCAATAATCGTGCAGAGTTGCCAGACTGTGCACAAGATGTCCTCCAGCTGACTCAGTCGAAGAGTTTAAGCAGAGTAGTCAAGTAATTTGTTAGATATTATAAATATCAAATTCTATTATCAAGATATTCATAGCTGAAGTTGTAGATTAAACTATAAAGTAAGATGAAGCTTTATTATTTTAACTGAGAGCTGAGAATTAAATTAAATAAAATAATAAAATAATAATACAGCAGAGCTAGATAATGAAATTGTCATCAGTTGACTTTAGTTTTGTTTTTTCCGAAAATATACGTAACTAATTTAAGCCACCGATCTGAGCACAATATCGAAATTGAGATCGGGATCAGTTGTCACTTAGTTCCATTTGACAACTTGCGAATTAAGATTGATCGTTGTTATCTCTCTCCCTCTCTCTCTCTCTTTCTGTCGTTCTCTGCATATATCTGTCTTCCTCTCTGTCTGTCTGTCGCCCACCAGAACTTGAGCTCCAAACAACAGGCAATTGTTCGACAATCGCCGATTGCGGGGGCATTCTACACGGTGCGAAATAATCGAGAAAAAATTTAAATTTTGATAATCTACTTAGTTAAAAATAAAAAATAAATGTCCAACTAATATTAAATACCTCTCATTTAATTTTTGTTCAAAGGCTTTAGGATTGGCCTAGCAGGGCTGCAAAGTACCTAATTCGAGCTTCACATTTTTCTCGCTGTGCATGGCAAGTGTCTTTTGTGACACCTAAATAATATGCTTAATATACTCAACAAGCAGCTGTCTGAAAATGTCATCATTAATTATTGTATTGTGACGCAAACTGTAGCAAGTTCACGCCTTGGAATTCAATGTCCCTTGCACTCCAAAAAACTTAAATAAAAATACTGAGATCTGTCAGCTTTAAAAGACTTGCACTTTTCAATATCGTATCGCAATTGTTTACCAAACAAAACAAACCAACAATTTATCAAAAATTGATTTTTGCTCATTCAATAACCAAACAACAAAATGCCAAAGTCGCACATTCGAAAATATAAGTGGAAAATAACTTGAAAATAACTCGGAGCAAGCATGACTGCATTCGAAATACTCTAGATTTCTAACACACAAACACAACAAAAAATGGAAAACATCAAATAATAAATAAATTGTAAAACCAAAACAGAAATCAGTTTTAATATACAGTTTTTTGATCAGCAGTTAAGAACTAATATCATCTAATTCGAAATATATAATCCTCGTTTACCCCCCAGCAGATTAAGATAAATTCATTTTATCAGTCAATATTCATTTTGAATATTGAATTGACGAATCATTCAAACTTCTAAATTATTTAGTCAAATTAGACTTGAGTTTAGTTGCTGCTTTATTTTATAATAATACTCTACTCTTCCGTTTGAGGGAAGGGCATACGAAAACTGTTAGCTTGTTAAATATTGGTGACTGCTGTCGCTGCTGGCTCCTTATTGACATTTGCAGTAGCGGAGTGGGCGTGGCGAATTTGAAGGGAGGCGTGCAGATTGTGGCCAAGTTGTGGCCTTGACCTTTTGACTTCGCTTTAGTTGTTTTGCAGAGTTTGCTGAATCAGAATCGCTTAAAAGCGAATCTTTTTGGCGTATTATATACCACTTATACCACTATACCCCTCAACCATCAACACCCCCCCCCCCCCCCCATCAACACACACACACAACAAACTACGCCTAGCCACACCACCTTCCACCTTCCCGCCCACGCCCTAAAATTTACAATGGGACTCGCCTTAAAGCAGCATCAAAATTAACAATTAGTTTCCGTTTTGTTTGAGTTTGATTTTTTGTTTAAGTTTTGTTTTTCTTTGCAAAGCTGATTTCATAGTTATTTTCGCGTGTGTGCTTTTTATAAACTTTTTTATTAACTTTGTTTTGATCGCGACGTTCCTTGCGGACAGTGGCACCAACTTATTGCATACCTCTCTCGCAGTATTCTCACATTTTTCACACACCATGGCCACACTGTGCCGCCAAACTGTGCTCGGTCTGAGGTCAAATGCAAAAATTCAAGATGCGGGTGATGAAGAAGAAGCTGGTGAAGATTATTCAGCGTTCAGCATCTAATTAGCGGTGCAAATGATGGCCCACATTTCGGAGTCGTTCGCCAGTCCTTCAATTTGCTGAGCTAATCTCAATGATACACTGTGAGACAATACTATTCTTACCAATAGACTCGAAAAACACTGCTCTGCACTCAGAAAAAACAAAATCGCCTTGAACTTTACAAGTTCGATATACTTGTGGCGCCACGAGTTAATCACTTAATTATTTGAATAATTTAAAATATTTGCTGTGTATTATCTGATTTTCATGGTACATTTATCTAAAACTTAGAAAATAAAAAATCGTTTACTTTAAAATTGTAAAAAGATTTAGGATAAGTATTTTTTGATTAATTTTTATAAAAATATGAAACATTTTCTAGTTTTCAGAACGATTTTTTTTCTGAGTGTAGTCGATATTGTAAATTGTAAATTTTATTGGTATCGATAATCGATCATTGTCGATATTGGCGAGTGAGAGGAAGCTATCAAAAAAAACTTCAACATTTTTTACCCATCAGGGTATACGAAAACAATGGGGTGGAATGTATATGAAATGCAGAAAAAAACAATTATTCATTTAATTTCCTAACTGAAACTATAAGTTATTTCGAATGGATGTTTTTACATTTAGATCTTTCTGTATTTTTGGCTCTGTAGGAATTGTGATGGGGCCGATGGCGTTGCCGTTGAGGACGCTGCTGTTGGTCCTGTTGTTGTTGAGTTGGAAGCTGAAACTAAGTGCCAGCTCCGCAGTGCTTATCTCGGACATGACGATGACGATGATGGTGGAGCTGTCATCCCGACATCCCTTCTGCAAGATGCATACAGATCGGTAAGTGCAAGCAAAGTGAACTTGGTTTGGAGAATCCTTGAGTGTATCCTTGTTTCCATATGACAGGGGCGACATTCAGCGGATGCTGTTGCAGTCGGATCCACGTCGGATACGGCAAGTGCCTCGTGAATCCGTTGTCGAGCTGGAGGAGGTGTGTCGCAGGCAGGGCTCCTACGGACATGAATTCCGCGGTGGACTGGGATTCATCTATCCGGGCACAAAGTGGTGCGGGCCAGGTACATCAGCTAGCAGCTACGACGATCTGGGGCCACACGTACGAGAGGATCGCTGTTGTCGCGAGCACGACATGTGTCCCGACGTGCTTAATGTGGGCGACTGTAGGCGTGGCCTGTGCAATCGGGGTACCTTTACACGTTCCCATTGCGATTGTGATGCGAGATTCCGGCGATGTTTGCAAGCAGCGAATACAGAGACGGCGAACACGTTGGGCGCCATTTTTTATAATGTGGTCCAGGTGACGTGCTTCCAGGAGCGCAGTCCATGCTCTGCGCACCAGAGGTTCGAGGATTATTTCTATCGGAGCACACAATGTCCTGCCGAATACCGTCAGGCTGATCTCTATGTGCCGCCACATGTCGATAATCTAATAGCCAAGTTCCTTGATCATGGTCAGCAGCAGGGTCGCGCCCTGATTACGGCTCCCCATCCCCTACCCCGCTTTGGCGTCAAGCTGGCAAGCGTTGGCCTGGCGGCAGTCAATCTACTGCGTGAGGTTGTCCAGCGTCCACGCCTTCTCTGGGATAGCCTGCATGCCCCAGTCAGTCGCGACTTGCCGCCAGGACGGCCGCCATCGCCCCAAAGAGGATACTACTACGAAAGACCGAGCAGGCCGCGATCCCGTTACAATTATGGTTATGACTATGATTATGGCTACGGCTGGAGCTGAGTCTCGACAGTATTACGAGCATGCACACACACACACATAGCATATACATAGCATATACATATATATATATATCATATATCATACATATATATATACCATATATCATATATCATATATCATTTATCATATATCATATATCATATATCATATATTATATATCATATATCATATATCATATATCATATATCATATATTATATATCATATATCATATATCATATATCATATATCATATATCATATATTATATATCATATATCATATATCATATATCATATATCATTTATCATATATCATATATCATATATCATATATTATATATCATATATCATATATCATATATCATATATCATATATCATATCATATATCATATATTATATATCATATATCATATATCATATATCATATATCATATATCATATCATATATCATATATTATATATCATATATCATATATCATATATCATATATCATATATCATATATCATATATCATATATCATATATTATATATCATATATCATATATCATATATCATATATCATATATCATATATCATATATCATATATCATATATCATATATTATATATCATATATCATATATCATATATCATATATCATATATCATTTATCATATATCATATATCATATATCATATATTATATATCATATATCATATATCATATATCATATATCATATATCATATATCATATATTATATATCATATATCATATATCATATATTATATATAGTCATACGCACATTTCCAATCCAAAGCATGTCTCTTTCGCTCTCTTTTTCTTTTATGTTAAGCTTAGCATTATTTGTTGTTGTTTTTTGTTTTTACACTAATAAATTAAGACCGCATTTTAAATGTATTTCACCTTTCCAAAAAACATTTAAGTCAGCAGCGAGTCTCGTATATAACTTTGAAGGAGACATCGCCAATCTCCGATAATAACGGATGGTCGATATATAAACTGACCTTTCTGTGAATGATTGAATATGATTGTGAGAATTGGAACACATTTTTCGAGATCGGATACATAGGATACATATATATACATAGACTCGATATGAACAGATGGATTTTAGTCTGCCCATTTTAGAAGTAGTTCTTTTTTGGTTTGTTTTTAGCACGACACCAGCAAAAGCACGAGCACGAGCACGAGCACGAAACTCACGCATGGTAAAACTCAATTCATGTATATTTAATTATTTATATGCAGTCCCATAGCACACTCTGAATAAAATATATATATATGCCGCACAATTTGGAAAATCACCCAACGCTACTCGCCTTGTTTTTTTAAAGCCTGAATTTATTAATGAAAAGAGCAAAACAAAATGAGTTTTTTTTTTAATTGAAATTACAAAATTTTATTAATAGTTTTCAAGTTGATGGTGATTTTCTATATTGTCGTGTAGAGTCCGCATTTTAACCTTTATCACTTTATATATTGGTCTCTCTATCTCTCTCTTGCTTTTTCTGTCTTTTCCACTTTCAGAGCCGGCTACAATGAGACAGAGCAGGAAGCGATCTGCGCCCAATGGCAATATCAGCCGTCTGAGAAATATGTGCCCAGCCAGCCGCGCACCTCTTAGATGACCGGGAACGACTTTGAATGACCTGAAATAGCCCTGGAACATACTGGAACGACCTGGAACGTCAAATACAAATCTACAAGAACAAAACACAGAACTTTAGCAATACAAATTACAAAAAACACAAATGCAGCGATCACTCGCAAATTGGAGCTTGTTGAACTTCTAAGAACTAATCCCAAATCAAACATTTATTTTTAGTTTCGTCTCCTTCGGTAATTGGTGTTTTGCAAACAATCGCGAATTGAAATCAGTTTGCCTGAAACAAAGCGCTGTAATTTGTCGAGCGATCACTGCAGAATTAGAACACCGTCCCAAGAAAACCCCATCTCCACCCCCCCACCACCCCATAAACCACAACAGACACAAGCCCACTCGCCCATTGGCATTTTGTTCTGGAGCGCAAAGCGCTGCTAAAATGCAAAAATAAAATAGATATATTTTCATATAATACAACATACAAGCATACAAATACAAAAGCACTAAAAATACATATGAACTACGTATATATTTACCAATACCTGAGAGCGAATAAAACATAAAAATCTAATTCAATTCGAATGTGTGCACAGTTTTTTATTGACAATTACGTTTGAATTTCGTAAAGTTATCAAAGAAATATACGAATCGGTTCAATTTAAACAATCTCTTTAATTTCTATATAACTATCCAAGACTGATAAATTATTGCAACAAGCTTAATGTTATTTTTTCTGAATGAATGTTTCTCCACCAGCATCAGCCCAAAAGCATGCTTCACAAAATTTAAATTTAAAGAATTTTATCCTTTCGCCTAAGGGTATGCTTTAAATATTTTATGTTCCAAGCAGACCGTCACTGTGCTTTCCTGTATCAGCATAAAAGTATGCTCTTTATTTTGTTAATTTTACAGTGGTTTTATTGAGCCATTGAAATTGCTTGCTCTGCGTATTCTATAAGCTTGAAACAACAAATTAACCGCACATTAAACACAATTTAATACACTTTCACTTTATTTAATTGCATGAATTAAAAAAAAACATTTTGCCATCTAGTATTCAAAACAAAGTTGTTTCTTTCTAAACTTGTTTGAAAAAGTTGTTAGCATTTATAAAACGTTAGTTGCAAGTGTTCTTCACTTATCTAAATAGTTAGTTTATTCCATGTTTTACGTAGAAACTAAGGGCACGTGGTTGTAGGGTGGGGATTTGGGCAATATAAGCCACAACATTTAAGCTAGTTAGTCCTTCAACTTGCCCAAAATGATCTCCTTGTAGAAGGGAACACAGTTAAGGCGAACATTAAGACGAGAGCACAGCAAAAAGATTCCGGATAACTTGCGATGTATCGAATAGATCTCCTCGGGTGGCGGACAGAGGCGATGGGCGACCATTGTTGGAACCAGGGCAGCCAAGCGCTCCGTTGTGTTCTGTTTGCCAAAATCAAAGTCGCCATCATAGCGAAAGATCTCGCCCAATATCATCACAGCATCGATATGCGCCTGTTCCATCTGCTTGGTCTCGTAGCCGGTGAGGAAGCCCATCTGACGCGACATCTCCAGCACACCGTCGCGGTTATTCTCTGCCGCACTGATGATCACCTGCCGATAATTGCGAATAAACTCATGCTTATAGAAACGTGTCGATCCAAAATCGATAAGCATAAGGCGACGACTCTTCTCATCATAGAGGAAATTCGACCAGTTGGGATCCGTTTGCATGCACTCGATCTCGAAGAGCTCGCGCAGACACAGCTTCAGCACAGAGGCGGCGATATTTGCGCGATGCTCGTAGCTGTAAGTGGTAAAAGTGGGTTACAGAAAAAAATGACAACCACATTTGGTCAGCTTACCTAAGGTCAAAGCATTTGTCGAGTGGAACACCGGGCACTAGCTCTGTGGTTAGTACACTAGAGGTGGTCAGCGCACGGACCACCTTGGGCACATAGTACTCCTTGTAGGGCGAAATCATTTCACGAAACTTTTCCGTGTATTCAGCCTCTCTAGCATAGTCCACCTCCCATTGCAGCTCGCGCTTGGCAACGCGCACCACATTATCGATGAAGAAGCCCTGCGGGAAGACATCCCACACCTTGAGCATGCCCACTAGATTATCAATATCGCTCTCGATGCTCTGGGCAACGCCTGGATATTGAATCTTAATGGCCACAACCATGCCATCAAGCAGCGTGGCCCGATGCACCTGGCCAATCGAGGCGGCCGCAAACGGTTTATCATCGAAACTAGTCAGACGCTGGCGCCAATCGGGTCCCAATTGGACATTCATTACGCGCTCAACCTGCCAGTCGGGCATATAGTCGGCCGCTTGGCGTACACGCTCAAACGCCTTGGCTAGCTGTGGCGACACCACATTGGTGTCTTGTATGCTCAGGATCTGGCCGATCTTCAGTGCGGCACCGCGAACCTTGCACAGTGTGTCGACAATGCGTTCTGCATTCGCCGGACTGAGCAGCGCATCCCGCATGTTTGTCGATCCACCCAAGCCTAGGGCGCCCTTCGCCAGCTCGTTGACGGTGCCCAATCCCAAACCAGCAAACAGACCACCAAAGGAGGCCAACCGCCCAAGACGCGATGCGGGCACACGACGCTGTTTCGCCACCTTGCTCAGCTCCGGTAGCGTCTCCTCAGGCGAACTGTCAGCTACAAATGACAAAGCTTGTTAAGAATTAATGGAAAATTAAATCGAATCTGCTTCTCAAGCATACCCATTAGGCTTGTTGTTGTCGAAGTCTTCGAACTTTCCATTGTCGAGCTACCGGCAACAAAGCGCATTACGTTGTCCACATACTCAGTATCCTTGGCGATGACGCCAGCGCTGACAGGAGGAGGAGAAGTTGCTGTAACTGGAGCCTTGGCTGGAGGAGCCTTCGGCTCGCTGGACAGCTGTTTGCTTTGTGTGGTCGGCGTGCGTAGACTGACATTGCGATTCATGTTGCGTTTGGAGAGAATCTCCTCGAATTCGGTCAACGTTATCGATGATATGTCAATGTTGGCTGCATCTGCAGCTTCCAAATGACTGCGACTACGACTACTGCTGCCAGATGCTGATTCGTCGGCCGCAGTGGATGAGCCTGCAGGTTCAGCACCACCGACACTTAATGGCCAAGTGATGGGCGGAAAGGCGCCAGAATTGCAATTAGATTTTGTTTCGAGCAGCTGACACAAGCCCTTAACCACCACGTAACCACGCTCGCCCGTCTCCTGCAGCAACTCCTGGACCTTCTTAAGCTCCTCGCTGGGATTGTTGCTTGCCGTGCGTAACGTTTCGACGCTCTGACTCACATTGATGGCAAGCAGTTCGCGCACACTCGAATTGCTCCACAGATGCTTTGTTAGCGACAGATGCTCGCGACCACACGCCTCCGCAACGATTTGCAGGCCTCGCAGCACCCCCAGCAACTCTTGCCCCCTGTGTGTCATCACCAGATCGACCACTCAACCAGTTCTCTGCGAGTGGGAGTCGCTCCGCTCTCAGCTGTTGTCGCTGTTATTGTTGTTTGGCCGGCAAATAAAGGCGAAGACAAGTTATGTGCGCAACTGCATTTATGCGTTGTACGTTGTGCGTTTTGCTGATTGGCACACGACTAGCTGCCCAAAATTGTATTTAGTTACGTAAAAGAAAATAAATAAACTGACACGAAATGTTGCGAAATTACAAAACAGCTGGTCGGGCGCCGAACAACACTTCTCTATTGCTCTTTTAGCCATGGATTAGGCGCCAGTGCTGCCCATAAGCTTCAAAATTATCGCCAGATTTAGTTTTATACGAATAAGGGGCATAGTCAGTGTGTGGTATATTTAATTTGAGAGCAATCAAATTAAAAAAAAAATATTCCAATAAATTTACATAAAAGTTTCGGTTTTGTAAAAAGTCGCTGGGCAAGCAGGTTAACTAAGTTCACTGGCAGTTCATGACAGTGTTGCGCAAAACAGGCAGAGTATGCAAATACAATTTATAAATTTTTTATTTTGGCGCCAAAAACAGGGATGCAAATTGGCAACCACATCACTTGTTCAATTGAACTAGCTCTGTGGAACACGCACATGTTTACATTTTGTTTTTTTGTGTTTTGGTAATTGCAATGTGCGGCATTTTGTGTGCAATAAGCCGCAATAAAAATGACGCGAACTGTCATTTACACCAAGCACTGGCAACACTGCTGCACAATCGTGGACCCGATGCGAATGACACGTTGCAAATCGAAAATGTGATGCTGGCCGGCAACGTTCTGTGGCAACAGGGCACCGCGCCCCAAAAGCAGCCCATTTCCGACGTCCATCTGGTGCTCCTTTTCAATGGGGACTTGTACAATTTGGATGCAGAGAAGCCAGCTGTGCAAGCGGACAGCGCGTGGCTACTAGCGCAGCTGGTCAAATGCAACGACGACGATAAGCGTCTGCTGACGCTACTGCAGAAGCTGGAGGGGCCCTATTGTCTCATTGTCTACAACAGGTGAATGTGAGCAGAAATAGTGTCTAGCAAGTTTGACCATTAACATGAACGTTCACATTTACTGTATCAGACGTGATAAAGTTTTATACTTTTGCCGAGATGCTCTTGGCAGAAATTCGCTAATCGTGGAGAACAACGTGAACTGCTTAAGACTGATGAGCACCTCGTACCACCTGGAGAATAAGGAGCCACAGGTGAAATTTACATCGCTGGAACTTCCGCCACTTGGCTTGTACAAGCTGCATGTAAATGAGCCGAGTAAATGTGTGCTCTATCCTTGGCAGCAGCTAAACAAAGATATGCAACAGCAGTTAGCGAAACTGGATGTAGCCATGGATTGGTGCACGCTTGTCAAGCAATCCATCGAGCCGACTTGGCTGCTCAGCGGCGTCGGTGGTGTCGCGCAGGAGCAGGCGAGCTATGATCTCTATGACTTGGCTAAAGATGCAATGCAATTGCAGCTAGAGCTGCAGCTGGAGCACCTCTACAAGCAATCACTTAAGAATGCATCACTGCAGCAGGCTTTGGGGACACTGGACAAATTGCTACAACGTTCGGTGGCAGCACGCGTAATTCAAACGGCGCCAATTTGTCGCAATTGTGTTGCAAAAAGCGCCGCCAGCTGCGCGCATGCCAAGATCTGCATTCTATTCTCTGGCGGCATTGACTGCAGCATTTTGGCGCTACTCGCTGATCGCAGCGTGCCACACGCTGAATCCATCGAGCTCATCAATGTGGCCTTTGAGAGAGTGGGAGGGCAACAGAAGCAGGCAGATAACTTGTGGCAAGTGCCCGATCGCCAGACAGCGTGGCAATCTCTTGCGGAATTACAGCGACTGTGTCCGCAGAGAAACTGGCAGCTACTCGAGGTAAATGTGAGCCGTGAGGAACTTCATCAACAGCTCAGCGGACACGTACGACAGCTCATCTACCCGCTGCAAACGGTGCTTGATGAGTGCCTGGGTGGCGCCTTCTGGTTTGCCGCCGCCACTCCCGATTCAACGGCCCGTGTCGCGATCCTGGGCAGCGGTGCCGATGAGCTCTTTGGCGGCTATACCCGCCATCGCAACGCGTATAAACGGGCTGTGGGTGATCAACAGACGCGGCTGGACACACTGCGTCACGAACTCGACATGGATTGGCAACGCATCCCGGCACGCAATCTTGCACGAGATGATCGCTGCATTGCGGACAGCGGCAAAACGGCGCGTGCTCCATTCATTGAGGAGCATGTGGCCAGCTTTGTGCGCTCCCTGGCGCCAGAACAGCGGTGTTGTTATGCCCTGCCAGAGGGCATTGGCGATAAGCTACTACTCCGCCTGTATGGCCACCGTCTCGGACTGCGGTCTGCGGCTCTCCTCAAGAAGCGAGCCATCCAGTTCGGATCACGCATTGCGGACAAGAAGCAACATGCAACTCAGCTATCCGACTATCTGCGCTTTAATGGAATGGATAGTAATAGTTAACAGTAACAATATGGACTATAATATATATATTTTGTTTGTTGCATTAAATAATGATGATATATCTCCGATGTCATCAAACTAATTTATATGGTCAGCGGCATAGATCTTTAAAACACACAAATGCATTTAAAGCGTATTTTAAATGGTTTTATTTATTAATATTATGAAATTAAAAAATATCAAATTGAATATTTAAAGCCACTTTATATACCTAATTACTATTTACCACTTTACTTAACGTGCTCTTAAAGCCATATTTCCAGCAATTAATTAATAAAATCTAACATGTTGCTTTCTTTTTCAATGACCTGGACGATATTTTTATAACTAATGAACTATTTAACAGCTGATAACATTGTGCTAAACGATAACTATGAATTCGGGCAGGGCCAGGAGTCAGCTTTAATAAAGCCAAAAACACTCCAGGCAAGGATACTTCGGTTATCGATCGATATCAATATCGATAAGGCATGTTACGTGCAATGTTCTTTGTTATTTGACTGATGTGATTCCAGTCAAAGCTGTGGCCTGTGACAATACATCAAAATGTTACAACAGCAAAACAGTAACTAAAACTTTTGACTGCAGATTATAAAGCGCAACAGAGTTGATTTGTGGCATACATGGAAATGATTAAGAAGTACATGGGCAGAATATTTTTCGCGTGTTTACCATATTCTCTTCTATGGTATGGCTAAGTACATAATGGACACTTCCCAAGGGATGCTCTAAAAAAGAGATATTCACAATAAATTTGCACTAAAAGGGATAGAATTTTCTAGATGTTCCAGGTAAAGTAAAACGATTGCTATTTGCGACTAACGCGACCGTCGCGCTCTTGCGCAGGATTTGTCAGTTCCCAGGCAGGCTTAAAACTGCTGCTGTGGCTTCTACTGCAATTGTTGTTACTGTTACCGTTGTGCTGGTTCAAATGGGGATTGGGCAGCGTGTTTGATTTGTAGCCAATGGATGTGTAGCCCTCGGCATAGAGACGACAATAGGGCACATTGTACATGTGTATATAATGCCAGATATCGTGATAGGTCCACTCCAGCAACGGGTTCAATCGCATCATATCCGGCCAGTCGCTATCCGTTTTCTAGAAAACCATCCCGGAGTGTAAGACAGGGTGTGTGTGCGAGAGAGAGGGACTCACCTGCATAGACTGTAGATGCTCGCAATAAGGATCCGTGTTGCGACTGCCGACAAATACTGCCTTAATGCGCGGTAAATCCTCCGTCATGTGGGTAAGTGCCACTTTCAGCGAGTCCTTGTACTTGATCAAATTAACCTGATACACTTTAACGCAGTATTGCACGAACTCATCGATCTCGGGAAAGGAATCATCCGATTCAATATAAAGCATTGGTATCTCACAGCTGGCGATGTTGTGCTGGCGACAATAGCGCATCAGCAGATCGAGCAGAACTGTGCAATCCTTGCCACCGTTAAAGCAAAATATCAACTCCGTCACGCCATACAGACGCAGAGTCTGATCGAAGAACTCGTTGGCAGTCTCCACGTGTCTCCCGATGTGGACGCGTATCGCATCTGTGATTTCTACGGGGTGGCAACAATTATGATTGTTGAACATGCTCCGCTTAGTCACCAACCCCTTGCTGCTACTGCTGCCCATGCTATATATTTTATTAACAATTTGGGTGGAGCTTGTTATCATTGCCTGTTGTGGTTTTTGAATACAGCACTTATTCATGTTGAACCTTGGGCTGTGCTTTAGGAATCCGCCACTAATGCCAACTGCACTTCAGCTGTACAATTCACAGCTATCAATCAATAATATGGAACTTTCTCCAATCTGAGCGAGTGTGTGCGTGGCTTACAGTATATAACAAATTATAAAGAATTAACCACTATTCAGATATGCGTTATCTGCTTGGTAAATTCATCAAACGTGGATTCTACAGCTAATAATATTACCCACTCCTCTAAGAATATGAATGTCGCAAAGTGATCCAATCGTTCGGTTTTATTATATAATAGTGTATTGTATTGTTTCCCTTTAACTTATTACTGTACAGCGCTGAACGAAAAGCTTAACAAAAGTTTAAACAGCTGGTGCTATCAAACTGGCGCATTAGCTAGTATACTCGCATGGTCTGGCAACGCTTTACAGCCAAATTGCACTTTATAATTTTAAATTTGAGAAAAATAAATTTATTAACATTGAACAACTTATTTAAAAATTGCATTCAATTTAAAACAATTCCATAATTGCTAGAAACAGGTCAACTTACACTATCGTTGTTAAATCTGTCATTGCTGTGTCAGCAGTGCTGTAAAATACACTTGTTAAATTTGAATTCGGGTTTTAAAAAGCGTTTTTTATTTGCATTGCATTGCATGACATACTTGAATTAGACATTACAAATACGTGCGTGTGTGTGTTAACTTCAATAAAAACAATGCAGTATTTGCCTTAACAATACTATTACTTATTTAGTTGCTATGCATAACAATAATGGGCACTGTCGGTTCTTATTTTTTTTTTTGTATTTTGTTTTGCTATTGCTTTTAATACTTTGATACCGAATGAATCAATGTATTTTGGTTTTGTGCCATGTCCGTCATTCTGTTTGTCCGTCTGTATGAACGCAAACTCGACACCTGAAACTTTGATCAACTACTGTTTTGTAACCGCGTCAAACTGTAAAAATTGGAGTGCTAGGGGGATAGAAAATCAATAAAGTGGATAATTGCAAATTAATAAAGTCACGTGTCTCCGAAATTTTAAACTTATGAACCACCAGCCCCACCAATAACCCCCTCCCCCGCCCCATCCCATTAATATTGAAATGACTATATCTTCCGCAGCTTTTGGGTTGGAGCCATCAAATTTGGTAGCTGTGTTTCTTGTATTTTTATGACCAACTCCCGACATTTCGGAAAAAGTAAATCGATAAAACCATAGTCACCAAATTTAAAAGATATATTGCTAGTAACACCCTTAAAAAATCCAGAATTTTGGGAAACGCCCACTTTTACAATTTAAACTTGGAAGATAGATAAATAAGATCGTCCTGCAAAACTTTTTGGCCCCGCAATCAAAATTTCCAAAAGCCTATTTCTCTCGCAATCTTAGATCTAATTTTACCAAACTTGGAAGAAATATTAATAGGAACCTTCTTGCAACCACGCCCACTCAAACTTGGAAGAAACCATTTTTTTCGGCCACGCACTTTTGCACCAAAAATTCATACAAAATATCACCACAAACCTCCCCCCCCCCACCCAGCCATCCGCCTGTTATTTACCTCCTGTTATTAGCTTTTATTACTTTTTACTGGTATCAAAGTATTTTGCAGTCGGTGACGCCCGACTGCAAAGTTTTCTCTTGTTGTTGCTGCTTGCTTGGACTACATATCTAGGTTGTCCAGGACATTGTCGATGAGTCCCACCACCTTCTGGCGAAAGCGTCGATTTTGCTTGCCACTCATCTCTTTCAGATATGGATGTAAGCTTATTAAAAACAAATAATCCGCATCCGGCGACGTCGGCTGTGCAGTCAGTGTCAGCGCAGGCGTTGGTGGTGCGGGTGGTGCAAAAGCAGCTGCTGGTGGTGCAGGTGGGTCCTCCGCTGGTGGCGGTGTCAGCGCATGATGATGATGATGATGGGACAAAATATTGTTGTTGTTGTTGTTGTGGTTGTTATTACTGTGAAACTGCAACTGGTGGTTGCTGCCCTTGAGCCACTCGGCAACGGTCCAATCCATATTATTACGCAACGCCGCTGCCATTGTCACCGGCAATGTGACCAGGTGCTGTTGTGCCGTAAACATTTTCTCCGGCTCCATTTTAATCGCCTGCAATCGGACGGCCGGCGTCTCCACTCGATTCTGCTCCTGATCCTGCTCCCGATCCTGCTCCGCTTCCCGATTCAGCGCTGAGAGATGCACATCCGTTGGTGTGGTAATGCTGTCTTTGGTGTCTTCGTCGCTGGGATTATGCTGTGGATGCGGTGGCTGCTGATGTGGTTGTGGGTGTCCCATTAAACGCATGTGTCCAATGCGCGTCATTGGCGCGCTGCTTAGCGCCAGAAATGTTGCCGTCGTCGAGGTGCTTGGCTTGCGTAGCACCATGCCCAAATTGGGATTGGGATTGGGATGTCTGTGAGCTTCATTAGATTCAGCTTCTGCTTCGGTCTGGGGATTCGAATTCGGTCTATTTGAGTGGGCATTGACGGCGACAGCTGGCGATTGGTGCTTGTGGCACCCCCGCGACTTTGTGTAGGGTATAAGAAACTGCAGGTACTTCGATAGATAATATTTGCGTTTTCCGCGACCAGTCTGTGTCCGCGCCAGCTTCAAAGAGCGCAGAAAGCTGCTCCGAATCGTGCGCCAGCGTTCCCTTGAGTTTCGAACTGTAAATAACACAAAATAGCCCATGAAATAAGCAAAGTTGTTTGTTGTTACAAGAGATGAGTGAAATATTGACGCTTTATTGAACCTTCTTACATTATCTTCTACACAATTCTATAAATAAAGAAATGTGTTCATATATACCTTATATAGAGAGCTTTAACGATCCCAGTCTTATACTATATATGTCCAAACAGATAGCAATAGCAAAAAACAGTTCATTAGTTTTCTTTATACTAATGGAACAGATAAGGATCGCAGATCATTATGTGTCACTATGACTTGACAGACATTGCAAAATCCTTTTATAATTATCCTAAATATGTCCAAAAATAAAACAAAAAATTATATCATATGTGTAAAAAGGACGTGAATACAAAGGCAGGCTCAAATATTGTTTATATACTGAGGAAATTGCTTAGCATCAGAAATCATGATTTTATTATAACGATGACTGTCCATAGATAGTCCTTAATATGAAAGACTTTGAATAAGTAGTCCTGGTTATAAAATAAAATCAAATGAAAAGTTTAGCCATACTTAAGTTTGATTTAAGTTTATTATCGTTTTCTTTTTAAGTAGGATTGTATGAAGAGCAAAATTTCATTTAATAAATGGGACACGCAAAATGCTGCTTAAACTATACAATGCCATCTAGATCGAGTTGCTGCAGCAAATTCAAAGTGCTCAGAAAACACTTTATTTTGCTTTAAATTTAATATTAATAGGCAAGGCTGAACGTAATTGGAAAATGGGCCTCCCCTATGAAAAGCTTATACTATCGCAAAAATATCACGTCATGTGTGAGAAAAGAGCAAATGAAAATCTTTATTAAATTGCAACTAGGACATTAACAAAAAAAAAATGATTTTCAAACAAGAAAGCTCAAAACAGTGCATTATTAATAATGTCCCAGTGTGCAGTGCTGTAAAATGCAATGGGCCCTGCTGCTGCCGCTGTCGCTGCTTTGGATGTGTTACTGCTGCAACAAGTGTTGGTTAAGGCTTTGCAGGGTATTTCCAACAGTTGCGCTGCAAAAGTTGCTGAACTTTTTTAATTACATGCAAACAGCAATAAGCAATAAGCACTAAACAACAACAACGACTAATTGCATGCAGCTATTGCTGTGACACAGTGACACACCTACACCTACACACACACAAGCGCACACGCACGCACAGTGTGTGTGTGTGTGCAAGTGCAAGTGAGTTGGCACGACTACAAATTGCGATTGCATTGAAAAGTCACACACACTCGCGCAAAAAAGCTTGCATCATAGGCGCGCGCGCCAGCACATACACAGCCGCACACAACAAATGAGCACGCAATTGCAATTGAAAAAAAAAAATAATAACTAAACGCAAATGGCAATCTACAAGTGCAGCGGAAGGCGAAATGAAAAAGTCGCTTTTTCCGTTGCTTTTAGTTTTTGTTTTTGCGTTTATGTGTCGGGGAATTTTGGCATGTTTTAAGCACCTGTATCCTTTATCTCATTGGCCACATGTTGCCAGGCACATTGCACGTCGTCCTTTTTGCTGTAACCGGGATGCGTGTAGTTCCACAGGCAGGGCTGGCTTTCCACGAGCTGCACGAATTTCACATTGAAAACGGGATCATCCTTGCGTGCCATTGCCTTAAAATCACGCTTTACAACACTGATGCGGTGCCGCGGCTCCCGTTATAACTGGCAGCAAGGAGCACGAAACGAAAAGCGCATGTGAAGCCTTTATTATGTTTTTTTTATTATTATTATCAAAATTTGCGCGCGCGCTCTATCCTGCTATCTCTTTTTAGTCTGCATGCATGTTTGCTTGCAACGGCGCGAACTATCATAAGCAAATGCAACAAACGGTAAAAAAAAAATATATATATGCTAGTAGGTATTTTTTGTATTTATTTCTTTTTTTTGCGAAATGGCAAGCAATTACAACTTGTCGCAACGAAAGCGCTGAGAAAACTGAAAACCGAACATGAGCGCAAAAGGCAAAAAAAAGCTGACAAATAAAAGCTGCAACGTAAACAATGCCAAATGACTGACGCCCAGAATCAACAACAATTGCTGCAAACAGCACCAGCTGCAACGTTAATGATTAAAATAAGCTTGTGTGTGCTTCTGTCGCTGTATGCACAAAAAAAGCTTTAGCTTTGAGCGATGACGTCGTTGGTCGGCATTTGTTGCATAGAAACTCATACACACACGCACACGCGCATTTTCAAATGTGTTATCTAATTGAGAAAAATGCGCCAAAATATCAACCGACTTTTACAACACTCAACATTAGCATTGTGGCAACGTCAAATACGAGAAAGTTCCAGTTCCGGTGCCAGTTCCAGTTTACACAATACAGCGCATATGTAACACAATTATTTTTACTGTTGCTGTGTTCGACTTTGTTAATAATATTTGAATAATTGAATGGCAACAAGCGCAAAAATGATGATTAGACACGTAAGTAATTCCTCGGCAAAAATGAGCTACTAATAATTAAGTATATGACTACACTTGCAGTTTGTACGGTCGCTGCACACACAACCGGCGCGTCTGTCCAGCTTTCGGTCATCGCAGCCAGTGCAGCCGTTGGAAGCGTACCCAGAAGTGGAAGTGCTGCACAATCCCCCTGAATGGAAGTATGTGGAGCGTCTGTTGCCACCGAGCACGGTGCCCGAGCCAGTCGCTAAGTCGGCTTATCCCTCCGGCTGGCAGCCGCAAAAGACAAACGGCGACAGCTCCAGTGGATATTATGTGGGTCGCACAAAGAATCACATGGTGCCCGTCTATCTGCACACACGATTCCGTGGCCAGCGTCGCCTGACCGTCGTCCGACGCGTCCAGGGCGACATTTGGGCGATGGAACGCGATCTGCGCTCGATTGTGGAGCATGCACGCAATGGGAAACTTTGCGCGACGAGAGTCAACGAGCTCAGTGGCCAGATTCACATCCATGGCGACTACGTAGATTTGCTCCGTGAGCACCTAAAATCTAAGGGCTTTTAAATTAAAAAAAAAAAAATAGTAAACAAAAAATGTTTCAATAAACCTTTAAATGTTAAGCTCTCCATATGGATTCGTGTTAATTTGGAGAATGTGCATCATTTTTTCTTTCGCTGCTTCGATGTAAAGATCGGCTATATTTTATTTAATCGTGGGGATTTGCCTTAATTGAGAGTTGTAGGTTGGAAAATGATTGCTCACCCAAAATATTATTAATTATTTTAGATCAATCATCGGTTGCATTTTCTAAAGCAATTGCTTTATTTATTGCGATATTACATGAAATATAGTTATGTAATCATCAGACACAAATTTGGAACATATTGGTACACATATCTATACATTTACACAAATATTCATTAATTCTTCTAAACAGTTAATTAAGATCGACCTTAAGCTCCATAAAGTTTTCTTTGTACGAACTTTAGACACACAATTTTGGAATATTCAAATTGTGTGCTTAAATACAATATAACAAATTATATATTTATACTTATAGTTTATTATTTCACATCGCTTATAGGCTCCTTAAATTACAAGAATCTTCTGTTAAAAAAGAGCCAGTTTTTATGATGACCATTATTTCTCCACCACATTACTATACAAAATTCGTTGGTGGATGCTTAAACTTTTTAGTGCTTTATTTAGGAAACACATAGATACATATATGATATAAATAGACACAGATTTGATGTACACAGAACATACCTGATAATTAATTAATGCGAACAATATTAAATCTCGAAATTAAATTTATACACTCAGCTACTTAATTGGAATTACTTATTATGGACAAAACATTTACTATGGCTATGAATAATTTTTCGACATTGTTAAACATGAATTACTTGATTTACATATCTAACATACATATATATTAAATAAATGGGACTTAGACAATTGATTGCCACTCGATCAAAACAAATTGATATATTTTTTAATTTCTACTTACTTTTTAGTATTTGTATATGAAAATGCATATATACAATAAATATTATGCATTTCTGGAGAGTTTTTGTTGTTGACGGTGTGTATAAATCTGTGTGTGAATTTATTACATATACGCACAGAGCGTCGTTCGCTAAACGATAACATCAACGTTCTATGTACATGTACAGTTCTTGTATATTGTGGATATATGTATTTATGTATGTACAAAAATAAGTAATAAGTATAAAAACTAAGCATACAACACATGGAAGCGTCAAAGCGTCCAAGCGTCAGCACGGGCTTGTCAGCGCACCGACCCAGGCCACCTCAACCCCCACCTTCCAACCAACCGAGGGACACACCGCATAAGATATGGTTAGGAAGGTCGCGAGTTACTGGAGAGATGACATATACAAAAACTTTAATAGAAGCTATTAAGGGATCACAACTTATTAATTGGAAAGCATATTCCTATAATATATCCTAAATGGATTATGGATAAATCTGAACACTTGATTTGGTTCCTTTTTTAAGCAGAGGAATAACAAATCATTCGTTCCAATTATTAGGAGCATAGCCGCACGGATAGTTTAAATAATTTAAGCAAATTTTTTAAAAGACCAACAGCACAGCTCCTAAGCACACAGCCAGATATCGATCATTAAGCATGAGCTCTCCGTTGTCAAAGGCCTAAAAATTCAATAAGCCACTAACCAGGTAAGGATTTTCGGTCGATTTACGCCCCTATGTATTGTATGACTAGTGGTATTACAAAGCAGTAAAATCTGTGTGTATGTATTTCACCAAATCATGGTGGTGGTGGTGGCGTGAAGCAGGTGCAAGGTGGTCCGAGGGGCGGTGGCGGTGCATTTGCTACCTTACGCTGCCATCAGGTGAGCTCCTTGTTCCGAGCGTGATATGCAGCTGCAGCCGAACGCCACCGCTACCCATTTGCACCCGCCATCATTGTCGTCGTTAGCGGCACACCGACCAAACCACCAGCTCCTCCTCCGCCCAGCTGCGTTTGCATTGTTGGCATTGGTGGTGTTGTTGCTGCGGCAGCGGCGACTGCAACATTACCACCGGATGATCGTTTGAGTGCCTTTCGTATGATCGTCCAGTCCTCCATGATGTCCTCCTCTCGTAGCATATATACAACATACGGGCCGGTCACAGTTACGGCCTTCTTACGTCCCGGTCCGCGTACCTTACTCTGGCGCTTGTCATTGCCCCAATCATCCCAGGATATGTCCACATTGTGCCGGTCTTCCTCCAGGCGACGTATGCGCTCCATTAGCTCCTCGCGCAGATTATCCACAGCCATCTGTTTCGCGCTCTATACAGAAATTGCATTATTAACAATACACAACGTTGCGAGCTGCGAAATACTTTGATACCATGGGTTTTACCAGCTGTTAGCAGGTAGCAACGAACTGGCTGCCTCTTAAATTATGGTAGATATGGGATTTTAGGAATTCAAGGCAGGAATGGGCGTGAGCTACTGCATAAAAGAGATGTTGGTCGGGTGCCATGCCAATGCTGTCCCATCAGTGACTTCAGTTTGACAGGTGAGTAGGAATCGGATTCACACAACACATTTGTAAAAAGTATCAGGGAAGGACACTAGAATCATCCTATTTAAGTTACAAATAAATACGTATAGTTGTGCACCAAGTTGCAATCCCGGGTAAACAAACTGGGAATGATTCAAGATGACCTTGGAGCTCAACGTTTCCAATGGAACATCTGGTATACCCAACAATTCACGGGAACTAGAAAGGGCTTTAGGGGATCCAAACAAAAGCATAATTGATGCTTTTGAAAACAATTTCCCGGTAGGGAAGAAGCATATGGAAAACGTTGCCCCCTGGTGAAACGATAGCCTTGGGAGGCTGCGTCCCACAACACGTAGCCTCTTCAATAAAGGAAAGAGAGATAGAGCTTGGGAACGGTACCGACCAAACTGACCTTCTACAACAGAGAGATTAGGAAGGCCAAACGGATGCATTATAGGAGATTCTGCAAAAGCATAGCAAGCACCGGCGAAGACACTAGGTTTCATAGAGCGCTGTTAGTAGATTATCAACTTAACAGACTTTTCATCAGTGGTATTCAATGTCAGGGCTATGCCGACGACATTGTAATTATAGCAAAAGGCAAATATGAAGAACACTGTGACATAGTCCAGTTAGGGTTGAAGATAACGAGTGATTGGTGTACGGAGGTTGGACTCAACCTAAACCCTACAGAACGGTCGTTACTAGACGATATAAGCTAATGACGATGAAGCAAATATGGCTTTTAGGAATCCAATAAGAGACGAACAAGGAGGTAAAATTCCTCGGAGTCACATTTGACAGTAGATTAAACTTTGTCATGATTATGCTAGGCGTTATGTTTGTCGTTAAGTTACTATTGATGATGTCGATTCGGCTGCGTTGATGGGCCAAATAAATTGTTCGGTTCCCTCTACTTCTTGCCACTTTTTCTAAATCGTTGTACTACTATTTATTCTTTGCATGAACAGTTTTATTTAATCAATTCAAAGTTTTTAATTTCCGTAATTAAAAATCGATTTGATTGATTTCCTAGCCGCAATCTTTACACTTTATCTCACCCGGGTACAGACCTTTACATGATTCAAGTCTTTATCTCTAAGGGTGTCAGCAAGAGTTGCCTTTATAATGACAGACTGACAAATGACGAGCTTGCACAAAACCAATATAATATGCGACCTCCGTGATCAAAGTATAAAAAAGAATGAATTAAGTAGCATACCTCAAAGTGTTGGGATGCCGCCTGCTCCTCGGATAGATATTTGTGCTCGATATTTTGGAGCCTAAACTTTCGCAGCACATCGGCGACTTCAATACGCGTCCTGTACACCTTGTCCAGCTCCTTTTGGGGATGAACAAACTCCTCGGAGCGGCCGGAACGGACATCGGACAGCTGGCGCTCGATGAGGCTGATACGCTCATAATAATACTGCTCGCGCAGCTGGCTAAATTGGCGCTCTAAGCTCGCTGTAAGTTTGAATTAAAGTTTTGCAAATTTTTGGCGGCCGTTCAATATTTTTTTTTCGGTGTGTTTTGCATACCCAAATCTTCGATATGTTCGGCGCGTCGCATCTCGATTTCGGTGGCGTCCAATTCGGAGGAATCATCTGAGTCGCATTCATTGGCCTCTTCCTCCTCGTCGGAGGTGTCGTGCGCCTGACTCGAGTTCGAGCGCTCCGACTCCGCCGCAGAGACGTCGCCTTCCGCATCCGATTCCCCATTTTTGACTGGCATTTGTTTTTGTTATTGTTATGATTCGCTCGCAAGCGTTTTGAATGTTCATAAGCTGTGCCTACAATGTGTGTGTCTGTGAAACACAAACAAGCAATTCGCACTTAATACTGCTTCGAATAAACAATTATTATCCGATTTTCACGTCACTTTGTTGTCAGCATATATATATATTTATATATAGATGTGAAAAACTATATTGCTACAAATGTTTTGTGCTGCATCTGCAAAAAAGTGTTGGTTGACGCAAAGCGGCGCAAGTGCTGCTCAACACTGGACATGTGGTTCTCTCTCCCTCTCTTTCTCCTGTGTCGATATATAAAATATTTAATATCGATAGCGCGTTTTTTTATTCATAGATCGATGAAAACTTTTGGATACGAAATTGCAATATATTTCGTTGCTGAAATCAAAGCAGACAAAGAATTACTAAAAAAAATACCAAAATGATACTTGGTATTTCAAAATTAGGAGAGCACTTTTAGTTTACATACAAAATTTGAATAGTTTTTTGTATCATACAATTTTTGTGTAGACTTTTATATATATATATATACATATATATATATATAGTTAAGTTAGTTAGTTTAGCTAGTTTTTTTCATTTATATGTAAAGAGTGTTAACGTTGCACTTCCTATCGCGTCTCTTTCTCTAGCTCTAATCTAATGATTAATTTTTAGCCGCTCCCAGATACTTTCAAACCATTTAAGCTGTTTTCCGGAACAGCTTTATAATGAATATCCTCCCAAATATAACTAATTGATTTTATTATATATATTTTTTTTTAATTTGTGTTATTTAATAATTTCTTTTTGTGGCGGTTTAACAAACACAAGTATTTACCATTTGGTAGTTAGATAACTAGTTTTGCCCTAAAGGTGTTCACACGTGTCCGAAACATTTAATCGATCTACTTAGTTATAAATTTTTATACAAACAATCAAGTATTATATAAATATATATATAGATACATTATGTATATAAATATATTTGTATAAATGTATGCGTAGGTTTTTTTTTACTATTTAATCTAATAGTACAAAAAAAATTATAATGATAATAAAATTGCAAACGAAAATTAAATTAATTATAAAAAATGCATAACAAACATTTAACAATTGTATCCTTATTACAATAAAATTAGTTGTACATAAAATTTAATTACCTTATAATTATGTGTTATTTGTTGTAAATTGTACTTGGCGCTTGTGTTTATTTAATAGTTGCCCTGAGTTAATAACACAATTCCTATTTGAAGTTGTAGCTGTATTCAAATTCCATTTGCGATCAAAAATATACATAAATATATTTTGATGTATATCCAGAAACATTTATTTATTTATGCATACCGTAACAAGAAGAGGGAGTGGGATATTAATTTATCTTGCTTTCTCTCTCGCACACACTTTCTCCCTCTCGTTGAGCATAAAAAACATATAAAACATGTATGCATTAGGTTATGTAAGTAGTATATATATATATATATGTATATATACACTTTGTTTATATTGTTAAAACATAAATTTGCATTTAACTTAGACTGATTTAAGTACATATACACATAGATATATGCTATAGATTATTTTATGCTAACATTAATTCTAACAGTCTTTTATCACGTTTAGTTTGAAGTTGCCAACCAGTGTCAGCAGGTATATACGATATATACGATTATCTCATATATTTGCATATAAGCCCACTATAAATATGGTATTAGTTAAATAACCTAATAATTGGGTGACAATACAATTTTAATCTAACTGAATCAACAAACACTTTGCACTATATTTAACTACAATTACGTCCGAGGGAAAAACAATCAAGGATAAAATTAAACAATTGTAATTAGAAAAAGGGCAGAAAATAGATAGAAAAATAAAACTGCCCAATGGTCGAGTGGGCCTCATCCTTAAGTAGTTTTGTTGCATGCTCACTCGTTAGTTCGGTTCCTACATACTTGTGTCTATAAATAGACTACATTAAAATTTATATACATATATATTTATAAGCATTGTTTTCTAAATATATATGAATATATATATATATATATATATATATATATATATATAGCATAAAGATGCTACAATTCTCACTTCAGCAGTTGTAAATTGTAAATAGTTTGCCCCTCGAGCGTCCATCAATCCACATTAAATTCTACTTTAAATCAACATTTGTCATTTCGATGTAAGTCGCTGCTCAAGATTTGCTGGTTCCACATTTATCACAACGTTTGAAACCACTCAGTTATAAATATATATATTTATATGGTATTATTAAGTGGCACCTCCTGCAGAACCACTGCTACCTCCTTGTGTGTCTGCTTCCGTTTCCCTATCCTTTTTCGTTGTATTTGCAGCCTTACTTTGCAGCTGCTCCTCAAAATTGGTTTTGATGTTTACATACTCCTTGCTTTGCTTTTGATGCTCCTCCTATATACAAAAAGAAAATATTGCTTAGATTGCGCCTCTATTTGTGTGAGTATTTGGATTTAGATTTGGTTACCAACCAAGATTTCATCTATGCGCTGATTGGCATCTGGCAGCTCATAACGATTGCACTGATCCCGCAGCTTGGCAGCCACATTGACTTGCTGGTGCAGATCCCGCTGGATTTGCTCCAGTGAATTACTTAGCACATGCTCGATCTCTTCTGTAAGGCAAACCACAAGGAGTTAACTCTTTCTCTCTCTCACTGACTATATCTATATCTCACCTGTGCTAGGCATGAAACGTCGCTTGGCCTGTTTAACATCATCGTTAACTGTGTGGACATCTTGGGATGCACTGCAACGTTTAAGCATGCCGGATGTGTCCGGCGTCAGCGGTCGTTGACAGTAGTCGCATTCACCGTTACCCAAGCAACTGCAGCTAATCCGAGGGGACGGTGTCGCTGCTGTTCCTGCTGCTGCTGCTGCTGAGGAGCAGCTGGCATTGGTATTGGCATTGGCGGAGTGGAGGCCACGTAGATGCTTGGCTGCCGTGACATTGACAACGCTGACACTCTTTGATATTGATGACTTCACGGATGATGTCTCGGGCGGCACCAGCGCCAGCGGCGGCGTCTTGGAGCTGCCCAATCGTGACTGCGATGCACATTCCAAATGGTACGAATGGCCACGCTGAGAATTCTGTGTATGTGATAGAGACTTGTGATGCGGTTGCTGATTGGAACGGGCATCGTAGCTTGCCAGTCCATCCTCAACATCGCCATCATAATTATCATCGGCTTCATCATGGCCAACACAAAGCACATCATCATCATCATCATCATCAGCAGCAGCAGCATCAGCAACATTGTCATCAACTAGCTCATCTTTGTCAGACGACAACTGCAGGGCACGATGATGATGATGATCAGCAGATGAACGCAGATTATGAATTAGACGGAGTACAGCTTTCTCCAGTTGTGCTGGATGCTCCGAGGCGGGCACATCGACGGTCGATTGCGGTATCTGTGTATTGATGATCACCGAGAATTTCTTCTTCATCTCCTGCACGCGTCGCTTGCCCTCCACGTCATCGAGCAGCGTGTTGACGCAGACAAACGAGTGCACCCGGTTCGTGTCCTTGTCAATCTCCAGATATCCCTTTGACTGCAGATATATAATGTTGCCGTTGCGCGTGAACAGGCGGTAAGTTGATTCGCCATACGAACTATTGCAGTCATACACTAAAAGAAAATTATTGCCCTAAATGGTTAAGAGATTCGATATTGGAATTCCACTCGCTCGTACTCACTTTGACGCAGTGCAACAATCACCCAGCGGACATCATCATTGTGCATGAAGGTAAACGGATTCAAATTGCGCACCTCATCGGTCATATAGCCGGCAACGACGCCTATCCGCTGATCGCAATCAATGATCCGGCCATCGATCAAGTGGCGGGTGCGATATTCCAGCGTATTCGCATCGAACAGACGATTCACGATCTTTGGTGGGCGTATAATCCGCGCCAAGGCAGTCAGAACCTGAAAGTGGAATAAAGGCGCCAATACGTGCATATATTTAACAACAACTTGCTTTAATTTATTTGATTGAATTAAATCAGTAGATAAGTTCATTTATATAAGTCAATCGTTTAGTTCACTCATTTAGTTCGTTCGCTAAGTTTATTCATTTAAGTAAGTACTTTAGTTCATTCATCGAGATCAATCATTTAAGGCAGTTGCCGAGTTCCTTCGTTAAGCTCATTAAGTTAAGTCAGCTTTTTATTTCGTTCGTTAAGTTCATTCATTTTAGTAAGTCATTTTAATTCTTCGTTAAGTTTAATCATTTGGGTTAATCGTTTCAGAGCCTTGTTTTTTCTGTTCTTTAAGTAAGTTTACATTTTTAATCAAATGTTAATTAAAAAATTTTATTCGGAGATTTGCAGAGAACGAACGAATTAAATTAAACTGAATAACTTTATTTGGGATGAAGCATAAAGCAAAAGTACTTAGATACTCACAATATCGTTGCCGCTAATTGTGTGCAACGGTATCGCGTCGTCCCGTCCGCGCGTTCGTCGTATAAGCTGTAAACTGGAACTGAACATATTTGAGCGTACGCCCCGCGGCGCCTCATCGCTGCGACGGAAGCAACCATCGATTTTGACCACCTCGTAGGCGGTTGGCTCGGATCGGGGACCAGCGCGTGCCAAGCTGTAAGTAGAGCAAAAGAGAAATAACGAATTGCATTGTGTATCGATGCCAAGCACATTATATTACAATATGTATCGATGTCTGTTTTTGGTTATTTATCGATAAAAGATATCTTTTTGGCACTTACCGCACACGAAAGCTGCGTCTATCGTCGCGCAATTTGCGATCGATATAATCCTCCTCGGATTTACTGCGCTGTCGGGACTCACTATCGTCGTCCGTGGGATCCGCATGGGCATCGAAAAGATTCTCGAGCTCGGTAGGGATGAGCTGTTGCTTAAGCATTTCATGGTCCTCGGGATGAGCAATGTGCAGTATACTTTGCCCATACAAGTCCGTCTGACAATGGCCCAAATGTTGTTCGATGCTCGGCGATATCAACACTATTTGGCCATGACAAGTGAGCGTGAGAAAAAAGCTGTCCAACATTTCCATTAGAGTGTCCGTCACTTGGGGCCTCTGAAGATGCAGTGTCTTACCAAACGCTAAAAAAAAAAAAGCCAATTTAAATTGTATGTTGAGCGGAAATTTCGATTCGAATTAAAAAGTACACGTCATTTCTTTTGCGATCTGACAGCAACGCCGGCAAATTTAAATTTGCAGATCGTAACGGTCTTGGTAAGAGCCAAAGTGCACTTAAACTTGAGTTGCCAGATAGATTGAAGGTGAACGAAAATTTAATAGAAATAATTAAAACTGTGACGAGTTCGCTGCTTGTTTGCTGTAGATTACCGTATTTAAGCCGCAGTCCGTGCGCAGCGAAACGCAGCACTGCCGTTTTGTCGACGCGTCGCGGCGACTCCGCCACATGCGGCACCATTGTCGACAGCTCCTGTATAGAGCCATTTAGTTTATCCCGACGATTTTTCTCTGCCCGGTTGCGTGCTTCCCGACCGCTAAAGTGGAGTACAAAGTGTAGGGATTATTATTCAAATGCAATGCACTTGTAAAAATAAATAAATTGCGGTTGTTTATGGGTTGGCTTAGGGTGAGTGACTAAAGGGGGACAGTCTGCTGTTAATGGAGTGAATGTTTTTTACCCCGAACCCTTAAAAAATGGCTAAAACTTTATATGACAGTTTTGTGCCAAACAGGTAGAAGGAAGAATCTCTGTAAATTCTTGAACAGCATAAAGACGAGTCGATATAGTCTGGTCAGTCTGTATGTAAACGTGGATCTCAAATATATATATATACGTATATATATATATATATGTATATACATATATATGTATATATATATATTTAATAACTGTGTTCAGTGCACTATCGACTACAGCATTTGTACTTGTTGTTTACTCATTGCATTAAAGCACATGACATAACAGTCTGGGTACAACACATACACATACAACTGAAGGGCCAACAGCTCAATAGTTGTTAAAAGCTATCAGCAGCAGAAATGTAGCTAGCGCAAGGCAGTTGCCGTCGCTTTCGGCTACTGGCAGCTTACGGTAGATCGAAGCGCAAAACCGAATATGGCGCCAAAATTCCGACAGAGCGAGAAAGAGAGATAGCTTAGAAGTATGTCTCCCAAGCAGAGTTTAATATAATGGCTCTCTGCACCAAAGCTGCCCTCAGTTCGCTCTCTTGCTCTCTTTGCCCGGCTGTCAGCTGATGGTGAGGTTCCCAGGGGGCGTATGACTAATTTATACGGAAATATGCGAAACTATTTTGTTCGATTAGCAAATTGTTGTTGCTGTTATTGCTCACTCTGATGTAATTTAATTGAAACGCAATTGCAGAAGAAAGGAACAAGTATACATAAGAAATTTTGTTAGTTTGTAAGTGTTAAAACGAAAAAAACCAGCAGCAGCAACAACAACAACAACAACTAATTCCAATATATACATGCAAACATGAAAAGGCGCAAAAGCGTTGCAGCAAATGTAATTAAGTGCAGCTATTCACACTACACACACAGACACGCACTAAATGTTTTAATTTTTCTGTTATATTTTTTGGCAAACGGTATATATATATAAATATATAGCTAAAAATTAATTTTTACACTGGTTTAAATTCCGCATACTTATAGAAATAAATATTACTTGTTTGAAAATTTATTTTATCTGTATATATATCGATCACTTATTTATTTGAAAAACCATCGATTAAGTTAATACTAGAGATAAGTTATATATTATTTCAAGTCGATTTCTCGAGTTTAATCAAAAAGCCACTGAGTACTGAAGAGAAGCTCTGCTTAAGGTGTAATTAAGTAATACAATTAATTATTCATTTAGCTTTATTACTGAACATACCATATACATTATATTTAACCATATGCTGCAAATACCACAGGGTGGCAAAAATTAAATATGAAAAAGAGGTAAAAGGAGTGAGTGCGTTAGGTGAGTATCGTTAGGTTGGTTGGCTAGGTGTGTTGCCCTTGAGACGTTCGCTTTATATCCCCCAAGTGGTCAGACGAGGAAGTGCAAGGTATTCGCCCCAGACGACGCGACTACTTTGTTGCTGATTGTAAGTGCGGGGCCTCGCAAACAATGCAGTATATATATATATATATATATACATATATATATTCATTTGTAATTGGCTGATACATCGCTCTCTCACTGTCTCTCTCTGCCTATCTCTGTTCCGCGATCACTATCGCTGCCAGACGTATGTATATAAAGTCAGTAGTTCGCCCAGCACAAAGCAAAAAAAATCTATTGAATGCATAGAGACATTAAGAAGGACTAAACACAACAGAGTAGTAAATAAATATTGAAAACATTATTATATCAATAACTGAAAGAAAACCGTGATTAATTGAATGTAAGAGCTTATTTCGCCCATAAAAATACTGACGAAATGTATCTAAAAATTCTTACTCTAATAATAAAAACGTAATGAGTAAAGCACAGATATCACACCTAATCACCAAATCTAGCTGTGGCATTTCATTGATTAATTATTTTTAACGGTTTTCTTTCATAACTTGGTCATGTGTTCTTAAATTTAAACAATAATTGACAAGTTTGTTCTAGAATTTAGTTGACATATCTGTGCGTTCAAGAGTTAAACACATTTCAAATACGGGCAACATCATTTGTGAGCGACTGTATTTTATCACCCTGTCACTTTCTCTCGTTCTTCCTCTGTATTTCTGCTCTGTTCTCTAGTTAGATTGTAATCGTGATTGCTTGATTTAATTTGTTGATTGCGCAACATTGTATGTGTGTTATTGAGTTCTTATCAATTACATACTTACAATACACCCAGTCTGTCTATCTCTCTGTCACTTCCTTTATATTGAAGTGTTGCAGCAGTGACCTTGAGCGCTGTGCAGAAATAAATATTCGAATGAATTGCAGTCGAACGGATTTGTTTTTGAGCCCCAAGATAAATGCCTATGATCGACTGCTATATACCGTTTTCTTTTTTTTGTTGAAGCTCAGTAATTCAAGTCAAATCGCAACCGATTTAAAAAAAAAACACTTGAAGTGGGTTAAAAAAAAGGTGTTATTCTTTGTTCAAATGTACTTCTTTTGGTCTAAAAATAATCACTGGATTGACACCTTAAAATATTAAAGAACTTTTAAAATGGTTATTCCCATCCCAATGTTCGGCTCGCACGATATACCCGATAAGAAATCTAGTTTCCGGGGTATTTATTGCTATGTAAATAAGAAAATCAATTCAGTATTCGGTATTGCGTATCGCTTGCTCTGTTTACGGTTTCTGCCAATCAAATTGCTCATTTGCTTTTGAGGATGTTGGGCTGGTTGGTTGGCTTAGTTGGATTTCTACGGTCTGCGGGTTGGTTGCGTATGCACTTGTTAGGTGGCTACTACTTGTAGCACTCAATGTAAGCCACTCAATGCACGCGTGCCGTAAATCTCATCAGACGATAACAAAAACAACAACAAATGCAACCCTTGAGTGCAATAATTTATTATTCATGGAGCTTGTTATATTGTGGATAGTACCAGAGGAGGCAGGGGTGGAGGGGGGGGGGGGGGTGGTAGTGGTCGTATACAGTGGATGAGAGGTTTAGTCAATGACTAACTGGGCCAAATTACAGCCTCGTCAAATGTGTTACGAAAATAAATATGGCAAAGTCGAAAACAACATTGATACAAATATAGAGAAATAATTGCAGCGCACGCCACAAGGGAGCTGTAAGAGAGAGAGAGAGAGAGAGAAAAGAGAGGGCACAAGACAACGTGCAATTAGGGGATCTGCATGGGGGGTTAGGGACAAGGTACAAAAGGCAAGATGCTAAGGCAGCCAATCACTGTTCCGTAGACAAACACAAGGAACGACGGGTGGCAAGCACCAAGTGGCTTAACAATTGTGGCCAAATTGGCTGCACGGGTCACAAACTGAACAGCAGGGTTTCCCATTGGTCATCGTAGATGGCTGGTGTCTGGTGGGTGGGGAGTTGTGTGTGGGGGTAGGGTGTGTGGTTTTAAAGATTGCTGTTGGAGGCTGTTGGGCTGCTTCCATCAGTTGTGCCCATTGAATAAAGAGTTCGAAAATAAAATATTTCTAAAAGAGACTTATAATTAAAACTCAAGTTTATATATATATATACATTTTTCGATAAATATCGACTTTGGAAAAACAATTTAAAAGTTAATTAAGATTTGCTGTTTTGTTTTGTAAGCCATATAACATTTATCATAATATGGAAAAAAGAACATCTATCGATAAATATCGATTTTATGTATAGACATGATGATAAAGTTGTGTATGTTTTGGATATGCATACAAATAAAAGTGTAGGGAATATCTGCTATTTGGGCAATCTTGGCTTAACTTACCTATTGGATAGCTGAAACATTTCCATCATTGTCTCGTGCGGATGCAGATGCTGATGATGCGGATGGGAGTGCGCATGTGGATGTTCCGAATGTTGATGCGAATGCATATGTGAATGGTGATGAGGTTGGAGGTCATGGCCGGTATGATGTTGAAGCATCCCATGCGGAAAGGGCGCACCAGCCGGTGATACCGCATAGCCACCATAACGGTTATAGGTGTGCCCGCTTCCCAATGCCAAGCCGGATCCCGATGCCGAACCGTTGCAATACGTCGCATTCGGATACCACATATTGGGATAGAAACTGGAGGCCGTTGAAGACGCTGCCGGTGATGATGATGTGGAAGATGATGGCAACGTTTGGGAATGTGCATAGCCAGCTGGATGCAATCTGCCGCCAGCGATGGCCGTACTGGGACCCGTGTTGAGACCGCCCGTCCCCGTTGAGATCCGCAATGGATAGGTATACTGGAAAGTGGTGTTTGAGGGCGGACGCAGCATTATGTCGCTGATGGATGGTGTCGGGGATTGATAATAGCTATTTGCGGCACTACCGCTAGCATAATCTGAGTCCGTGTAGCCATCATCTAGTTCCGGTTCTAATTCCGTTTCCGCATCCACATCCGCATCCGGTTCTAAATCTATGTCCGGTGTGCAACCAGCATTCTCCATGTCCGCAGCATCTTTGTTCCATGTGGAAGCATATTGCGACTGCGACGCCGGATCATCAAAGAACGGAATGTCTGTTTTGAGATCTTCCGCGTCCTCCGAAAGCGGACCCGTAATCGCCGTAGCCGAATCGGATTGACCGGATTGACTTGTCGTCCGACTCGCTCCATCCGCCGGTCGCTTCAGATAGGCATCAAGAGCGTTCATTTTGCTGTTGTTGACCGGTGCACTGAAATCGAAAGAGCAAAAAAAGATTAGAGATAGGATTTCTATATATATAGAAAGAGTAAAGACTTAAAACTTGGTTGGCCTAGAACCCAAAATCAATGCAAAACATCCTTAATAGCAACAACAATCCGATAAGATTTAAATTGCTAAAAAGATTTGGTTTTAAATACCCTGAAGCCATAAAATGTGTTTAGAGTTTGATAATAAAAATTACACTAAAACAAATGACAAATAATAAATCTTATAAGCAAAAATTAATTTAAAACCAAAGAGATGTACATTTATATAGATGAACAAAAATATTAACACGATAAGCATTTATAATTACAGACTGATTGCAGGGTATTTACAAATGAAACTTCAGCTGGCGTGAATAATTTATTTATTTATTTGTAGAAGCTCGCTTACCAAATACAATTTAATTTAGGTTAGTGTTATTTTATTATTATTATTTTTTTTTGGTTTGTTGCTGTCGTTGCGTGCCTTGTTGTAAATAAATTGTTATTTATTATTATTTTAATGAACAAAAATATGTCGCTCTTGTTTACGACTCTTGATTTTGTCATGTCTGTTGTGAATCTAATTTCGTGACAGGTTTTAAGTTCAAAATAGATTTCAAACAGAATTAGTTTGGAAGCTGCAACATACCCTGTTTGTAATAAATGTTTAAATTACTTTATTTTTTCGTTTATTTTGTACTGGAACTTTTGCGATTCAGGGGTAAAGGATCCCTTAGTCAGTTTCAGTAGACTTGTGTTTGTAGATTGTATGGATAGGATCGTTAAATTCTAAATGCCATAAATGCTTTCTAAACTTATGGTGCGAGTCTTTATGTGTGATAGCCACACATATATGTTTTTATTCATTTACAGATTTGTAGATTTGTATTTGTATTGTAAATATATATTGTATATATATACCTTGCTCATATACCATTAATAAATATAGATATATATATATATATATATATATAGAAAGTGACGCCTATGAACAATAATTTGTATGTACACCGTGCTCAAATATAGCAGCAAAGCAAATAAATATATATCCAGATATCTTAGAACTATATTTGTATTATCTTTTCACTTGCCAGTTTCAATATCTTTGTCACCTTTTTGTTGTCTTTATCTCTCGTTTCATTTCGTTTAATTTATCGCTTCTGTTTTTGCCTTTCAGTTTGTTTCTTTTTTTTTTGTTTGAGATTCAAATGTTTTTTATTGACTCATTTCTAAATAGATCGTATGCCTTAAATAAGAAGGTGAGGCGTGAGAACGGTCAGTCACCCGGGGAAAAAAAATTAATTAGTTATGCTTTGCCTAAATAAAAAATTATGATATTCATTCTTTTATTTTTGTAATTTATTTATTTTTTCACAAATATCATAAATTGTGAATTGAGCCCTTGGCAGTAAATGTTGTGAACGATAAAAGAAGCTGAGAGAGAGAGAGAGACTGGTAAATAGGATGCAAGGTCAATTCCCTTGAGTTATCAGTTGTCCAACTCTCACACCTACTCTCTGCTGAAATACAAAATTCAATACAATATGTGTCCATCAATCAATCGGTGTAAACACATTTGAGAGAAAGAGAGTTTGGGTGTGTGTGTGCGTGCTGGAGCGTATTGTAATTTTGCATATACATATATTCATGTACAACAATTATAATAATAATCTTCGTAAGTGTCAAGGCACACATATAATATGAAATTGCTTTGATAAGCCGTAGAAACACTTTCTCCTTCTTGTCTGTGGCAAACCACTCTCTATCTTGCTCTCATTTTGTGTGCTGCTTCTAAATAAGTTACTGTAACCATTCAGCACAGCGCCAACTGACAGGAGTTGTTGCTGGTTATTTGTGGCTTTACTCAACCAGATACTTTGCCAGACTAACAGGAGCTTTACACCCCACACATGTACACACACAAATACAAGAGAGAGACAGAGCATCAAATGTCAAATATGTAGGTTAGGAGTCGCCGCAACAACAAATACTTAACACAGATATGTCTGTTTATATATATATATACGTACACGTAAATAATAAATAAATAAATCATAAAAAAAATCAATTTCACTTACATGTTTGGCGCTGTTTCTTATATTTCTGCATGAAGTGCAAATCGCCTTATTGTTGCTGTTGGTGAAGCTTTTCCTGCTGCTGCTGCGACGCCTGCTGCGCTGCTTATCGTTGGTTTTCACGCTTACCGCAAATCACTTTGCTTTCCTTGATTTTATTCTTAGACGCCGTCAATTTGTTTGTTTTTATCTTGGGCTGCTGCTGCTGCAGTCAGAGTTGAGCTTTGAGTTGTTTAGTTTTTTTTTTTATTTTTTTATACTTTATACTTTCCTTGCTGTGTTGCTTAGTATGGTTTATGTATGTAAAAACAACAAAACACCTATGCAAACTTTTAATATGTGTTTTGTATTTTAAGTTATACACTTTTCGCTAGAAATATTCCTGCAGTAATTATTGATTCTGTTTCTAAATTTTTTTTTTTTTTTTTTGGTATTTATTTGGTCGTTTTTTTTTTTTTGTTGTTTTGCTTGTTATTTATTTTATTTTTATGTTTGCATATTTTTGTTACTGCAGCTGCTTATTATTCTTAAGTTGAGTTGGGAGTTTTGCTCTTGTTTTTTTCTCTTTAATTTATTGTATATTTTATTATGTATGTTAATATTTATACAGCTGTGTGGAGTAGAGGTAATTGTTGTTGTTGCTGCTATGTCACACTGCTGTCGACAGGTCTTCGTTGTTCTTACATTAATTTATTGTGAACTCTAAGAAAACAAAAAAAATATTGTTAATTGAAGAGCATTTTTTATTCGTTATTTGCTTTATTACATTTTCCAATTTGTTTCAATAATTTAAGCACATACATATAATAAAGCTTCATTATAATTATTAGTTTTCATGTTGTTGACCAACATATCAAAAAAAAAGCATTATAATAAATTTTTAATTTATTTTAAATAACACTTTCCAACTTTTTTTTTATTTTTAGAGTTTGCCGCCTCCTTTAGCTCGTTTTAATGACTTTATTTTACTTTTTTTCGTATTTTGTTATTGTTGCTAATTAATAAAATATCAACAAAATATAATCGTATTTTAATATATGTATAGCTAATCAATATTGTTTTTTGGGTTGTCACCTGTTGCTGTTGTTGTTGAAAAGCAACAATAAAAGCCAAAATAAAAAACAAGCTTTGGAAACCGGTTAAAGCTGCGTCTTTGCTTGTTTCATTTAGCACCAAACAGCCACACACAACTGAACTTGTGAATGCATGTGTGTGTGTGTTTTGGGTGTCAGTGGAAAAAGCGCCAAAGTTCTGTGCGAGAGCTTTGACTTTTGAGTTTGACATTGAGTTCGCGAGTTGTCACATGCATTTCCGTGTGTATGCATCTGTGTGTGTGTGCTGTTATAAAAAAGGCTCATAGTATAAGCGCAGAAAAAGCAGAAAACATAACCTCGCTTTTTTCTCTTCAAAGTAAATAAAAATGTCGGGAAAATTCTTAAAGCACGCATGAAAAATAAGTGTCTACTTGTTGTAGTGTGTGTGTGTGGGGGGAAGGTTCTGGGTGGTGGCGGATGGTCATTTTGAGGCATAAGCAAGCAACAAATAAATATGCGGCCTTATTTCTTATACACATTGCGGAACAAACACGGAAAACAAAATTAATGGGAAGTAGTAGTAAAAGAAGAAGCAGTAGCAGCAGCAGTTTTGACAGTAACTCTGGTCTGGGTCAATCACCTGGGTCGCAGTCGCAGTCGCAGCCATCATCGAGCAATAGCCACTCTCGCTCTCTCGTACTCTCTCGCTATTTACATTACGCTAAAGTGCCGTAAAAGCGGCATCGCAATTGCTAGACGGAGACGCAGATTATCGCAAGACAACAAGCAACAAGAATGAACGAAAGTTTTTTGTGAGCGCAAAAAAAAACAATAAATAATTATATAATATGCGCCCGCTGCTTGTTCTCGTTTATTCTCGCCAGTTTGTCATATTATTACTCTCCCCTCCCTTCCACCCTGCTGCTCATTCAACAGTATTTGTTTACTTCTGCTCTGTTTGATATGTGTGTGTGTGTTTATGCTAATGGTATGACAGTCAATTACAGAACCGCTCTCAAAACTGAGCCAAATAGCTGGCGTTACCATATTACGTATACAACAAATATACACATGCACAAGACACAGATTCTTGAACGTGTTTATCTATGCGTGTGTGTGTGACGACTAATTTATAAATAGAGCTAAAGATGTGACAATTTTTTTAGTTGATATTATTGTTGTCGTTGGGAGCGCATGATTGAATACCAAACGTAGTCTAACTGATACATCACGCAACTGCGAATGTTTCGCTATTGTCACATTCTGTGAGATGCACACTCACACGCATTCTTTTAAAAAACAGTTGCTTAATTTTTATGTGCCAAGTTCCGTAGTCTTTTCTCTGCTTTTACCCTTCCAAAAAATACATGAATTTTTGATGATACTGCAAATTTTCATTTATAAATTATTAAATTTATATTATAATTGCTGATCAATTTGAAAATATATATATACATTTTTTTTTTGTCCAAAGTTACATTATATTATATGCAAAAACAAATCAAAAGTTTACGTTTCTATTTCACGATTGACCCATGTAAATATAATATTGACTCCCAACACATTCCCCACTTTAACTACTCCTACTCTTGTCATGTAAACGCTTTGCTGTTGCGAAATGCCTAGACCTGGCTTAACGAAAAAACGTTGAGAGTCGAACGGCAACATCAGGTGGCAGCGGCTGTTGCTGCCGCTGCTGCTGATGAAAATTCACCGTAGCAAAAATAGCTTTGCACATACACCAACACCGCAGACACAAACTCACACAGAGGCGCACACAGAAAGACGAGACTGTTATGTATGTATTCATATATATACTTGTGCATACTTGTATGCTAGAAGTTTCTCAATTCGGCACGTTCTATCTCGATTGCTGTTACTGTTGCGTTTGTTGTTGTGGCTACTGCATAAGTAGAAAACATTGTTTTCATTATTGGTTGTATACACTGCACACTCGCTTAGCGGTCCATGCTGCGTATGTGTAATCTGTGCAGTCAAAAATAAAAATTCATTTGATCACTTGTTGTTGCTGCTGCTTCGAATATCTTACTCGCTATCTCTTTAGTTGATCAGATTGCATAGCAAGCTCAGTTCATTGAGCGATGCTGATAATGAGTAACATTAACATTAGCAAGTGTAACTAGAAAAACATGTTCTGGATTAACATTCGGAGAACACTTGCTGTTAAGCGCAACTCACTTGCTTATCAAAGCTTATATTACAGGCTTTTTTCGGTATGTGTGTAAAAACACTACGGTAAGAAATGATGTATTGTGCTTTTAGCAGCTGTTGTTGCACTGGCATTGGTAAGCACTTGATGGGTGTTCGCGTGTGTGTGTATAAGCTTTGCCTCTCTGTCTCTCTATCTCATGTTTGTTTGCAAGACGCGAGGCGAGGCGTCGCGAAGCGACGCCGCAGCTGCAGCGACGGCAGCAGATGCGACGTCAGCAATAATTTTTTGTATTGCGAGACAACAAAATAATAATACTTATTACAAAGTAACTCAAACTGTTTATGCGTTTGTGGGTATATGTATAAATTGTTTATTGCTGAATTGAGGAGAATTTTGCAACAAGTACGTCAAGCTAATTGCTATTAAATTAATAACTTTTTAACCGTTAGCGCTGCCCGTCGCAGTCGTTTCGCTGCTGCAGTCATCGTAAATGTTAGCTATTGGCACCGGCGTCGACATTTTTAACATGCGTTCAAAATAAAAAAGAAGACGAAGAAGACGGAGAAAAACAACAAAACTAACACCAAAAAAAAATGGAAAAAAAATTAAAAATATATATAAATATACGAGACGCACACACAATCACACGCAACACACACGCACAGCGTAAAGAAAAAACGAATCAAACCTTGAAAACGACACAACAACAACAATAATAATGAAACCGAAATACTTTATAAGATTTTTAATGAGTGCGTTTTGTTCATTTTCGCTTTTATTATTGATTCCTATTGTTTTTAATCTCATGTTTCTTTGTACTTTTTGTTTTTGTTGTTGTGGTGTGTTCTTTCATATTTTGATTGATTTGGTGGCAGATAAAACTAAATAAATATTTTTAGCTAAATTTAAAATGAATATTAAAAAAAAACTGGAAATTCATTAATACGTTGTTTTAATTTTTTGGCTAACTAATGCACACACAAACACACACACAGGGACACAAAAGAGGCACATGGGCACGACATGTGAACATAAATATTTATTACTCACTTACATATATATACATGTATTTCTTGTTGAATGCTGGTTTGATAAGAACATTTGTTGCAGTCGCTCTCAAACTACAAGATGGAGTTATCCTCAGCTGTTTATACACCCACACACTCACAAGGAATATGCATTTTTGAGTAATTGTTGCCCATTTTCGATTACCGTTATATTGCAATTCTTATTTCGAGTTCGATGCCCACATATTTGGAAAAGCGGGCGCGCGGCCAGAAAACCGAAACAGTAAACGGCACACAATGCAAAAAAAGATAAAAAAAAAAAATAGTTACGAAGCCGGAGGCGATATGAACGGAACGCAGAAAACAGAAACTGAATCACAATAATTGTAGCTGTAGCTGAAGCTGAAAGCAAAGCCAGCAATCGGAACAAGCGGGCGAACGGGCGAGCGAGCGTACGTTCGACGTCCGAACGAACCGCTACAGAAACAGAAATTAATTATATTGAAATCACAAACTAAACTAATCAGCCCAAGCAGCAGCTCGACCGCTGCCCCGAGCGAGCTTCGACACACACACACAAATAAAAAAAAGAGAGAGCGAGAGAGCGGAAGAGCGCGAAAGCAAAGCAAACTAACTAAAGCACTTGGAGTGGGAGAGAACACTATTAGAGTGGGCGCTGAAGCACTGAGGAGACCTTGAAGTCCAAAACTTGCTAAAAGGATAACAAGTAAAAACAAAGAAAAAATAAATTCCCTTCACACACACACACACTCAGTTCCCCCGCTTTTTTTAACGGTAGTTTATGTTAATTTTTTATGTATGAGTTTCTTTATTTGTATTATAGCAACAACTACGCAGCGGCGGCAATAGGTGCTTAGGAAAAACAGAAAAGAGAGAGAGAGAGAGGGACAGGGAGAGAGAGCACATTGTCTGTCGTTAAGCTTTCGATGTGAACGAAGTTACTTTTGCTGTCCACACACACTTACACAAAACAACAACAGGCGCCGGGCAACAAAATATGTATATATATCTTTATATATATATATATATATATACATATATACGTGTTCACATCCATATACATAAACATATACATATACATATACATTTACATATAGATATACATATACATATACATATACATATACATTTACATATACATATACATATATATATATATATATATTTTGTGTTTTAATTTGAATTAAGAAAAAACTCAATATCCAACTGCATAGGTGATATTTACGCAAATTGCGTGTTTGTAACTTTCGCGCTTTCGGCTACAAATGAGAACTTCGCTCCGACGTCTTTGGACTTGGACTGCTGTCGACCGACTAGTGTCGAACGCAACAGCCACGCCAGCGAGTTTAACAGTGTCCAGGCCGGGCCGGGCTACAGGACGCAGAGGCGTTAGATGTCATACAGCTGGGCCATTTTGGGCTCAAGAGCTCAATAAGCTTTTGCTGTTGCTTTCGCTGCTGCCGCTGTTGTTTTCATGGTCAGAGATATTAATTGAGCGTAAACTTTGGGTGAGCTTTGCCTGCATAGCGTATACGCAATATTTGCTTAAATTTACTCTTTGCTCTTTAATCTCTTATACGGCGGAAGCAATGAATATTTTTTAAATGTGGATGTTTTTCAATGGGAGTTCATAAAACGCAAGCCAGTCACTTCTAAATTTGAAATATAATTTTACACTCTCCCACACACAAACACACACACACACAAAATGTTCGATTTTACGTTATAATCAGAGTTGTCTAGTGTACAAATTGTACTCAAAACTCTACTCAGCGTATTATTCGAAAGCATTATATTCTATTTTTCTATGTAGCAACACAAAATGCAATCAATTTGTTTTTGTGTTTTGCCACAATAAATTATGAAAATAACCTTAAAAGTATGCTACGCTTATTTATTATTTACATTTTCTTATTTGGCTAAAGACACAGTTCGTTTTCTTAATATTGTTAGATGATCTTCTTGTATTTGTTGATCTTCATATTTTGTTGTTAATTGCTGATTGGTGGCCATTGTTGCCTGACTTTTTAAATTTTTTTTTGTGTCGCCAATTTGTTGCGGTTAACAGTGCTTTTACACTGCTGCTTCACATTAACACATCGATTGACAATCGATAACAAATGTACATATTGAATTTCAAAATGCGCACTAACCTTTAATTATTTCTTGTGTGATTTTAGCTATGCATCGCGCAGAACATTGAGTTCTTCGGGAATGGCATACATGCGCAACTGTTTCTCCATCATGACGTCCTGCAGATTGGCCAAATCCTGCGGCACATACGTCACCCCATCCATGTAGAGCGCCTTGTCCCAGGGACATTCATCCAATGCCATCAGCAGGCAACGCTTGCTCCGCTCAAAACTCGTCTGCTCCGTCGAAAGGGTGCGCAAGTAGAGGCGCCAATAAAGCGAATTGCGACGCAAAATCATATACTGCTCGGCCTCCAATAGGGTGCGATGCGGATTTGTTGGCAGCAGTGTTTCAAAGATGCTCAGCAAACGATTCTGAAATAGCTGCTGTAAATGCGAATGCGAATGCAGATTCTCGGGAAGATCAGGCTGCTGCTGTTGCTGCTGCTCCAAGCAGCGACAGCGTGCGGCAAGCACAAGATGCAGCAGCGACAGTATGCCGGCTCGGGTGTGCATGAGTCGCATGCGTAGCTTGTACCAGGGCAGTGAGACAAGGCTGCTCCAGCGTTGCAGTAGCGGCAGATTGCGCGGGAACTCAACGAGTGATTGCTCCAGGAAGCCAACCAGCCGTTGTGATGCTGCCTTGCCGCCACCTAACTGCAACAGGAGCAGCTGCAATTCGCGCAGCTGCTCACGCCGATGAAAGGAGGAGGACGATAACGGTGTGGAGCATGAGTCTGACATCGTCGTCAGGACAAAGCGAGGAAGCAGAAGAAGTTGCTCCAGCAACTCCTCTGCCGCCGCCGTCTGCCCTTCAAGATGCAGCTGCAGGCAATGCAAGCGCAACAACAGCAGCAGACGATCGGGCATAAAGTAATCCTCCAGCGGCATAGCCGTCTCTATCTCTGCCTCGCCACACAGAGCATCATCCAACAGTTGGCGACTGTTGGGCAAGCTGGTGTGGAGTAGCTGCAGCGCCTCGCTGCCACGCTGCTGCCCTATCAGCATCTCTGTGCAGATGAGCAAAGCGTGCAATCGATCCACATCCATAGACACATCGACATCCGCAGCCGCATCCTGGTCTCCCTTGATCAGACGTTGAAGCGTTTGAAGAGCGCAAGTTTTGTTTGAGAGCGCCTCAAAATCAAACATGGCCAGTTCGGTGAAGAAGCGAGTGACGCACCGATTGGATTGACAGATAAGCAGCTGACGCATTGCCTTCCTGGTGCTGGCTACAAAGCGATCCGTCTGCTTGCCACACAGCTGCAACAGCCGCAGGCAGAGCCGTTTAAAGCGAAACGAGAGCACTATGAAAATGCGCCGCTTGGATTCATCATTGTCGTCGAATGCATTGCTGCACTGCAGCAACAGTTGGGCCACACATTGCTGATACACCTCAAAGCCGATTGTGTGCGGCAAAAAAGTGGGTGTAACGCACAGCTGCCGGCACAGCTCCAACACAGCCGACCAATAGACGGCATCGTGCTCCGGGGGCAGCGCATAACTAAAACGATCCCCCAAAGAGCCGAGCAGCATTTCAATGGCGTCCGAATCGCCGATTTGTGAGATGCGCGCTGCGAGGCGATCCGCCAGCGAATTGCTGCGCACCAGCGGCATTTTGGTCAGTTGCACTGTGGAGAGGAGCAAGTGCAGCGTGTTCGCACGCTCCTTCAGCGGGTAGATATAATGGCAAACATCCGAGCTGTAAACACAACGCTGCGGATCAAGTTGCTCCTGCGCCTGCCCCTGCTTCTGATGTGGATATGGTAAAAATTGATAGGCCTGTCGCAGCCGTTCAATACGTGTCCAAATCTCTGGCATGGGCATGCCCGAGCGCAGCACCAGCTCCTCGAAATCCAGCAACGGCAGCTCATCCTCGTCGCATGCCGCGAAGCACACGAAATCCATGCGGGGAAAATTCAATTCCAATGCGAAACGAAGCAGCGCAAACATTTGCTCCAAATTCGATGATTGGCGCAGAAAGAGGACACAATTGTGATACAGCCTGATCATCACTTCATCCGTCTGTTTGCCCTGATCCTTGGGGCTGAGATGCATGCGTCGCATACACTGCTCGTACAGCTGTAACACATCCGGCACATTGCAGCGGGCCATTGTGCCTTGGGTGCTCATTATTAGCGCCGTCCACAGCGTGTAGTCGTACGGAGTGCGTCGCAGCAGTTCCTCAATCTTTGTGGCCACCTGTAACGAGGTGTGGAGGAGGAGAGCAGTGTTGTTTAATCGAATAATAATAGTAGTGCTGCATTTAATAGAAAAAATGATCAAAAATGATTCAATTCAATTTTGCACAACCACAAATATTTGATTTGTCCTTTGGGAATATTTCCAAATACAATTACTTTCCAAATAAATTTAAACACTTTGGAAATGTTAATAATAATTTAATAACTATAAAAAATTATTAAATTTAAGGAATTTAATTTTTAATTATTAATTATTTAAAATATATTTATCTTCCGCAAATTTTGTGTTCGTATGTTACTGGAAGTCGCCTTTTAGAACCGATAAATAAATATCTTCGACATATACATTTTCAGATCCCGCCCACACCCGGAAATGCCCAGATTTCCCACAATTTGCAAGCTAGAGTCACCAAATTCGAGAGCACAATTCAATAAACGATAAAATCCTGCACCTTCAGCAGTTAATAGCAACAATTATCAAACTTTGAGCAAAGATTACTAAAAATCTTGTCTATACTTTTTGCAGCCAAGCCCACAAAGCACTCGCCATTTCGGCGGGTGATTCACATTCGCCTTGCTTGCTGAAAGATGGCCCAGTCTTTACCTGGGACTCCTTTGACTGTGACTTATTTGGCAACATTATTTAAGCGCAGAATGGCATTATTTGGACCGTTGGAAAGAATATATATACTTTAGGGCATATCAACGAAAATAAATCAGTAAATTAAGTGACTGCATTTTTAGTAAATCTATTAAGAAACTGTTTTTGCACTTTGTTGACTGTTCCTTATCTGATTTTCATCATGTCAAAGAATGTTGGATCAACTCCAATCCTTACCAGTCCAGTAACGAACCAATGCAAAGTTGTGTTTTGTTTTGTTGAAATGGCTCTTCAATTGTTAATTATGTCTTGGATCTAAATCGATTACCGCTCCTCATATGATAATAACGTGTTGTTCTTATAGCTCAGCCTTTGTTTTAATGAATATATGTACAAATCTTAACACGCACCTATTTTAGTGCCCAGCTCAAATAAAATGTAATATTTTTCACTTTGACTTTTCCAGACGTTTCTGATTTTCTTTAAGAAACAATGTCGTCATAATTAGGGTGTCTTCAGGTGCATTCTGCTTAATCTAAAAGCTTACACTCCAGTTTTATAGAGCAGTTCAGTTTTGATATAATCTATTTTTATCTTAATGTTTTCTTTATTATATGCAACTCGTCACTATTTCAATAATATATAGAATGTGGAATTTTATATTCGCCAGAGAAATGATACACAAAGGTGTTGAGGGATCAGCACTCACCTGACTATCCGGGTAGGTGGCACTCGTTGTCTCCACATATAGTTGCAGCAGTCGCTCATTGCCCGGATGATGATGATCGAGTGCAGCTTTCAGCTGATGCAACTGTTGCTCTGCAACGGCTAAGCGGTTGCTCTTGGACACATTCTCGCCCAGCAGCCGATGCAGCTCGAGCCAATTGTTCAATTGGTGCGGCTCGCTGCCAATTGCAATTTTAAGCTCTCGAATGCGCTCCATGTGGCTACTGGTTGTGATTGATTCGTTTTCACTTGATTTGGCTATCGCCTGAGATTTTTTGCTGAGCAATTTGCTGGCGTGGGGCTTGTGTTTCTTCGAGCTCGCTGTGCTGTACAGCTGACCAGGTTGAATAGGACACTGTGCGTCTGCCAAGCGACGCATTTGGATTTTGTAGCGAGGACGCGAGAGGCGCGGCAGTGTCTGCCATTCTAGATGCACCTTATTTGACGACTTGTCCACGTAAAACTCAATGTTGCTGGCAAATTCGAGTGGACGCTTGGATGCACTGCATCCCTCACTGCCGTCATTACGTGATGCGGATTCCGATTCCGAATTGGATTTGGAATCGGATTTGCTGTCTTGGTGCGCATTAGCCACAGTCTTAGCGACGTCATTTGGCAATTCATAGCTGCGATTGCTTTGCCATTTGGCAGACTCCGCATCAAAGGATTCGCCAGCTAAAAGATTAGAAAATTTTACTTTCATAGCATTAAACAAAAACAAACAAAACTAAATAACAAAAGATACCTGCACCGCTTAATTCCTGTTGTTGCTGCTGTTCTGTCGCATTCTTAACATCCGTTTTTGCATTTGTTCCATCGGCACCGTATGCCGGAAAAAGTGACATTATTATTATTGTTATTGAATCGTTAATTTGTTTATATTTTGACTAAAACCTTGTCGGTTTGTTTCTAATGTTTATGGAATTGTAGTTGTTTTCGGTTTTAGAAGTATGGCAACGCAACTCCACTTTGGGCGTTGCCACATAGCCACATGATTAGTAAATTTATTTGGTAAACGATAACTGATAAACCTGATGCTATACTTTCTCTTGCAAATAGCTCTGCCAACAACAAAAAACAATCTAATTTTACAGTTTTCATATAGTCTAACTATGCTGTTTGCGCAGCCCTCGCGACTTATCGATAGGCCTGATATCGATGGTTTTCTTTGGACAATGCGGCATCGTTAGAACGATATGGTAACGCTAGAAATTTTTTGTGCAAAATTCGCTTATTACTTCTGCCAATATTGTTGGCGAAATTAAGAAAAATATAGCAAAATGTTTAAAAAGTAGGTATAAATGAGCGGCTGCTCAGTTAACTGATAAATACTGAAACTAAAACACCATTATATAGATTCGAAGATAAGGACAGTATCTCATCGATACAACAGCTCAAATCCTCCGTACAGAAAGGTATACGTGCCAAATTATTGGAGGCATATCCAAAACTGGAGACGCACATTGATCTAATCCTGCCCAAAAAGGACTCGTATCGCATTGCCAAATGGTAAGCTCATTTGAACGAATGCATAACAATAATTACAATTCAACAAATTGCCGTTACAGTCACGATCACATTGAGCTGCTTTTAAATGGTGTCGGTGATCAAGTATTTTTTCGGCATAGGGACGGACCATGGATGCCCACGTTGCGTCTGCTGCACAAGTTTCCATATTTTGTGACCATGCAGCAAGTGGACAAGGGTGCCATACGTTACGTATTGAGCGGCGCGAATGTTATGTGCCCGGGCCTTACATCCCCAGGCGCCTGCATGACGACGTCGGAGAAGGACACAGTGGTCGCCATCATGGCCGAGGGCAAAGAGCACGCGCTGGCTATTGGCCTGCTCACGCGGTCCACAGAGGAGATGTATGTTTTCATAATAATATATTTATATATATATACCTATATGTATATATATTATTGACTTGATTTTGTTGCAGATTAAAAGTGAATAAAGGCATAGGCATTGAGACATATCATTTTCTCAACGATGGACTATGGAAAGCGAGGCCAGTTAAATAGTAGACCAATGTGCTAACTGGTAATAAGGCAACTTTGGAGCAACACTCGCCATGTAATCCTTGTCTCATCAGGCGCTAAGCGCCAGGAATATTTCTTCCTATTTAAATTTTACGTTTCTACTAAATTTTTTTTTTTTTACAAATTGCTCCAGCTATCACTATTTAAATTCGAAATAAACACAAAAGCAATAACTGCATATCAAAATGGTTAGAGAAAGAAGTAGTGGGGAGTGGTATGAGGGATAGGGTGTGGGAAGGACTCGCATGCGCGCTTTTGCATGCAAACAACCACCTGTGGCGATGACCAGCGTCCAGTTAGTTTGTTAGCTTGCCAGAGTCGCTACATTGTTGTACTACCCAAAACAGCACTAAACGTACCCAGGCAATCTGTGGCGACACTAGCTAACATCGGTAATAAAAATATACAAATTCATTGCAAATCAGTGTTTAGTCAGTTTTGGTTTTGTTTCCCACACTTCTGGACGCTGGATATTGATTTTCCATTAATTGGGCAGCTCAACAAATCAGCTGTTGATGGCACAACGGTAAGCGGGGAACACGCTATTGTACGCTTGAATATGACAGAGTACGTCACAATTTCCATTAGACTCCAAACACGTTATATGTGAATAAAATAAATAGCTGAATTTAATGTGTTCCAAAAGTGCAAAATTTCACAAAATTATGATAGCATATATAATTGAGATTATATGACATTGCCGTAGCATAAGCGTACAGTGTCGGACAAAAAAGTTGTGACGTATGAGAATGCTCCCAAGGAGCATAACCCATAAACCAACACAACCTTACTTTTTTAATCGAAACGGGAGAGGACGAAGTTATTTTACGTTAAAAGCGCAAGCGCTTTGGGCACAAGTAACGGTTCATCCGCATATGTGTGGGATATGTATGTACATGCATGTATTTTACTTCAACAGCAGCGTAAAAAGAAATTGTTTTCAGTTTTAGTTGCTGTCAGCATTTGACGCGCTGCACACAAACGACTAAAAACTGCGGCGCTACTTCTAAGTCACAAGTAAAAAAAAAACAATTAACAAAAAAAACAGAAGGAATTTGCGTTGAAAAACCACAAGTGGTAGACAAGAGTTGAACAATAAACGCTGCAAAAACCGCAATGGCAAAGGAAGAAGAAGAAACGCATAAGTGTAAGCAAACAAAAAATCACAAAAGGGTGGCGGCGATTGTTATTTTTAACTGTGTGTGGGTGTGTGTAGCATATGGGATAAAAAAGGACATTCAATTTTAAAGTGCGAGCGTTGCAGCAGTGCACGTTAGTGTATGTGTGCGTGCGTGAGTTTGTGTATGCGCCATTTTATGTAGAAAAAGTTTTTCAAGGAAAACGGATACACACTGTTTGAACTTTATGAAGGTGCAAAATGCAAGAGCAGATTCTTTTGATCTGTTTTTTGTGTGTGCGTACGACGTGCGTTTGTGTATGAGTGTGTATGCGTTTTGTTATCGCTCGAGTGGGCGTGTGACTCATGAGACTTGCAAGTGGTCGCCAAGAGCAACAGCAATATATATCCATGCAAAAACACACACACACACACTCATACATATTCAAAATAAACAATATGGCGAGCGGTTAACAATGTGCCGTTTGAGTGCATATTGTTACCGTTACACTTGATTATTGATTTTACTCCAATATAATTTTAGATTTGTTTGTTTTTTTTGCAGGCGCTGATGTAAATTGAGTTGATGTAGATGCCATGCAAAGGCGAAACATTCGCGCCTGCCTGAGTAACCCCACAAACAGTAACAGTAACAGCAAGAGCGAAAGCGTAAAACGCAACTTACAACAACAACGGGAATACCTAAAGCAACAGCGCCAACCGAAACAGCAGCAATCAGTCAGATCGCTTGAGTGGGAAAGAGAGAGAGATACGACAACTAAGTGAGAAGCCGCATATGTGTGTGTGTGTGCAATATGGAAGACCTTTTTCTGCTAATTATTAAGGAGTCAACGGGCACCAAACACAATGCGCTGCGACAAACGGCACAAATTGCTTACGGTAAACGATTGCACACATATATAAATTAGATCTTTCTGTGTGTGTGTTAATTTGTGACCATAATAACAACAAACAGAACTACAGTAGTGACAACTATTAAATGGCAAAAAGGCGAAGACAGAAAGGCAATAAGGCGCGCATTGAAAACATGCAAAAACGCAATATCCTTTTTAGCCTTTGTTGTTCATTTTACAGTATTTGCTGCTGTTGTTGTTGTCGTGTCCTGTTCTGCCCCGCCGCCCCTATGGCCTCTTTCTGCGATACAATCATTGACAGTTCCTTTGTTTCTTCATACCCGCATTTACCTTGTTGTTTTTTTTTTGCTACTGACCGCAGCAGCAAAAAAGTAGACAACGGATTTTTAATTTCATTCACTCCATTAGCAGTCATTTTATATGTATGTGTGCTGATAATCAGTTCCCAGTGTTGCCCCATTTCTGTTTGCAGATAAACTTTATCGACAGCATGGCATGCACAGGGATCCGTCGCACGAACTGCGCTCCGTTTGCTTTACAGCCCTGCAAATGGCCTTGGACACGAAGCGGCCAAAGTTCATCACAATGGGCCTCAATGGCCTCCATGTAAGTGTAATAAAAAAGAAAAAAAAAAAAGAAAAACTAACAGAAAGCAACCAACTAATCTTTGGCATGCTGACGATTTAATTCTCTAACGTGGCCGTAGCTTACCAGCTCATAAGCACTGATGATCAAGAGTATATATATACATATACACTACTATATATAGTATATATCTATATATATATATATATTTATATTTTACTAAGTTTCAATTAAAAACGGAGCTTAATTAATGATCGGTTCAACGTTTATTTTTATCTTGGTTCGAGGATCTCAAAGATTGTTCCCTTTAGATATATATAAGATGTATGTAATTATCAAATGCTAATGATATGGATCTTTTGAAAAGTAAAGTCCACCCAACCAAGCCGATACCTGTTAATGGAAACAAATACCAACAACACAGTAATATGAATAGTCAAATATCCTAATAGAGCCACATTTTACCATGCTAATATGTTGAGAACTATGTTATTTTAAATGTGTTGTTAGTAAACTTATGCGAAACATTGCATTTAGAATCCTTTCGACTCCACTATATGTATTTATATATATTCCATGTCTGTTATGGTACAAGTATACTCTTCAATATCCTTAAAAGCTATGCATTCAAGAAATACAAAAGGGCGGACGAGTCAATTATCGAACGGGTTCCCAAGCAATTGTGCACCCTGCTGTTTCCGAAACGGAAATGCTCAGACTGACGACGGACAGTCACGGAATATGTGCATATTGTGAAATGGGTTTAGCTAATTGCAATGTGGGGGAATTGAGTTAACCCCCAATCCTGCCATTATCTACCCCACTTACCCATCCAACCGTTCTCTTTCTCTCTCGCGCGCATTGGAAATACGAAAATGTTTCAAATGCGAGAGCAAGGCCAAAACAAGCATTAGAAATTCCCTTCAGCCCATTTGCTGAATCGCTAAACCGTTTAAAGTTTTTAATTTGATTGAAATGCACTTTCAAAATAGAAGGAATGAAAACTGTAACGAAATGGAATTAGAACAGCATGCGATGATGACTTTTTGACTTAAGAGTACAATTTTTTAAAGTGCAAATCATTTTGGTGCACTTTCGAAATGTATCAATCTGGTAATTTAGGTTAACGGTTTCCCTTTGATCCCCTTTCAATGAATCAAAATTTAGAAAATCTGAGAAATTTTGAGTGTTTGCTTGGGCTCTGAGTTTAGCTTAGCATTTTAACCGTTTGCGGTTTCATTCATTGACCTGAACTAAGAGAACTTTGCTCTACTCTCAGAGTGTATATAGAATAATATAATTGGTTCATTAATATAATATAAAAAATAAACGTTAAAAGCTGACAGAAATCTTGGGTTTCTTTGTCACAGCGCGTCATCAAGGATGAACGCTTCTACATTGGCCTGGAGCCGGAGGATGATTCAGTGTGGCTGCCATCTCAGCTGTTGCGAGCAACAAACGGGATATTGCCTTCGACTAGCAGCGAGGACACTGTTGTGAATGTGCTGCGTCTCTTCCTGGCTATGGCCTGCTCCCCCGCTTGCACACTAAATGGCCGGCTGCTCATCGAGATACTGTCGCGGTGTGGCGAATGCTGGGAGATGGGATCCAGGGCAATTAAGGCGGCATCGCTGGCAGCCGCATCGCAGTGCTTGCGCACATTTTGCGCCTTCCTCATCGAGGAGGCCGAGGAGGTGAAGAAGACGGCACCGGCGGGTTTGATGACACAGACACAGGCATCGGCTGTCTACAATGAGGTGATACCGGTGATGCAGTGGCTCTGCAGTCGACTCGTCGAACCCAATGTCAACAATGCGTCCCCGAATCGAAAATGCGAGAATCCCAGCTCACTGTATTTAACCGAATGCATATTGACGCTTAGCTCGGCGTTGCCCAGAAATGTCCATGCCAATCCACACTTCACCTCGTTTCTCTGGCAAAAGTTCTGCCCAACGCTGGCCGCTGCGCTCGGATCGCCGGGACGCATTAACTTGGACAAGAAGTTTACCTACAAGTAAGCAAAATGATTATTCCTCTTATTTAAATTGCAAACATGTATTTGTTAATCGATCCATTTAGGGACGCACTACACCTGATTGAGAATGAGGCGCGTGGCTTTTTCACCGGGCCGGGCTTGGATGGGCCGCAGGCGCGTTGCGTCTATTTGACGGCAATCCAGCTGCTCCGAATTGCTGGAGCCCATGGGTCGCTGCGACCGATGCTGGAGGCGCTCTTCCATCGCATGGTGCTGCTGCCGGCGCCACTCAATCGCACAGAGCCACTGCGTTGTGTGCGAGAGATTTTCAAGTGTCCTGAGCGACTCATCGATCTGGCCGTCATTCTCTACGTGGACAAGAACACCGCTCAGGGCTGCAGCGATGAGATGGCCCTCTTTCGACTGTGAGTATATAATTATTCCGTAATCCAATGCCCCCTCTCAAAATCTCTCTATTTGTGTGCATCGTGGCCAGGCTGGTGGATGCAATGGAGGAGTGCGCCTATGGTGCAAGTGCCGGTAGCGCAACGGAGGCAAGTCTGCAGGCGAGCGTGGAGTGCATGGTGGCATTGCTGGACAGTCTGCAGGTGTTGTGCAGCGGCGAGCTCACCGAATCGATGATCAGCGATCAGATTGTCCAGGTGGTGAATGGACGGCATGATTTGCTCAAGGACGCCGACTATTCGGGCCCATTGACATATCAGAGCATGGCCAGATTGCCGGCGCCGTATCGCGATGCGATCGTTGAGTTCCGGCAGAATGTGTTCGAGACATCTTCGGGCTCGGAGAGCGAATGTGAGCTGCCGCACGAACCGGATGCCGCATCGAATGGCTCCGGCGATACTGAGGGACCCGAGGACGATGAGCCGAGCAGCTCCAGCGATGAGACGTCGCGTGTCGAGAATCGTTGGCCCTACTCACATCTGGAGGCACCCGTCATCCCCATTCGCACGGACAGCGACAATGATCGCCAGCATGCAAGAGATTTTGCACGTGCGCTGCGATTGGATCTGGTGCCGAAACTGTTGCGCTTGCGCAGCTGCGTCGAACTTGACGAGGCAATGCAGGAGTTTGCCTCTGCCGTCTGTCAGGAGAACAGCATGAACTATTCAGATTTTGATTATAATCTGACCGCCATCAATGCGGATGGCATCTATCTGGCGATCTACTCGTCCCTGTTGCTCAGCCTGCAGCTAATGCGCACCGGTTACTATGAGCAGCAGCCGCAATCGGCCAAGGATACAATTCTAGTGCCGATGTCTGAGCAACAGTTTGTCACATCCGTACAGAATACGGGCGTGCTCGTCTATCTCTCATCGCCGTGGCTCTGTGAACTGTATCAATCGGTGATCATTTCGAATGTGCTCGAATCGATGACACGTCAACAGCTCGATGGAAGCGGACCACGATGCGCCCTTGTCGATATGTTGTGCGATGCCGGCGGCTTGGCTAACACCCAAATGCTATCCGAGTGGCAGCGTCTGCAGACGGCCACAGTCAAGCAGCAGCACGATGAGCAACAGCACGAGAAGCGACGCGAGGCCGCCAAGAAACTCTCGCGTCGATTGCTCACCTGCTGCTGGGACTCAATGGTTATTGTGCTTAGCTCGGGGCTGGGTGATCTCCAGAGTACCGCCTCCAATAAATTGGTCGCTCTCTCCAAGCGTACGCTGCGCGTCAAGGCCAAAACAAACAAGTCGAACGGTGAGGCTCTTTACGCCATGTGTCTCGATGGACTGCATTCGGTGAGTAAAATTAACACACATATTTCCATTCCTTGAGCTAATCTCTCAAACATTCCAACTTTTAGGCGGCCACCTTGAGCAACAGTTTGAATCTGCAGCATTTGGCTGGCAAGATACTTAATTTGTTGGCCTCGAATGTGTGTCGAACCAGCGGGCCACGGATCTCGGCCAGCCAAGCCATGTCCATGGATGTTGTCCTCACTGGTGGCCTCAATTTGGGCAGCTACAGCGCCGACTGCTGGCAGAGCATCTTTGCCGTCTGCCGCCATGTCAGCCAGCTGGAGCATGAGATCTTTAGCATGCAGAATCCATCAATAGCCGCCTCGCCAGGCAGCACCCGTCGTGATCTGGAAACGGGCGAGAAGCTCAACAGTGCTGCAGGCAACGCTCACGACAAGCTCAATCTATCTTCCATTCCCATCGACGATGATGAAACGTGGTGAGCCCTGCGATATTCCACAGTCGACAAATCATATGATGTCTGCGCCGTAGATAGATAATTAGCTAGATAGGAGACATTAGTAATCTACCGATTGTTTGGCAACGGAGTGCAATCCTCAAAGCACATTATAGCCGATGGTGTAGCCATCCTCAAAGCAATATCGTAGGCATCCCAGCTGCAAAGATCTAAAAATCTTTTAGCATTTTCCCCTGAATGTAGCACTTTAGATCTAACTAGGTCACAGTGCATGAAGCCACCAAATAATTACAGAGATCAAACATTCGTCGATCAACTGGAAACGGATCCTAATATAAGCTGAATTTATTCAAAATGGGAAAGAGGATTTTTTGTGAAGTTGAAGTTTAAATTGGTAACAGGAAAGAGAAAAGGTCTTTGGCATTGGAAATTGTTTATATATGTATTATTTATCAGAATGCACATTCAAGTCTTGTTTCAGTTTATTTCATTTTATCGATAGCTGCAACCGTTATGCGAATATCGATGCAAATCGAATTCCGATAGCAATAATAGACACCATTTTAAGAACACAGCATCAGATAAGGCAGATTTGGTTAACCTTATGGAACAAAGAACAGTCAGCACCGAATACCACTATTATTTTGAATAGCTGGGTTCAGGATAAAACCTCCTGACTCAAGCATTCCTTATTATTTATCATGGAAGTTTTACAGCCAAGCAACTTAGCATTTTGTTGATCTTAATCCGCAGCGTGGATGTGTATAGCTTTCTGCAGGCGCCGATGCAGAGTCCCAATACGAACATCACATCGATACTGAAGGTCTACTCGGGCACCAATGAGACGGTGCTGCTTAGCCAGAGCGATACATCGAAGGTGCTGTGCGCCTTGTCGCACCAGGCCGAGAATCTGTTCAGCGATGCCGCCGAGCGTTTGAGTCTGCCATCCTTGTGTCAATTCCTCAAGCATCTGTGCCGCGCATCACGCGATCAGCTCTATAAGAGCCAGGCGGCACGCAAGGGCGCCAACGTTAGTGGCAGCAACAGCGGCGCCAGCGGCAGCAACGGCGGCGGCGGAGGTGCCACTCGGATTTGGTGGCCAAGCAAAGGCTGGAAAAAGCTGGATTCGTTGCCCATGTCTCTGCTGCTGCATCGCATCGGGGATGTTACGCTCAAGGTGTTCCGCAGCTCGCGACCACTGCTGCACGTCCTCAAAGTCTGGGCCATAACAGGACCGCATCTAATGGATGTAAGTACTTATTTATCGCTATTAATCAGACTGGTGAAATCACATAGATTTAGGCATGAATTACATTTTAGTTCCCAGTTCCAAACCGGAATCAAAATCGGAACCGTATGTATACCGAAACAAACTGAAAACAGAAATCAGAATTGCAAATTTAATTTAAAATTTTTATCATATATATGAACCTTTATTTTCTTTGAGATCCGTTTGTTCGTACAGACGAAAAGGCAGAAAGATAAATATATCTTATCAGACTGAAGATGTGTAGTTTAAATATAGATTATATATTTTTCTATTATTATTATATTATTTTGTTAGGCAACAGGTTATTTTGAAATACTCAAGGGTGTCTGCTAGTCGAGCTCTTTCGACATGATTAGTATTCTTTATCTTTTAAAGTCAATCAAATTAATGTTGTTTTTTTTTTTCAAGGCTGCCTGCCATCGGGATCGGATGATATCGAAACGTGCCATAGAGTATATACATGATATAATCACGGCTCTGCTCGTCGAGCAATCGGAATTGCCATATTTCCACTTCAACGAGGCGCTGCTAAAACCATTTGAGAATCTATTGAGCATGGACACCTGTGATGTGGATGTACAGGATCAGATTGTGGCGTGTCTGTATGAGATCGTTGAGGCACATCGCACAGAAATCCGGTCCGGCTGGCGACCACTTTTCGGGACGCTGCGCAACGCTCGCAGCCGGATGCTGAATATGAGCAACATCATCGATATCTTTCGCGTCTTCCTCGACTCGGATAATACGCTGGTCTTCGCCAATGCCGGGCTCGATTGCATACTGTGTCTGCTATCGTATCTAGAGATATCCGGTGGCGGCGGTGGTGGTTCAAATAATAATGCAGCGTGCAGCGATGATAACGATAATAATGCTGCTTTCCGACCCACAGATTTCCTGCACGAAACGTTGCGTTTTCTCGAGCGCTGCTCAAGCATTTTGGGCTTCATGTACAGCATGCCCAAGTGCCCCAACTTCCATTCGACATACAAGATTAAGGGCATCTCATATACGCATATCATTGACGCCAATATACCCAGCTCTATGGAGAACTTCACGTACTTTGGCAACGATTATCTGCAGACAAAGAACGAACAGTATATGATCTCGTATCGATCGCTGCACATTGACAAGGATACGATTGTGAAGATCGATGAGATGGACAAGCCGTCGGGTGTGCTCAAGGTGTGGTTTCTTCTGCTCGATGGCTTGACCAATTCATTAATCGTTTGCCCCTATTCGCATCAGGCGCCCATTTTACAAACGATTTTTAAACTGTTCAAGAATCTGTTAAACAGTCCCGGCATCGACTTCGGTTTCTATTGCATCAATCATCTGCTGATACCGATGATACAGGATTGGTTAAGATACATCAATAAGACCGGTGCCAGTTGGCAACAAAATGAGAAAAATTTCAAACACTGCTGTTGCATGACCACCGATCTGGTTGTTGAGTTCATTGAGAAATCTGTGCCCGAACAGCGGCGACTTGGTGCCAGCACCAAGACACGTCTCGCCCAGATCGTACATCCCGCCGATAATCTGCTCTATTCGAAGCTCAAGTTTGTCACCGAACCCATGGAGCACTCGATGCACCAACAGCAGCAGCAGCAGCAACAACACAGCCAGACTTACAATGACAACAACAGCAGCTCCAGCTCGGCCAGCGATGAACATACGAATCATTCAAGAAGCAATCACAATCCCGCCGTGAATGTGAACGTCAATCATAATCTGATTGAGTCACCGACAAAGATATCGACCTCAGCAACGCTAGCGCTGAAGCAATTGCTCCTTGTGCTCATCGAGTGCGCTGCTCAGTCACAGGAGGCGATTGCCCGGATATCGGTGTCCTGTCTCAAACACGTCATCCTCTCGACGGGCATGCTGTTCAACGAGTCGCAATGGATGATCGCCTGCTCGGCGATCCATCGGGCGTGCACCGTGACAATTGCCCCGTTGCGTCAGCTCTCCTTCGCCTTTCACGAGAAGTCGAATAGCTTCTATGGGGATTGTGCCAATGTGAAGGTTGCAGCACGACGCGACAGCACCTTGGAGGAACTGGCACGCATCTATGCGCTTGCCCAGCAGGTCTTTCTCTCCGATAACCAACGTGAACCGAATACCACAGCGCCAGCTGTGTCTCTAACGCCCAGTGTCAATGGCTGCTCCTCATCCACCTCCTCAACTGGTTCCTCTTCAGCATCCGCAGCCGCATCCGTTTCGGCTGCAGCAGCAGCAGCGTCGTCAGCTGCTCTTCCGCCGCAATGCAAAAGCAGCTCATCGGCTCAACTGACCGACGATCGCAGCTACTCGTTTCTGCTCTATCCCTTGAACAATGGCTTCAATTCGAATCTGGATAACTTTGTCATACGCATACCGTTCAAGAATCTCGTTGTGGGTCTGCTGGCAAATCAGATGCTGCTTCAATTGGTCGCCAAATTGTTGCTGTCTCGCCTCAAATGTGTGCCACAAGCGGTATCCACGTGCATATTTGACAATTATGCCTCATCGTCGCCGGCCCCCAGCCACGATTATGATTTGGACTTTCGCTCCAAGGAGATTCTGTTGCGTTGCGTCAAACAGTATCTCATGTCCGCTTTGGAGTTTGATTCGCGTCCCGGCCTCAAGTTTCTCATGCAGAAGGTCTCGAATATTGAGTATGCCGCCAATTTGTACAAACAGATGACCTCATCGTGGATGATCTACTATATAGCGCTTGTCGATTCGCACCTCAATGATATTGTCGTCTACAATCTGGGCGCTGAAGATTTGAATTTCATTTTGGAGTCGTGCTCGCGACTGAACACAACCACCGTCAAGAAGAAGGAGAACTTTGTGCGGTATTTGTTCTGTCTGCAGGATGCATGGAATCTCGTTTGTGAACTCTATCTAAGCAATTCGACGTTGCACGACATCGACCACAATGGCAAATTGTTGCGTGGACAGCAACAGAAGCTGCCGATGGTGGCCACCAAGTCCATGTGCCTGGCCCTCAATGGCAACAGCGAGACAACAGCGGAACTATCCACATCCGATCCGAGTTCAACCTTAACGTCCACGCCCAGCAAATCGAACCAACAGCAGCAACAGGACGATGACAATGTAACAATGACGACCTTGATCAGTGAATTTCAACCCAAATGCCGCAACAATCCATTTGACACAAATCGGCAGGCGGCCAAAACGGAATCGGAGTCCATCTCACCGGAGATTGAGCAACAGCGGGCGACGAGCATTCTTAGGGATTCCAACTATAAGCGCGCAGCACTTGCTCAATTGGTGGTCGCATCGATGGAGCTACTCCGCTCGCTGCCCAACGAGGCCGAGGAAAATCTAAAGCTTCTGATGACGCCTACCATTCGGGAGGCATTCCGACTAGTTCAGCTGCAGGGCAATGAGCTGAGGGTTAACCAGTTTTAGGCAATGCTTGTTGAGTTTTATTTTGATCTGTAGGCGCAGCAAAACTGGCTCCTACACACCCACAACACTTTTATCTCTTTCGCGCTGTCTCTCCTGCCCTCCCTCTCTTTCTCTGTCTATCTCTCTCTCTCGCCCTCTCTCGCTCTGTTTCTCCCTGACTCTTTAGCTGTCTGTCTGTCTCACTCGCTCTCTCTCCCTCCTTTCCTCCCACCCTTTCCTTACAATACGAAAACCGAGCAAGTTTAACCCAACCAAAGCTTAAATTTAACCAGATCTAAATTCATCTTAACCTCAATTCAACATAACCTCAATTTGAAGAAACCAAAATCGAAACTGATTTCACTTATGCAAAGCTAATTTAACCCAACCTTAATTGCAAGCAAATTCAAGTTTACCTTTTATTAGGTCTAAATAATCCAACTTCAACCTAACCTCAGTTACACAAAACAAAAGAGAAAAACAATTCCCAAGCAAAGTTAAATTGAAAATTGCTTGTTTTGCGATCAGCTGTGTGGCTTTGCATAACGGTTAATCAAGGCTACGTTTTACACTGCACGCTCTCTCTCACACACACACAATGCACCTCTCTAACCCCTGTTCGCCCCGCCCCCTTCGGCAGGCAAAATCATTTCAAAGTTAAAGCTCAACATGTTAACGAAAAAACTAAAACGAGAAGAAGAAGCTAATGCAAAATTGATAGCAAATTAGTAGAACTGTAGCTCAAAATTATGATGTTCAAGAAGAACAATAAGAATAATAAAAAGAAGAAGCAGAAGCAGTAGCGTCAAGCAACGTAGTCTTGTAAATTGTAACTACAACTTAGCAAATATCCATTAAACAAAAAAAAAGGCGAAAAACAAGCCCAAGTTTCTCAGACACCCCTTAGACCACGCAAAAGCAGCCCCACAGCACTTGCCCCATAAATTCCATTTTAGTCATATATATTTAGTCTTTCTCTATCTCTCTGTCTCTCTCTCTCTCCCTCTCTGCACTACCCCAAAAATGCTGTAATTTTGATTATCTTACTAAATCTTCAAATATTTTTAAGAACTTTAACTCACATAACATAACGTAATGTAAAATCAACAGTATCAAACAAAAAAAAACAAAGAAATATTTTATAATAGTGGAACATGTGTACTATATATATATATATATATATATGTATATATATATATATTTATGTTCATATATGTATATAAATATATATATACATATCGTCGATCACTATTATATGTTGTGCCTATGTAGCTAACCTAAAAAACAAGAAAATTCAGTATATTCGATGGTCTTTAAGCGTAGATCGATTGAAAACTAAATGTCAGATTATATAAAAGCGCAATATACATAAACACATGCATACATATATATAAATATATATATTAGCCTATGAGCTGCTTCAAAACTTCTGTATATCATGTATATTTTCAATAACTAAAAGATGACATAAATCGCATATTATATACATACATATACACAGATATTTATAGAATATATCACAATGTGCATATATGTATGTATTTCCTAAAAAAAAAAACCGTTTCAAAACAGTTCTTCACAATATATATATATATATCATATTTGAGCTCAATGTTTAAACATAAAGATGTATTATAGTTATTAATTTGCCTAACAAATATTATAAATGCATATTATTATTATTTATATATTATTAATGTAAGCGTAAATACATATACATATATATATATACATATTTACATATAGCGCTTATATATATAAGCGTAATATATAAATATATATAAATTGAATGTTAACTAACATAAAATCAGTGCCGCCCATTAATCCACGATTACCACCATTAAGAATTAGTCAAACACACACACAGACACACCTATACAGAGACACACACACACTCACAGACAAGTATACCTATAAAGCTTAATGTATTTTCTGCATACATCTTACATACATCACAGTTTTCGCTTGATAATTGGAATTATAACAAGCTTCCCTCTATCGAGTGTCCACTGTATGTTTAGTATGTGATCAGTAGTCCCGCGCTGCCTTTAAACTTAGCACACACATTTTGTACCAGTGTGCGTACCTAAACATTAAAAGAAGCATTAAACATATATAACAAAATTTTACAAAATGCTCGAGACACTTTTGCACAAAATCGTCGCTTCTTCGGCTCTGTTCAAAACTTGGTCATCATTTAATAGCTTTAAACTTTGTTTACGCCCCCATCTCCAGCCCCTCTATACACACATATATACACACATATATATAAAAATAATTATTAAAACTTTTACATATACAAATATGTATGCCTACTTAAAGAGCTAAAGAGTTATATACATCTCTATATATAAATGTACTTAAGTGTATTATAGTTGCCTCTTGGATATATATATATATATATATATATATATATATGTGTTGTAAATGTAAAACCAACTTTATATATATATGTATGAAAAAATCGAAACATGAAAAAACTATATAAGCTACAGCGCTACAAATCTATACGTACATATTTACGAGTACTTCATATATAGAAGTCTATATATGTATATTTTACGCTTCTTGTGTTGTACATACATACATAATGTACTTATCTCTCTCTCTCTTTCTCTCTCTCTCTCTCGCTCCGTCACTTGTATTAATAACTTGTAACTAAAAATAATGTACTTAACTGCGAAGAGTGTGCAATGAAAATGAGAAACAAAGAACTGGAGAAATGAAGAAATTGGGAAATGGGAAATAATGATAAAGCGAAGCTATTAAAACGCCAGCTAGTCTAGTATGTACTGTACTACTTCAACTCTCCAAGAGTGCATTTGTAATTTGAATGAAAATACAAAATTAAACAACGCTTTCGCAACTTTACTAAAACACAGCTCAGCCAACTATTCTTTCTCTTCATATGGGGTAAGATTTTTAAAGAGACAAAAGTAAAGGTAAGATATTGTTATTATATTTACTTCAGGGTATCAATGTGAGATAAAGTGAACAAATCAAGCTTAATAATATATAATTGAACAGATCCGAGGTACTAGCTCTAATTACTCCATCTTATTATACTGCAAACCCATTAAATAGTATATAACAGGCAGAAGGAAGAACTAACAACTTCGTAAAGTATATGCTTGATCAGCATCTCTGAGGCTATGAGAACTAGAGACTTCAAGTTCGGAATTTAAGTACCCCTATATCAGCTTAAATACTTTTGCGTAAATACACCTAAGTCAACGGATCGATTATTGCCTCGATTTTTTGGTATCGATACTGGTAAACACAAATATTACTCGAAATTTAGAAATTTGCGAAATTATACTTATGATGCAAAATAAATATATTTAAAACGGGCTTCATAATGTTTAATGAAATTTGGACTGTGGACTGTGTTGAATGAAATTTGGACTGTGGACAATAATTGGCAAACACATTACAGATAGAAAACTTAAATAAAAATTCGGATATTTAATATATAATTTTAAATACTACATTTAACAGGCTCAGTGTATATCGTAGGCGAGCTAACTACGGAAACATTCTTACTTGTTTTTTTTTTTTTAACATATCATTTTTAATTAGCGTTTAAGCGGCACCTTTTAAAAACATCAGCATTTGTTGTCATTCGCGACGTAATCTTCTTTAATATTTGTAATTTTGCTTTAGAAATTCCGTGCTGATTAAATGATATTGTATTTTTCTTCGTATAATGTGTCTATCGATATTAATATGGATGAATGAGCACTTTTACTTCGCTACGATAACGATTGCCGCCGAAGGAAAAGACCAACATTGTTCAACTACCTTCGTTAATAAAAATGCAAAATTCAAAATAAGGAATAAAGTTTGTTATAAATAATATTTATTAAACTTTTTTGATAGTAGTGGGGTTCAGGTTAGGTTATTTAGGCCACCGAGCTGCACAGACCACAATTGCTAACGGGGCACATTTTCATTTCAACATCTTCGCCAACGCGTACAACGGCAGCCATGCCATTCTCCGAGTGCGTCGATATGTGGCAGTGGAACATCCAGTAGCCGGGACTGTTCGAGTTAAAGTGTATGATCGTGTAGCCGAACGCTGGCACCTGCACCGAATCCTTCAACGGTGCACCACGTCCACGACGCGGCAACGGTGTCCGACGATCAATCTGCTCTATCTGGCCAATGCGCTCCGCGCCGAGCACACCCATGCCGACCACACGGAACGTGTAGCCATGCAAATGGATGGGATGTGCCGTATTCGATTTGCTGGAAATGACAAATTCGACATTCTTATTCGCCGGCACATGGATGACATTCGAGCACTTGCAGTGACGGCTGCGGCAGTTAAAGCCAAGCGACGCCTGCTGCGAACTGTTACAGAAGAACTGGCCAATGCCCAGGTTGCGTGTCTGCAGCAAAGACATCTTCGGCATGGTGAAACTGATGTCATCCATTTGAAAGCGAAAACCCTCGCCCTGCTGCTGGAACGCATTCATGCTGGTGTAGTAGCTCACGGACGGATTCAGGGCCGGCTGCAAATGATGTGCATTGAGGGAGACCAGCGAGATGCTCTCGGCACTGTCGCCGCCAGCATCGTCGCCCAGCTCGTTAAGCATAATGCCAGGCGCATCGTATGCATAGCTCAATGTGCTTGTGTCCAATTCGCGAGTGTCAGCGTTATGGTAATGCAGGATGGCCTCCTGATGCAGCTGATTCTTGGCACAGAATGTGTAGCCCTTAATGCGGAGCCAGTAGTTGGCCACCTCCTGATTGGCGTGCAGCACAAAATCAAAACGCTCGGCCCCATGAAACATTATCTTCTGCACCTCGATGGGCTCAATGTCATTGCCATCGGTCGATATCACCACCAAATCGTGCTTGTCAATGCTCAGGCTAATGGGACAATTGGAAACACCTGCAAATATAAATATAGCGATAATATAAAAGTTGACAAATTGGTCGATGATTTAGGAATGGGTCACATCTCTAATTGAAGACTGGCATTGGAATTTTACAAGACGATTTGCGGTTTAGATTAATGCTGAATTTCCTAAGCTCTTTCTAAATTACTCAAAGTTAGTCCAGTTTTGACTCACCATTGAAGATGACACGAAAACGATACCGACCACCCCGAATGACCCGGAACGTAGAATAGAGTGTGGGCATAGCTGTGCTGTTCTTTTTCATGTTGCGACCACGTCCGTTGATGAGAATGTTCTCGGCGATGCTCTCGTCGAAGTTGTGTACCCAGTCCTGTATCATGATCACATGTTCCGTCTGATCGTAGTCGTAGAGATGTGCATGGGGATTCAATTTGATTGGCTGGCGCACAACCAGAGGTCCCGCCAAGCCAAAAGCGCGTTGATGTTCGGTGTGGCTGTGCCACCAGTTGGTGCCCACATGATCCACCTCGAAGCGGTAGCGGAACGCCTGCCCGGCCTCAATCGGATACTGGGTAACATGCGGAACTCCGTCCATGTGCGGCGTCGATCGCTGATGAATGCCATGCCAGTGAATTGTCGTCGTCTCGTGCATGCTGTTAATCACATCCGCAACGATGGTGTCGCCGTAGCACACATCAATCGACTGACCCGGCAGCTTGCCATTGACCACCATTATGAGAGACTTTAGTCCATCGGCGTATTTGCAGTCATCGTTGGCGGGTTCCTCTGCAAGCAGCTTGAATCCATCGATGTACACCTTGTCGTTCAACTTGAAACGGTATTTCGATTGTAAATATCGCTTACAGGTCTCCGCCATGGTGTCATCATAGTGGATCACCATGTAGTAGTAGCAGGTCATCGGTTGCCCTTCGACACATTCCCGTTTACATGGATGCTGCAGGTCCTTGTCTGCGTAGCGCCATTTCAAGGACTCACTTGAGGAGAGCTGTGGATATAGCTGCTGGATGCTCTCATATTTGCTTACAATTCGTTTGCCATCGGCATCTGTAAACCGAGGAGATGAACACAAATTATTGTTTTTAACTGAAACTATCCTGAATCACCTTGTATGCTGTGGATTTGGGCAATAATCAGACTGCTTATCAAAACAAATGATTTTATTAAATTCATTTGCATTGTTGAAAATATGGAAATGGAAATGTTGGGAAAAGGAGTGAATGCGAAGAATGCTTGAGCATAACTGTTGATCAATATTTGCTGTCAGTTACCTTTTGTAAACAAGTAGCAGAATCAACATTGTGCGATATTTATGAAATTGCTTAGAATTCGCTTGTCGGCCTTGTCGAAAAAATTGTCATGGTTAATTGAAGATTGTTCGCGAAGCAAAGATACAGACTACATAGACCCCAGACAAAATTCTAATTTGTGTGCATGCCCCTACAGATACTAACTGCTGATTCAATGTCAGCGAAAAAAACGGTAATATTCAATGAGTCATTGCTTTCCTTGGCCCATTTATTCTTTCCTCACGGAAGCGTCATAATCGTTGTTCTTACTTATGTTTTTGATTTTTTCCTTGCAATTTGAATTTGAATTTTTCACAGTGCTGCACAGCGATTACAGAGACAGTGTTGTAGGTCGATCCGTTGTTTACAAACGAACTATGAAAGCACTACAGTTAGATGACAGATAATGAGCGAATGAAGCTGAAATTGCAGATTGTTCCAGGTATTGTTCGTATTTATCTTTATCTACAGATAGGCAGGCACTTGTAAAATCGAAGCATTTGAGCGATAGCTGTTTTAAATTTTTTGCGTACGCTAATCAAAATGCTTCACGCGCTCGCTATATGTACATAAATATATATGCATATAAATATACATATATATATATATTTGTGTGTGTGTGTGCATGTGTATGTGGTTGGGGTATAAACAAACCAAGCCCAAGAACATAGTACTGAATTAGAATTTCATTTTCATTTACTTTTATCTCATCGCATTGGCAATCGCTTCTGTGCTTGTATGCCTGCACTTGGGGCCGTGGGCCAACCAGATTGTTGATTATGCAAAATCAAGTAAAAGAAAACACAAAATAAGGGGCGAGCGAAAAGAGCCAGCAAAATAGGCAGTGCACCGCACAAACCGCACATGAAAACAAGTTTGAATGCTTCGACAAAGAAAAGGAGCGTCATGAGCTTCATTAGGCATTTCATCTTCAAGTCAAGCGGACGCAAAACGGTTCCACTCCAGACGCCACTCAACGGACATCAACCGCAGAGATCGCTAACGACATAGAACGGTAAGGTGGCAACGCCAGCGCCACTTAATGGTTTAATGTTGTCAAAAGAATTTCACAACATTGGCGGACTTTGCTTTGCAATCGTTACAATTTTGTTTACAATAACCACATGTTAGGCAAAACGAGTGAAATGGACAACTCAGTACATTCAGCGGGAATCGCCGAGGTGCATAATGTGCCGATGAGCGTTATAAAGCGACCAATACCATCCGTTTTGGACGAGGAAAAAGTTCAGTCACTCATGGCAACGATAAATGTGCGTAAATTTGGTTGCACTCGATTAATGCTTAGTTTTAACTTTCTCTTTTTATGTTTTTTGTTGCAGTCACAAAGTAGCGAGGATAAAGTGCCACCAGTGGATATCTTGTGGATTATTGGCAGCGAAGGCGGAAATTATTATTTCAGCTTTGGCGGCTGTCATAGATTTGAAGCCCATAAGCGCCTCAATCGGGAAACCATAAAAGCGAAATTAGTCCGTTCCACTTTGGGTGATCTTCACCATTATATGGGGGGCAGTGCGCCAAAGTATTTGGTATAATTTACTTATTTATGTTATCTGCTTAACTGTTATCATGTTTTGTCTACAAGCTAGTTGCCTTTAATATACATGAATATCTTATCTTATAATAAATTGTTTAAAAATTGACAAACCACTGTTTTTGTTATTAGCATTTGAAATGCTGTAAAAGCTGTTCATTAAAATTCGATATCGATAGTTTGTTAAAAAATTTATCATCTGCGGCTTTCCTTATTGAGAAAATGATTTAAATAAGTTTGTATTAATTTGGCACTTATCATTAGTTTGTTAGAATTATTGACTCGGAAACTACAATATATATAAATGAAAGTCATAAGTATCATATCCATCAACACAACTCTTTAAATAAACTGTGAATTATAATTTATTTTTGTTGAAATATGACTATAACATATGAAATCAGACAAAACAAAAACAAAAACAAAATAAGTGATTCGATGTGTTGTTGTCAGTCACAGCAGCCAGCTCCGTGTGGTGTGCACACTCATATAAATCGATAACAACAATCGACAGCGTTTTATCGACCATCGATAGCACTGTAAAAAGGAACGTGCTGCGACAATTGTTAATCATTTAGTTCTCATTGTGAAATTAAAAGAATTCAGATACATAATAACAACCAAAATTTAAAATGTCGCAATTCACGTGCATTAGCTGCGATGCACGTTTTGCCAACGCGCAAATACAGAGAGACCACTACAAGACAGACTGGCACTGTTACAATCTGAAGAGGCGCGTGGCACAGTTGCCGCCAGTTACTGCCGAGGAGTTCCAGAAGCGTGTGCTGAGCGCGCGCAGCGCCACAGAGACGGCCATCGAGGAGCAACAGATGAGCATCTATTGTACCGCGTGTCGCAAGCAATTTGGCACACAAAAGGCACACGACAATCACCTTAACAGCAAGAAGCACAAAAAAGCCCTCACCCACTTCGAAAAGCAGCTGCTGAAGCAACCATTAGAATCACAAACAGAAACTGAAAATTCCGTTTGTATTAGAAGCATTGTTGAGCCACGTCCGCATCCAGCTTTGGCGGCAGCTGCCTCCGGCAAGGGACGCCTGGCATTCGCTGAGCGAGCGTTGCAAATGCATGCGGATGAGGCGATCGACGAGGACGATGAGTATGAGGATGTAATGGAAGAGGAGGTACACCTGCTGATTCTGCCTTATACATTCACATTTTTTAATATTCATTTTCTCGCCGCAGGTTGACTCTGATAGTTGGGATACGTTAACCGAGAATCCTCTGACTAACCGCGATTGTCTATTTTGTGCCGAGCAAAGCGACGATATGGTGGAGAATCTGAAACACATGTCACTCGCACATTCGTTCTTCATACCCGACACCGAGTACTGCACCAATATCGAGGGCCTGCTCTACTATCTGGGCGAAAAAGTAGCCAACTATTTCATCTGCCTGTGGTGCAATGATCGCGGCAAAACCTTCTATTCCTTGGATGCGGTGCGCAAGCACATGGTGGACAAGGGCCACTGCCAGATGCTGCATGAGGGTGTCGCCCTGGCCGAATATGCCGATTATTACGATTACAGCTCCAGTTATCCCGATAATGTAAGTCTATTCAGTCATACACATATATAAAAACACCTCGGCGGTAAAATAGGTGTCAAGTCGAGCACCATGCTCCATGCACGACTGCTTCGTTAGTTCGATCTTTTTTTTGCGAAACAAATTTGTTTGATTATCATCATTCTAGAGAATGTTGTCTTTTTCGTCTGTTTCACTTCTTATTCAGAGAATGCTTACTTCTTATAAACCAATACAAAGTTTTTACCTCCTTAAAATTTTCTGTTCTAATTAAAGGAACAGGATATTCTATGAGCTACTGGTTAATTTCTTCCTTGATCTTAAAACTTAAACTCTATTTTCTATTCAAGGCCCTGTGGTGGTGTCCTTGACGAGTTTAATATAATTTGACAGCTCAGTTAAGCCTTTATTTAAAATATAATATATATTTAAATCTTATCTTTTGCAAACAAAATCAATAGAGAAATTAAAGTTTTCTTGATTTTTTGTTAATGTCCAGCTCAATATGCACGAATTATAATAATATGAAAAGAAATGTGCCAAATAATTTGATTTGATGTGTTTATTCATATTTTCGAGTGAATATATTGTATTTTGAACATGTTATATATATACAAAGAATGCACAAGTTGTCGTCTTCACAGTTATTTTACTGTCCAGGTGTGTGTAACAATCGCATCGAGAACTTTATTTAAATGTCTTTCCGTCTCTTTCTCTCTCTTTCAGAAAGAGGGCATGGACATTGATGAGGAGGTTGTTCCCGATTTGCTGGATGGTGAAGGATACATGATGATATTGCCGTCGGGCGCATCGATTGGCCACCGTTCGCTGTTGCGCTACTACAAGCAGCGGCTGCAGCCGGAACGCGTTCTGCCACTCAAGAAATCCGATCGCAGGTTGCATCGCGTGCTGAGCGAATATCGCGCTCTCGGCTGGACGAAGACGCAGGAGAAGGAGGCGGCGCGGAAGGCACGCGACATTCATTTGATGAAACGCGTCCAGTCAAAGTGGCTAATGAAGCTGGGCACCAAGGCCAACAAGCTGCAGAAACATTATCGCGCCCAAGTGCTCATGTAATCAGCAACCACAAACAAACTAAAATAAAACTAAAACAAAAAATCGTGCGGCTCTTTTTTTTGTTCTCGCTTAAAATTTTTTCATTTAAAATTACAGCTTTTTCTCTTTAAATAAAATTACATAATTTAAATTAAAAATTAAATAAAATTTACTTTTGATTCTGTATAGGTAAAATTATACACGTTATCTTTACACTTATTTATTAAAACTAGGTAAAAAAAAAAAACATGAAACTAATTCATAGAAGTTGCTAACGGTAAGCTAGAAATGAGCGATGAGTGTGTGTGTGTGTGTGTGTGAGCGAGCCGGCTGCATTGTGTTCGTATGTGTGAGCGTGACTTAAATAAACCGATAAAAGTGCGAGTCGATGTGTCTGATGAGTGATGAGTGGCTTGTGTATATTTTAGCTAGCTGTGTTGTGTGGGTGTGTGAGTGTGTACGCGTGAGTGTGTGAATGGATATGCAATAAATAGCAGTGCTGCTGGCTAACGGAAGATCCGAAGAACCGAAGATCAGCACTCACCCACACACACACGAACGAGAGAAAGAGATTTGTATATGTGTGAGTGTGTTTGATAAAAAAAAAAGCGGATAATAAAAATTAAGACTAAAAATTAAAGAATTAATAGTTAGAAGACGGCAGGTAACGCTAATGTATAACTACAGGATTCTGTTGAACACATACGCCCACCATGGGCGAAGATGCAGACGTTTCGCTGCTGCTGGCGCCCTGCGTTGAGCTGCTGACGATGCCGCCGCTACTGCTGCTGCTGCTGCTGCTAATATTAATGTTAATGTTAGCCGATGATGCTGGCATCGCTGCCGACGATGCTGCTGATGCTGGCAGTGGCATTGGCATTGACATTGGCAGCGGCTGCGGATGATACAGCAGCGCCGTATACGAGGCCGGCCTAGAGCCAGCCGGCCCGCCGGCAGCAGAGGCGCTAATAACACTCGAATCCGTCATCATCAGATGCGAGGTGGCAGCGGACATATTGCCATAATGATGCATTAGGTCTAGTGGCAGCGATGCCGGCGCATAGCTGCTGTGATGTGCTGGCGGCTGCATTTGCAGCTGCAGCGGCAGTGGCAGAGCATGTTGTTGATGTTGCTGTTGTTGATGATGTGCGGCGGGTGGTGGCAGCGGCGGCAGCAGCAGCGACGACGACGACGAAGATAACAACGGCGGCGGCGCTGCTGCTGATCCGTTATGCTTAATGCTGCTAAAATTTGTATGCGCGCCACCAGCGCTGTTGCCACGCATGCGTCCAAATGGCTGCTGACCAAGACGCAGCGCAGTCGCTGCCATAGCCGCAGCCGAGACTGTCGGCAGCGGCGGCGGTGGCATCTGTTGCGCATGCGGCGGATCACAGTCCATTGCGTGCGCATAACTGTTTGCCATGTTGTTGTACATGTTGCGGCGGCTGTTGCTGTTACTATTGTGGCTATTGCTGGTGCTGTTGATGTTAATGTTATTTAAGCTATTCAGACTGTTACTGTTATTGTTGTTGGTCACTGCTGTTAGTGTTGGCTGCGCCTGCAGACTGAGCGCCGAAAAGTTCATTGATGCTGTGCTGCTTTTGTTGTTGTTGCTGTTGCTTGTGTGATGCAGTAGCAGACCTGCAAATGTAAATGTTGAAGAGAGTTCAATCAAAGCCAGTGCTGTAAATATGTGTGCTGTACAATAAACAACGCAATGTTGCCACACTGCAATAGTTTGGATTTTTTATGTTTTTTTTTTTTTTGTTGATTATATCATAAATTTTTATTGAAGGGATTTTTCGCTTTTTTTGCAAGTTTTTTTTTTGTTTTGCTTTAATTTTTTATTTTTTTGGTTTTTTTTTTTTTCATTTTAATTGTTTTTAACTTATTATAAGTAATTATTCGTAAATTATTTCATACTCATTAAACTTAAACCATCAGCTTTATGTTTATATTTATATAAATGCCACATATGCGTGAGAGTGTGTGTGTGTAAGTTTGTATATGTGTGTAAGTTTTGTGTGTGTGTAAGTGTGGATTGTTTGAGTAGGTGTGTTGTGTGTGTTTTGGTTTTTACCATGCACTTTCATTGTGATTGCATCTGAACTTGGTATTTAAACGTTTCTAAACAACTAAATGCATTTTATTTCAAACCAGTTTTTCTATCAGTTTTGTAATTTATTCGTTTTTCGTGATGTTTTTTCATTTATTTTTGGTTTGTTTCAATTTTTTCTTGCAATACTGATTCGTTCAACGGACATAGCTCCTTTAATTCTGTAAATTTCGTTTTGTTTTTTGTTACGCTCTTTTATTATTTATCAGAAAATCATACAACACATACATAGAAGCATGCATGTCGAAAGTTGCATGTAGCATGTGGCATGTGGCATGTTGTAAGTGCTTCACTCGCACGCTGGTATGGTGCTGTTAGTTAACATAGGCTTAACAGTAAGATCTTGCTGCATACCTTAAGGTTTGTCAGATCCATTTCGCCTTGTTTCGTACTTTATGTGTTTTTTATTTTTAATGTTTTGGTTTTTGGTATTCTTAAATTTTGTTGCGTGATTTCTAAATATGGATTGTGGTATTCCTCATTTGCCTAAATCTAAAATGCTTGCAATTCATTTTCAAGTTTCTTTTAGTATTCGTTTTTGTTTCGATTTTTGTATTGATTTTTTTTTTATTTTTATTTATTTATTTTTTTTTTTTTATTATGTTTTACGTAATATTTTTAACTAAATTGTGTATACATGTATTTTTGTCTGTGTACATCTATGAATGTATGTAAGTATATGTGTGTGGCCGTGTGTATGCATGTATGGAAGTGTTTGTATATATTATGTTTCCAACTTAATCTTTTAACACTCTTGTGCGGTGTTGCTTTAAATATTTTACATAAATCTTTGAAGTCGTTTTTTATTTATATATTTGTTAAATTCTTGAATTGTTTACTTGGGGCTTCTGAAAATGCATCTCACATTATTTCCCTCTTTGTTTGGCTGTTTTTCTGTATGCCTTTGCCGTTCTCTGTTTTTGCTTGTATTCAAAATCAATTGATTTTTCTTCTGTTCGTTTTTCGCACTTTTAGTTAATTTATATATAATACAGCATATGCATATAATATGTTTGCGAATACATACTGATTCGTTAAATGCTAAGGTTTCCATTTAGTACTGATTTAAGTTTCTTATGCTTGCTATAGATTTCTCTGATTCCATTTGAGTGTTATGTACTTTAATTTGCCCCTAAACGATAAACTTGCAACCTTGATTACTATTCTGCTGCTGCTGCTCCTGCTGCTCGCTGATTTCATTTCGTCGTTTATTTTATTTTATATTATTTATTTATTATATTCTTTATTTTTACTTTCTTTTTTTTTCTCTTTGTTTCTATTTTTACATGCCTAAATCTATGATTTGTGTTTAGATTTGGTAATTCGCATAATATTTATCATTTTTATATAAATTAAAAACTTGAAGTATGTTGCATGTTATGATGAACGTGCCAACATTCACTTATTTAACATTGCGTTTACCAAATAGAATAAGCACAACTTTTTCAAAGATTTCTTCACGTATGCAATGTATACATACATATGTGTGGCTGCGGGTGTGTCTGTGTGTGTGTATATAAAAGTATATGAGAATAGGACCCGGAGAAGGGAGAGCGAAAGGGTGCAGAATAGAAGGAAATTGCTGCCTCTTGATGTGAGCAGTAAAAAAGATTGTTGCTCAACTGTGGCATATAGATAGAATCCATCATATATATCTCGATACCCTGAACCCATTAAAAAAAAGGCGTAAAAAGGGTGAGTACCCTAGCGCCAGCCAGCTAAGGGTCAGATCGGGCTTGTGAACAATAATATGCGCTGCATTCGTTTTTTGAATCTTTAGTTAAGTTATCCTGCTTATATTTGGGTGCAAAACTTTTTAAGGGAAAATTTGCCAATAAAATAAAAATATGTTTAACAGTTGGGTTCAGGGTATATCGTGGTCGAGCTCACTTGACTACAGCATTCTTATATGTTATGTATGTACAATAATGTACGTGTGTGTCATTTTCTGCTCGAGAACGAGATTCTCTCTAGGGTGTATTGTGTGTGAGTGTTTAGGGGAACAATAAAACATTAAATAAATGTGAATTAAGACTTCAAATGCGTCGAAGAGAGCTAATCTTTTGGTTTCCTTTTTGGGTTTGTTATGTAGATATCACAAAAAGCGGCGCTTGGACATAATGTATAAAAATGTTGCCACTAATTTTAATTACACAAGACAAAAGAACAAGACAACTGAGATCGACTCGAACAACAAATTTTTAACATATACACACAGGCAAACACACACACTCACACAAGGAAGTTGTGCTATTGAGCGAGAAAGAATGAATGCGACAAATATAAATTGTTGTTGTGATCGAGTTGTTTTTAGCATTTCCTTTTGCCTATTGAACTTTGTTTGGTTTTATTTTTGGAAGAAATATTATCATCGTCAACAGTGTTACAACTATGTATGTATGTATGGGGTATCAGTCTCAGTTAACAAAAGCCTAAGAGCTCGTTTTGCTGCGATTCGAATAAGACAAACAGTGCAGAAAAATCCCTTTGGGCTTTTTTTTACATGCACACAGCCACAGCTTAAGCAGCTTAACAGTGCTCTGTTAACAGTGGGAGCGGGGCGAAGTAAACAACCAAGAGTAAATGGCAAGACAAAAATGCATATGTATTTGTTAACAGTTGAGTGAGCATGTAAGTGTTTGTGTGAGAGTGTTATACATTATTGCTGTTCTTTTTGCTATTGCGCAAGGAGTAGGGCGAAGAATGCAAGTACTTTGCACTTGTGTGTGTGTATGTGTCTATGTGTGTATGTCAGTATGTATGTATGTACGTATAATTAATCTATACAGAAGAATGTATATATGTATACATGTATATGTGCTTGTATTTGCTGTTATTCTCTTGTTGCTTGATTTGCTTGCCTTTAGTTATTACGCGGTGAGATTTATAATAATGTACTTTTAAATTATATTGTTATTTCTTATTAGATATACACGAATAATATACATATACTCATCTATATATATATATGCGTATATATATTTATGTATGGCAGTCATTAAGAAAGTCGTTAAGGATTCCTTGTTTTATGTTATGCTTAAAATTTTAACACATTTTGTAATTTTTAATTGTTTTGCTTAAATATACAGTTCTATGGCCCTAATTGCTTATAAGTAAATGCTTAGCCGTCAGCGTCATTTCATTAAAAAATATTAATTATTATAACGATAAATGAAACGAACAAAAAATGCAAAAGAATTACAATTAACATTCGATTGTTTTTTTCTTTCAGTTGGAGCGTGTCTAAATTCAAGTCCTATTTATATGTATTCTAGGTGCAAAAAAAAGTTTGGTATATGTATATAATATAATCACATACATATGTGTGTGTACACATATATATAATTAGGTATTAGAAAAAAAAAAGTTTATCGCGCCACACATTAGGAAAAATGTTACGAGTAGCTGGAGCCTCTGGTTAAACAAAAAAAAAGCCAGTGGTGCCTATCGATTACAAACATATCGATGGCACAACGGCCGATGCGATTCGGGCTTAACTATTTCCACTGGTGCTTTTCTAGACGATTTCGATTTGCAGTCAGTCGGTTACCGTTACTGTTACTGCAAGTGCTTTTCTTATCCTGAGACCTAATTTGCCGTTGCTTTTGTTGTTGTAGTTGTTGCCGATGTTGCTGTTGCTGTGGGTGTTGCTGACGTCGCCTCTGCTGGTCATCGGCGCTCATCTGGAAAGGCGATTGTTGTTGGATGTTGTCGTTTTTCGATGAATTTGTTTTATTATAATTATTTAATTATATATAAGATTTTAAGAAAGAGAAAGCATATATTTGGGACATAAATTAGTTGATATTTATTTCCTTGCTTTTGCATTTTCAATGTAAACGAAACAAAATAATAATAATAAAAACACTACGTTTGACAGCACTGTTTTTTGAATAGGGTGCTACCTCTAAGAAACAAAATAACACTTACAGTTAATGATAATTATATGCTTAATCATACATGTATATACTTATGTAAATGCAACTAAATTTATATCGTATTGTTCAAATAATAATCATAAATATAATATAAATTATATATGTATAATTGTAATATATACGTATTCAGATTTTTAAATATTTTGTTTTCGCACTTTTAGCTACAATTTAAAACACTTTTAAATAATTACCATAACAATTTTTTTTAGCTTAATTAAAAATCATAATAATAATAATACAAAATATATATAATATAATGCAATCGAATTTGTTCTTTGAGGCACGCACACACACATAAAGATACTAAACACATAAACAGGTCAGGGACAGACATGCAAACATGATTAACATTAAACAAAACGCACTGTAAACTAAAATAGTACAAAAGTGTTTTACTATAAATACTTTAAAATTATTATGTGCTATAAGATATTTGAAGTACGAAAAATTCAAATCCGTTGCAGAGCTAATGAGCGCATCTATTCTGATTTGGAAAAACTATCGAACACGATTTTATGATTTTCATTGATAATATTTTCGATTTTAAACCATAAGCCATATTAAATGTGATCTTTAAAATTCATTGAGAACCATTTTGATTATCAAAAAAAAAAACGATAATATCTATTAGGGATAAATATTGTCAGATATCAGAGCCCACTTGGGAGATGGGCACACGCTCTGCAATGGTTTTCAAATCAAAGAACTCTACCAAGTTGTTTGTAATTTGGCTTGAGAGGTCGGCTCGCTAATGCGATGAACATCCGAATCGTGATTAGGCATTTATAATGATATTGGCTTAATCACGCATTAACCTCCAGCCGACAAAACAAAAACGGTCAAGCAAAAACAAAACGAAAAATTTGAAAATTCAGACAGCATTTTCTACAGGGCAAGTGTTGTTTAAGGATATTTAGAAAAAACCAAAAAAATAAATAAAAACAAAATGAAAATATGGCGAGAGAGGCAAAAAGGAGCAGTCGCTCCAGAGAGTTGCTCCATTATTGGATTTTACTCACCTAGACATTTGGGATCAATGCCGACGCCACCAGCTGATGATTGCTGCTGTTGTGTTGAGGCGCCGTTGCCATTGCCATTGCCGCCACCAGTTGAGGAAGAGTTGGAAGCGATGATAGCTGCTGCTGCAGCTGCACTGGAGGAGACAACGCTGCTGCTACTGCTGCTGCTGGCGCCAGGTGCGTTACTGCCAATTCCAGAGTTGTTGCCATTGCCATTACCGCCGGTGGCGCCACCAGCGACGCCGCTGTTGCTACCGCCAGCTGAGCCTGGACCGCCGCCGGGGCCGGTGTTGCTGCCATTACCACCGGGGCCCCCGCTGCCAGCCGACGATGAACCGCCGGGGCCGCTGCCGCTGCCGCTGCCACCTGTGCCGGCATTCGCAGTGGCGCCCGCGCCGCTCGTATTGGTCGACTCGTCCGTGGTGCGCTTGAAAAAGTTGTGCTGCAAGGCAAAGTACGGTGTGACGCGCGTCTTGGGATCGAAGTCCAGCATGCGTAATATTAAATCCTTGAACTTTAGATAATCGGCCACCGAATGACCGGGCTCATCCAGACGACGACCGGCCGGGCCGCCCGTATCAACGCCTAGTATCTCGTGAAGTTTGCGGGAACCGGGCGGCTTATATTTGCGCCCATTGAGGGTCTTCTTTAGCACATAACCCTCGGGTATACTCCTGTCAAAGAACTTGCGCGTCTTGTGCGCCTGATCCAGCATATACTTGGGCGGCATGCCCAGCACCTCGACAATCTTGTTCATCTGATCGAACTCGTTGCAGCCGGAGAAGAGCGGCTCTCCCGTATGCATCTCGACCAGAATGCAGCCCAGCGACCACATATCGATAGCCAGATCATATTGTATGCCCAGCAGCACCTCCGGTGACCGATAAAACCGCGACTGGATGTACTGATAGATCTATTCAGAGAGAGAGAGAGAAAGAGAGTGAGATAGATAGATAGAGAGAGAGAGAGAGAGAGAGAGAGAGAGAGATATTATGAGTAAATCTGTAACATGTTATTAATTTTATTTAATAATTAATTTTATGTTAATACCATTCAATGCTAACTTTAAAGATCTTCGATATCTCAATAATCTTAATCTTGAAATAAACCAATTCTTGTTTATATCTAAATTTATTTAAATGCAACAAAAATATGCCGTTCACATCGAAAAATTTGAAAAAAAAAAAAATAAAAAAATAAATAAAAACAAAAAAACAAACATGGAATTCACATATAATTTTAGCTATTAAATAATCGTTAATGCCCATAAGAAATACACAGTTGGACAAATTTAGATCTAGCATATTGATAAGATGTCGGTGGGGAGGGGAAGTGCAGTTTACTTACTCGCTGGCCCAGCTGACATGAGCTGCCAAAGTCAACAATTTTGATGGCCGATCGCTTGGGATTGCATAGCAATATGTTCTCGGGCTTCAGATCACAGTGTATTATATTCAGTTCGGGTGTGCTCAAGAACAGGAGCGCCGTGCAGAGTTGCTGCGCAAATTTGCGCGTGAGGTTCAGCGAGACTCCACGGAAATTGGTGTTCCTTAGCAGATCGTATAGGTTATACGATAGCAGCTCGAATACGAGGCACAGATGATTACGCCACATAAAATGACGCTTGAGCTTGACTATATTATGCGAAAGAAAAGATAACAGATTTTGAGCTGTATTGGCAACACATATACATGTATATATATATATATATATATATATATAATACATACCGATATAGTATTTATTTTCAGTATCCGCACGATTCATCATCTCGAGCAGCTTGACTTCGATTTGTGCCTGATTTAGGAACGGTTTCTTATTCTTAATTATCTTGATTGCCACGTGGCATTGCTCCTCATGATCATAGGCCTTAACCACCTGACCAAAACTGCCCTTGCCTGCAATTGCAATTCGATTATTATATATATAATTCACAATTTACGTTTGAAATTATCATGAAAATACTTACCGATTAATGAATCAATCTCGTACCGATCCAGAAACTTTTCGCCATTCTTAATTATATAATCGTGATTATCATCGTCATAGCCATCGTTATATAATTTGCGCTCCTTTTTATTTGACGAGTCATCGTCGCCCTGTGTCTGCTGTGCACGTCGCTTCTTCTTCGCGTAGTAAACCTTAGCGACAAGAGAAATATATCAGAATATATATAAGAAAATAAAAATAAACAAAATATTTGTGTGCATAAATGATTTGTGTTTGTTTTCAATTCCATATTCTCTTTTATTTGTTTAATCGTGTAGTTTCATGATTTTATTTTGTAATGAATAAATTCGAAATAAATTATCGATAATTGCAACATTTAATTAAATTAAGAAAGCTGTTTCAAAATTTAATCACCCATTAAGACCCTTATTCGATTAAATTTGATTTGAAATCATAAATTTTCCTCATTAACGCTCTACCAGTGTTGTATTTAAAAAAAATTCTGAATTTCGATTGAGATCAACCGTCAAACATTCAAAGTCATTCGGTCTCCACCCCACCCTGCCTGACTCACTGTGGTAACACGCTATGTTCTAACTTTCCCTCCCCTCACATTCACGAGTTGACTACCCACACCCGGCCCGCCTCATTGGCTTAGCGAGAAATGTGTTGTATACTGCAGCTGCGATAGAAAGCAGAAAAGTTGTTGCTAACCACGCATGTGAGCGTCGGTGCGAACGAGAGCGCTGCTCGCCGCTGTGTAAGCAAGCAGGCTGAAATGAAGGGTGAGAGAGCAGCACGAGAGCCATTGTGCTTCTTGCAGCGTTTTACAAAAACAGCATTGATGTAACCACATAGGGAGAGCACGAGAGCGAGCGAACGAGAGAGGGAGAGAGAGCGACAATTTCAACAACGCCTAAAAGAAGGCAGCACACAATGACTGAGCCTGGTATTTTTGGAGGGGGCGGCGTTGTTGAAATAAACGTGGGGAGCGCCGTACTGAGAGCAATGCTCGAAAATGGGTGTATGCCAGAGCAAGTGCCAGTGCAGACAACGTAGTCGACTTTTATCGTTGTTGTTTTTGTTTGTTGCCTGGCAATGACGTTTTCTAGCACTGAACCACGTCACAGTTAATCGCTATGCTGCGCTCTTTTCAGCTCGCACCCTCTCTCTCACTCTATTTCTCTCATTTCTGTCTGTACGTATGTATTTGCTGTCGCCAGCATTTGTGCAAAACTGTAGCATACTCTACAGCGCCGCAGTCGCAGTCACAGTTAACGACAGCAGTAAACGTCAGCGTCAACGCAAGCGTCTCCGTATGAGCTGATAAGGCTATGAAAAGACCAACAATGTAACAAGTAACGGAGCTTAACAGCGCTTTGACTGCTTGCTTGCCGGCTTGCCTTTGACCACAATTTGCCAGCCCATTAATTGCAGCTGTGCATCAGCTTTGCATGGCAATTATAATTATAAGCCGCATCAGTCTGGCCTTTTAGCACATCTGATAAGCCACTGATTTATTGACACATCGATTCGATTGTTTCCTTTATCTGGTCTCTTTGCCTATTTAAGCGATATAAACAAACTATCGAAATCGATTATGATTATCAGTATGCATACTGGAGAAACATCATCCGATTAACAGCTGTGACGTTGATAGTATTTACTGCTAACACCATAATATATCACAACAAAGTAGTGTTAACTTCCTTTGGCTGCAGAAGACACCACCAACCATCAGCCATCATTTTTAGTAGCGTGTCGAGAAATAACGGCATGCGTCGCCAATAATCAGTTGGCTACATTTTATATTCCAGTCAAGGGGATCAAGGGGGTCAAGGACAAGTGTCAGACGGCTAGCTTGGGTAAAGCTTCAGCATAAAATGCTTGCTGATCGAAAGCCAAGTTACTGATAAAAGTATTGATGCTGCACCAGATATGTGTGTGTGTGCGTGTATGTGTGTATGTGTATGTGTGTATGTGTGTATGTGTGTATGCGTGTATGTGTATGTGTCTGTGTGTGTGTATGTGTGTGTGTGCGCGTAGAAGTACTTACCTCATTGATGTGTTTGTAGGTCTTTATCAGTTCGACGCTGAGCTTGCGCAACGGTGCCATGGCCGGATCTCGAAAGTGTGTGGGAATGCGTGCCTGCATGGCTCGCACCTCCGACGAAGACGAAGGACTAGAGTGCTGTATTGCAAGGATGAGGATGAGTCAGTTCGGTTATTGTAATGTAGTGATTAATCCAAAATATATACTCACATGATGCATGACATCACGATGCGTGGCAGGCAGTTCCTCTTCGACCACAAAGCGGCCATAGAGCGGCGCATGGCGCTGTCTGCCACCGCCGCTCCCGCTGCCCTGCGAAGTGTCCACGGCGCCCGCACTGGAACCATATCCAGCGGATACTAAAACAAACACAGAGAGAGAGAGAGAGAGTGTGAGAGATATTGACCATGTCGATATTTCATAAGAATACATCATTGAGTGTTCACAATCAAATTTGAGATTGCCTGACTAGTAGCCACCCTGTAGTTCAACATTTAAACACATTTATCTTTCCTTAGATCGGTTGTCACTTTCAGTGAGTCAACACTAAACAAAAAAGATTAACATAAATTTAAAATTATAATGAAAACTTCTTCACTCACTCGATCAAATAGGTGAGATGCAATGATTATATAAGCATTATAATTGCATTTGGCAATTATGATTATGATTATAAGCGATGCAAAAATCGTCTAGGTCTCGATTATCGATAAACGATATCGAGATGTATCTGTAACGAGCACCTATCATTGACTAAACACTTGAGGTATGTATATAACAATATATGTATATGGCACATCTTAGCAAATACTATATATGTATGTATGTATGGCAAGTGTAAGATCAAACAGATTGCCAAAATCGATGTTGATGGACGTTGCTGTCCGTAATGATATGTATGTATTTGTATTCCTCCTTGTTATGTTCTGTTCTGGTTATGTGTGGTTCATTGACCGACCCTTTCTGGGGTGCGCTGGCGATTGCAGCACCTGTCTTGTATAGCGCACACCTGAAGAGGCTGCTGTTGCCAAACACCGACCGAAGGAAGCCCAAAATACCTTTTGATTTAAATTTAGAACTAGACACAAATCGCCCAACATAAATTATTACACAATATACAGAAACGAATGCATATATATACAATTTGTTTTGTCTCTCTGTTTTGCTACTAGTCAAAAATAGCACAAAAGGGTAGCGGATGCTGTAAAGTGGGGGTTGGATGTTGGGGTACAAGACATAGACACGAAATTGATATTGCATTTCGCAATTGCCGACAAGCGCAGCAAAGAAGAGCAAATGAAAATTGACATCTTATGGCGCATAGCAACGATCGCAATGGCAGCAATGGCAGCAATGTCCCGCCCACACCAGCTAATTCATATCTAAGTGTGTGTGTGTGTGTGTGATCGGACTAGATAAAACTGATTTGTAATATCAACAATATTCTTAAATTTAATATAAGCTTCATTCATGCGCATTGAAAGCTTTTGACCCTGCCAGTTAGCAAGCTTAGCTTGAGCTTTTAGCTGAGAGAGAATTTTCTGGCATTTCCTGATTGTTGAGCTTAAACTAACGGTGCATCAATAGAATGAAGTAAAAAAGGAATAGGAAAAGAACTAGAAATTGTTGACTGCTGTTCATGTTAAGTTAATTTTGAATTTATGCTTACAACCATATTGTGCTTGCTGATTCTGATGTTGTTGCTGCAAATTGTGTTCCGATTGATCGGCGATAGTTGCCCTGAATTTTGAACTGGGATTTATGATGGCGAAACTTCTCTTCACTGTATGCTGACAGCCAATTTGAGCCAAATAATGAGGCTGGTGCAGCTGATGCTGTTTTTGTAACTGATGCAACTGCAATTGATAGTGCGCAGTGTCGCAGCTGTCGAAACCATTGAACCTGCTGCACCCACTGCTCCATTTGCTCAGCCGTGGAGCAAAAGACGGACACGGACGCTGACATTGTGTTGCGGCTGCTGATGCTGCTTCTGCGGTGTTGTATAACCAATCGTTGGAGCCATTGACTCCAGCTGGGCCAGCAGCTGTGACCATTGAATGGGGGTTCGCGACCGCCACATGGCCACTGCCACTGCCAACATCAACGTCAAAATCAACGTCAGCATCAACGTCAACGTCAACGGCTGTGGCAGCAGCGCCGTTCATTGACTGCCAATAGAGCAAAGTCGTTGCTGCCGTTGACATTTTGATTATGGAGGCGCAGGGGGTAGGCGGCGGTGGTGTAGAAGGGGATGGCGTCAACGTATCGGAAGATAGCGTGTTTCCGATATTAATGACTATAAAAATATTTCTTCCTAATTCGCGTTATATCTGTTTTCCTTTTTGCCTTCCTTCTTTCGGTTTTTTTTTTTTGCTTGTTTTTTAGTGTAATTTTATTGACTCTCAGCCACAGAATGCAAGAAAACGTTGCGTTGACTACGCTCCTCTCCCTTCCCGTTATACAGTTTTATGTTGCACTAAATTTCACACACACACATATTTTTACTATTTGCAAATAAATAAAACGGAAAGAATTTTTATTTAATTTTCTCTTCCGTTGCTCTGACATCAAGCTACAATTTATTAACTTATGCACTGTTCGCCGACTATTTGGAGAATCCATTTGACAAATATATTTATGCACATATATATGCATATAGATATAGATTCATATATATATATATTGATATGTGTGTATATATGTGATTTCGTGCCGACTACTCGCGCGATCTGCGTCGCGTGAGATTTCAACGCGAACTGCGTCAATTTTTTTTAGCTGGTCCCAAATTCAGCTAACAAAACAACTAACAGCAGAAGCTAAAAACTAACAACTAACAGCTAGACAGGCAGCTACCCTGAAGAAACGCGTCTGTTTTATTTATATATGTCGAGACGTTGTCTCGCTGCATTTCTGCTTCCGTTGCCAAATCGTCAAAAATGCTCATCTTGAATGCTAATGCCGATGCTGATGTTAATGCTAATGCTAATACCGATGCCGATGATGATAATGGGCAATCGGAATATGCACTCTGATCTGCAATGGCCAACAAAATGCAGCATCTGATCGATTGACTTCAACACTTACACACAATTTGTATGCGGCTGCCAATATCATATTTTTAACTCTAAAAATTAATGCATCATTTGAAAAATGTTTATTTTAGAATTTGTAATACAACCAGATTCCTGATCAATTGTTTTATATAGCTGTGTTTATTTTATGTGATTTGCAGTTTTATTACTTCAAGTTGTCCAAGAAATTTGATGAGCCAAACAACAAAAATGGAAAAACAATAGAAACAGCTTATTTGCAGCTGGGTTTTCTTTTTTGCAAATATATCATTTGCCTTGCTTTGTTTTCGCTTTATTATTGATATGCTTTTGTTGATCCTTATTTCTAGCTTTAACAATAACAAAAGCTCCAATTACCCGGCTGACGACACTCAACGTGAGTTTACATATGTATGTATGAACGAATGTGTGTGTGTGTGTGCGTGTGTGTGTGTGTGTGTGTGTGTGTGTGTGTGTGTGTGTGTGTGTGTGTGTGTGTATGTGTTTATATCCAAATAAATATATAGCTGCTTTATGTGAAACATCTACACGCACATATTTTACGGCTTCTCCGATTAGACGATGAAGTCGGAAATCAAAAGTAAATTTATTGCTAATTTTATTTCACTTTAATCGCGCAGCAAATCAATTGGTTTTTACTCTTTAACAAATTTTTAAATCATTAAAAAAAAATTTATTTTTCTTTGGAAGAAGATCCTAACTTTGAAATAACATTTGAACACAAATCAGGGTATTAAACCATCGGCAAGTTTGATTTTAAAAATTTATCGCCTGCCAATTTACTTAGATATGGACCTAAATTGAGTCTTCCCCTGCCCTGCATTTTGATAATAGTTGCCACACTTTGCCATGCCATGCTGCAAGTGTGTGTGCTAATAGATATTTTTAGAATTCGGGGAGGCACGTTGCAATCTGCGCACTCGTCTTCGCTGTCCTCGTCGCCGTCTTCTTCTCCTCGACCCCATAATAGTGTAGCCACCACATTTTTGTGGCAAAGGGTGTGAAGGAGAGGAAATAGTTGCAGAGTGGCGGAAGAGGAAGCAAATGAAATGTATTTCGCACTGATTCTTAAGAATCAGAGTTATCAGGAAAGTCACCCATCACATTTTGTGTTGTGTGTGACTGCCGCCTCTGCTCGTTTGTGACTCATGAATGATTATTATTGTTTGGTTTGTGTTGTTGTTTCGGAAATTAGAAGCCACTTGACAAACTGAGAGGCAGACGGCGCCACTGATATCGCAATTCGTGGAATGAATGCACTAAACAAATAAAGGGGAAGTCTCTCAAGTGCAACAGGCACCAACTACTATTACTAATTTAGTATACACAAACGCACGCGCACAGACACACACACAAATGCAATGGCTGGCTCCTCCCAATGGCCAAACAAAAGGTAAGTGATAAGTGTGAACTGTACTCATGCCTCACTCACGATGAAGCGAGACAGCAACAGGTGTAGCTATCGAGCAGCATCTGCTTGCTATGGGATTCGACACTAAAAGTTGCAAGCACACACCGAATAATGTTTCGATATAATTACGATACCTTGTTTTAAATTAAAATACATTACTATTATCAATTAAATATTACGATTGCAGCAGCATTTATAGTCTACACACACCGGAAAAGTATTACATTTAAGAGGGAACTCTTTTCATTTTGGTGACTAAGGTTTTTTGACTATCGTTTCCAAACAAATTAATCCTAATGAAGTAATGCAAAGTTTTTTCCTATCTTAAAAATTTGTTGTTCTAATCAAAGGAACTTTCCTGAATATTCTTATTCGAGGCCATAACATTTCCAATTAATGACTCAATTGATGACTCCTGGCCCCTCGCTACTATATTTCTTAAAGTGTAAATCGATAAATTCGCATATCTCCCAAAATGATTAAGAAAACTTGCTGTTAACACTCTTTAAAAATCGGCGTTTCAATTTTTAGACCTCAACCACAGGATTTCACCAGGAACTTCGACACTGGAAATCTAAATGGATCATGTTTTTCACAAATTGTTTGCTAAAGTCAACGAATTTGAAAGGTATTAAACATTCAACAATTCAGAAAATGCCCATTCACACATCCAAAATCGATAAATGCTCCCAGAGCTAGTATTTTGCCGATAGTTATGCCTGACACGAAAGTTCGTTTTGTTAGGGAAACATCCTTTGTTTCCCGTTTATCGATTTCCAATATCAATAAATTACACAATCGCAAAATCGTATAAAGAATATACATATGCATATTATGAATCATATATATATTCTTACCTAACTTTCTTTAAGATCGGATAAGAAACTCCCAAGTTATTGTCAACAAAATGTTCCCATGTTTATTTTATGTCTACTAGCAGCCGCAGCATTTCCTGTATACAATAACATACGAGCGCATGTGTGCGAAAGAGATGGCATGATAATGATAATTAATATTGTTTTGTGTGTATTCTGCAGAATCGTGTTACCTACGATTGTATATATGTATATATGTATACATATAATATATACAAATAAATATATAATTAATTTCGAGTAGAAATCTGAAGTTTTGTACTTACATTTCTGTTTGTTCTTATCCATAACGGCGCCGCTATTCGTATCCTCCAATCTATACATGGGGATTGTGTTGTTGGTTTAATGCTTTATGCTTAAGAATTATTGGCTATATACCTGGATGTAGGTATATATATTGCATACATACGCATACGTATTGGTGTATGTATTGATTTATAATACACATATATATGTGTATATATATATATATACATATATATATATATATATTGCGTTATTTGTTCAAATAATTTGCGTATATTGTTAATTTTTTGCGATTTGGTTGTTTTTTTTGTTGTTTTTATATATACATTGATTAAATTAATTATTATCGGCAATTAATTATTTTCCTCTCGTTGTTAATTTGGTTACTGATTTTGTTCGTGTAAATAAAATAAATATGTCTATATATTCATTTATATTTTTTTGGGTTGTTTCTTTATTGTTGGTTTTTTTTTTTAGTTTTACGTTTTTCAAATACTTTTCATTGCATATATTTATATTGTGTGTGTGTTGTTGAGTTATGCAGTATATACACAAGCATGTGTATATATTAGATATATATATTTGTTATTTAGCAATCACTGATATTTATGTTTTTTGTTTTGTTTTGTTAAAAGTAATGAACACACTTTTTAAGTCTTTATTTTTATTTTCTTGGATTTTCTCAGAGTGTTGATGTTACTGTTAATGCTCCTGTTGTGTTTCTCCTGTTGTTGCGAATGTTGTTGTTGCACAGTTACAGCACACACACCCACACATATGTATTTGTGTGAATATGCAGTTGTTGTGCATTTCCAATGATGATGATGACGTTGCGATTTTCATTCATTTAACGTATTTACACACACACATACATATTTGTACGCATTTTCATGTGTGTTGTACTTGCAACACAAAGGCAAAGCCATTGCACACACACATACACACTCTGCTCTGTGTGTTTGTGTGTGTGTGTGCGTGCACGCGGGCACCAAAAAAATAAAACAAAACTACTCTCTCTCACACACACACACACAACACAATACGACTCTTAAAAGAGAGCGAGAAAATCACACACACACCTAAAGAAAGTCAAAGAGAAGCTTTCCCTTAAGTTATTGTTGTCGTTAGATTGTTTTTGTTGTTGTTGATCCTCTTGCTACTGCAGTTCTTGTGTTGGTTGTTCTTGCTTTTTTTGTTGTGGTGGTTGTTTTGATTGTTGTTAATACAAAATATTTTTGTGAACATTTTGCATGGGAACAAACATTACACTATCGCCAAATTAAATATAATGTCGATAAAGATTTCAACGACACAGTTCATGTTTTGGTTGTTGTTGTTCTTGATGCGTTGATCTTTCTTGATGTCGTCGCCTTCGTCGTTTAGAGCTGCAAGAGTAACAGAATAATAAAACGGTTAGTTCGCCCTAAATGAATTTCACAGTTATATTCTTTTATATGTATGCAAAGTGAAAAACTATAACAAAAATTCAATAACATTTAAAGCGAAGCAAAAGAACAAAATAGAGTATAAAAATCACGCGTTGCTCAGACGCTTGATTCGAAGAACTCACATACACACATATATATATTCAGACACACAGGCGCACTTGCTCGCTCTCAATTGCTTAGGCGCCCTCTGTCTTGCTCACACATTCTCTTGCTCACAGCCTGGCAGGTGAACGACACGCGACGCTTGCATATGTATTTGTATGTGTGTGAGAGCAAATGGCGAGTTCTAACAGACAAGTTCAACGTGTGTAGCTTGAGCGCCACGCGCACTCACACTCTCTCGCACACATACATATATACACAAATGGCATAGAAAGTGCAGCTTGGTTGGCTGGCGCTCGACTTAAAGCTATTTGCTATGGCACACAGCTGTTAAGCGCCTGTTGTTGCCAAGCAGCAAAAAAAAAAAAATGTAAATGTGTGTGTTTGTATTTTAATGAGTTTAACTGAGTCAACCCTCGCTTGCACACACGCATAACGGCAGTGAGTGGCAATTTGCGTTGCTATTGCGGTGAAAGTGAGCACAGTGTTTAACTGTTAACTGTTTGCTTTGTTATTGCTGGTGCTGTTGTTGTTGTTATTCTGACACATTTCGGCATTTTTGTGTTGTTTTCGCAATGTTTTGTTGCCATGCAATTGGACAACACGAGCACAAACACACATACACATACGCAATGGTAATACATGATTGCAATTCTGCAGAAATATAACATTACCGTCACACATATACACACACAAACACGCTCACGCACACACACACGCTCTCGCCGGCATATGCCAAAAACCAGTTCCATTAATGATTCTTTCTTTTTGATTCTGATTCACACGCTGCAATGCAATGCAAATAAAATATATACATATATATATATCCAAATAAAAAGATAAAAACCAAAACAACAAATTGGCGGATGCGTCACAGTGACGACATTCAATTGGCATCTGATAATCGGTCAGCAGCAGTAGCAGCAGCACAATGAATAACCCCCATATGGAATACGCCACAGAAGAACAAAACCAAACTTATTATTAAATACGTAGTCATCTAAACTGGGTCGGTGCTGCTGCTGCTTTTCCTTATCAATTGCACGAGTTGTGCTTGTGACCGATCGCACCTTATGACGTCACAGAAGAGCGTGTGAGTGCGCTGATGTGAGCGTGTGCGTGTAATACCTATTTTTAGGCAGGCGGCAACAAATTTATGCATGCTTCATAATTTATTTATATTCAACGAACAGTATAAAATCAAAGCAGCAACAGCAACCGTCCCCACACAGAATCCCACACGAAACGCCAATTATATTTCACGCGCAGCTGGCAACTCTGCCTTTGGTGGGTGGTCGTCAGTTCGCTCTTTCTCTCTAATTCTCTTACTGACTCACTTTCGCCTCTCAAAACTAAAAGATAACTTAACGATCGATCCAGCAGCAGCGAAGTTTGACGTCAACACACATAAATATATATAAATATATATATATATATATATATATATATATACGTCTTGTGCTTTCGCTTTGTGCACTCACTTATTCCTGTGCGGTCCTCCTCTTTATCATTCTTTCTCTCTCGCTGGCTGTCTTTTGCTCTCAGCGCCACCCACCAACCAGAAACAACAACACAGCGCACGCACGCATGCTCTAGTCAAAGACGGGCGGCGAGCGTCATGCGTGACCCAAATTGTTGCTTCTACTTTTGCTTCTTTAATTTCGTCTACCAGAGCTGCATAACTATAAAAATAATTGTCACACACACATTTTTCATTTATTTTCATTTTAAAATTCAATTAAAGACAAAAATAATTAAAAATAATTTACCGCACATTAAGTGCTAGAAAGCCTTTTTGTGCAACATGTGGGCGACAAAAAAAAAAAAAAAAAAAGTATGCTTGTTTTGTGTTCGTTCCCATTTCTTATTTATAGGTGTGCGGCTCTGTATTAAAAATATTTCGTAGGCGTTCTAACTGCGCAAGCTGCTTGCTGATTAGCATCAAAAATTTAAACAAACACTTTTTTTTTGCAATTTTGAAAGCACTTTCTTTGTTATTAATACCCCTTTGGACTCAAAAAAAAATAGGATTGATAAAAGTTGTGCAAATGTTGTAAAATAATGTATATATAAGGAGGTAAATATATATCTGTCTTATTTCATTTTTATTTGCCTCATTATTGCGCACACTAATTTTTTTTATAGATACGATTTTCTTTGGTACAGGGTATCTGCTAGTCGGGCAAGGTATAATAGTGTTTTTTTTTTTTTTTTTATTAATGGCATGGATCGCCCAAAAACCCAAAGCAAAGCCACGGGTGCGAAAAGCTTACGGAATGAATGATAGATAGGCAGATAGAAAAAGAGAGAGGGAAAGAAAGATCATGAGATGCTTTCTTTTTATTTTATATTCGGTTAAATGCGTAACGGAATGCCTGCTGGCACAAACTCAAATAATACACATATACATATAAAATAAACACACATACAAATAAATAATACTGGTAACAGCACCAAGTTAGAAAAAAAAAAAAAAAATTTACATTCTCGCTCCGCTTATTTTATACACTCTCTCTATCTCTCTTATTCACACACGCGTATATTTCGTGTGGTTTAAAGTTCATTGACCGATTTCGCCGGGACGACTTCAATTCAGTAGCGCAGACGCCGTTGTCCTCAAAGCTTAGTCGCGAGCGCAGCTGCTGCTGCATCTTCTAATGCTGCAGCTGTATCTGGTTCTCAGCTGCTAAACTTGCGCTTGCACACAAGGTCAACGCAATAATAAAGTTTTTTTTTTTGCCTAAAACGCAATAGCACAAATAATAAGCATTAATTAAACGAAACAAAGGAGCAGCCCGTAGCAATAAAACAAACAAGCAATCAGCAATTCTAATTAAAATGTGAAACAAAAATTATGTGCTCAAATATGCGTGTAGAAATAAAAGTAGATAAATCGACATTATGCAACACTCGCACAAGTCACACGCATAATTTTACTTTGAATGCACATAAAACAAATCAATTGGGCTTGCGTGTGTGTATGTGTGCAGCAATGACAGTGGCATTGAAACTGCACTTGGTGACGTCGCAGCACGCACAACATGCTGATCATGCAAAGCAAGCATCCAAACGATGCGTCACAAGAATAAATTCCAATTAGATAATTTCCTACTTTTTTGCAGACGAACAAAATTGCGACTTTTTGAGCACTTGTAGATGTTATTGATATTATTATGCAAGTGCATGCATCATATACACACTTACATATGATTGTGGTTAATTGTGTGTGTGCAATACAGCTAAATGCACATGCACGCTTCTCTCACTCACTCTTCGAGCTAATTAGAATAGCACAACAAAAGAAAGTACAATTCAATTTATTTGTTTTTTTCTTTTTTCTGTTTTCAGTGCATGCTTTACCCTCCTCTTTCTCCCTATTCTCCTCATCGACGACAATGACGCGACTTAACATTTTTGGGTGCTTTTTACTTTTTCTCTTTTAATGTGCATTTCCAGCCAGCACGTGTAAATCGGCGCTAATTTTGCTGTTGCTTTTCCTGCTAATATTGTGGGATGATTAAATGATGCAAATTGCCAGCAACTACAGTCATTTTAAAAGGGCAAACCACCCACCCTCCACCTTCCACCTGCAAAAACCTCACGTGTTTGTATTATGGTTGTTTTCTGTATTATTTGATTTGGCAGCATTGTCACCAACGCCAATTTGATGCGCAATAATAAAACCGACAGCAGCAACAAAATAATAACAAAGCAAATACGAGAAGTGTTTTTAAAACGCATTTAACAAATTGTGCGCAGTGCCGTCAACAACAATCATTCATAGTCGTAATCGAAAAAATAACTTCAGCTCAATTCTAGCAACAACTATCAATTACAATCCATGCTGTGGTCGCTTTTATGTTGGACAAGTTGAATGAGCTGTTTAGAGTGGTGGTGAAAATAAGAAGACTAGTTCAAATAGTGATCATAAGGATTTGCACCGCCTTGTGTTGTATTTGATGGACCTGTATTTAATTTAAAACAAAAACTTCCTCGTTTATCCAATCAAATTTATGTTATTATTTTAATTAGTAAATATATTTTTCTTCTTCATTTGATTGATTTTGCCTGATTGTGTTGATGATTTCTACAACCGTGAACCAATTTCAATACTTATTATCAATATTACGGATCCAGTATGATTATGAATAATTTTTTTTGTTCTTTGAAAAAATAATGATAGTTGTGTGTTAAAAACAAAACACCTTCAGTGCTGTCTTTGAATTTTGCATATATTTGGATTTTTTTTTTAAATAAATGGCATTTAAATTAAACTTAAGCAAACAAAAATGTTGATTGTGTTATTTGATACATTTGATATGATATACCCAGGCAAATTTTCTGATATCCTTATCTGCAAGAACAATTTCGATAACTAAACAATACTATAACAAGGACAAATAAAGTGCAAGAGTCGACTCACGAGTCACGAGTACAAGGGCAGAGACAGAGGCAATGACCCAACGAAATAAAATGGAATGGAACACGAATCGCATTGCATTACATCTCATCGTTGTTGTTATTGCTGCTGTTGTTGTACCGTGTCCAATGTGTCCAATTTGCTAAACAGCTGCTACTGGCGCCCTCTACAGTCGCCTGTTCAGCTGTTGAGTAGGCGGTAAGTAAGCAGCAGCATCCACAGCCTGAGAAAGAGATATATAGAGAGAGAGAGCGCAGCGCGCGACTCTCTTCTTCTACTCCTCCTCCACTACATCATTTTATGGCTGCTGTTGTTGTTTTATGCTGCCGGCTACGTTGTTGAAATTTTCTGTTCAAATGAGCAGCAGCAGCACAATTGCGAAAGAGAAAGAGTGCGCTCCCAATAATTGCAGACGGCAGGCGAGTCGTTGTTTGTTGGTGAATTTAAAGCACTAACAACCAATTCTAATTAAAATGCACGATGCAAACCAAAGTCACTGAGAGCGAAAGACAGAGAGAGCCCATAACAAGCATATTGCATCTATCAATTAAAAAAATTAAGTTATATACAATTTTAATTTAATAACAATGACAACAAAAAAATAATACAAATAAAAGTCAGCGACGTCGCTTCTAGCGTCATCGCCGGCAGATGTAGAGTAGAAAAGGCAGCGTGAGAGCGCCAATTCGCCTCGCTGTAGTTGTCTGTACACGGGTCGTAAGTGCATGCATAAACATGCTTAGCATATATATATATAATCACAATATATATATAAATATATATATATATTTATGTATGTATTTATATATATTTATTTATTTATATATATTTGTGTATGTGTGGTTCTCTGCTCCGTCATCCGTTGCTGCTGCAGCGCTGAAGTCTTTTTACATTCTTGTTTGCCTTTTGCCAGGAGCAGCAGCATATATATATATGTATATATACAAATGCGTTTGTGTCTGCTTCTACCTGGCACACACATACATAGACCGCAAAGACCACATGCCATTTCCAATCAGAAGCAGAAGTGCAGAGCAGAAAATGCCGGCAAATCAAATATGTTTGGCCCGGGCGCTGCCACAGTATGCGCGCAAAATGTAACACAGTGGCAACGCCGGCAGCGACGTTGACGCCAGCAGCGGCATCGCACATTCAACATAACCAAACAAATTGCTGCTGATGATGATAGGTGTTAAACTGGACAGACACACACCACACACAACATATATATATATATATATATACATATATATGTATATATATAATATATATATATATATAATATATATATATATATAATAATATATATAATGTATATTAATATGTGTATATAAGCATCAAGAAGAGCAACACTTACATTTGACTTATAAAGGTTGTTGTTGTCAATTTCGTTGTTTCTGCAATCGATATTGTTGTTGTTTACAATTTTCAGAAAACATGTTTCACTTGAAGACTCACTCATACATACAGCATATATATCTATGCATATGTATATATGTACATATATATATATATATATATATATAAATATAAACATATAAATATACAGTGTACACACTAGCTGACAAACCAATTTGCTTTTGCTTTTGCTTTTTTTGGTACTTTGTCGTTCTTATCGTTGTTGTTTTTGTTGCTGCTGTTTAGTTTTTAATGCTGAAATCGTTTATAAAATATATATAATATGTATATTCACATATTATGGAGAGGGAAAACGAGAGAGAGGCATTAAAACATATTCAACAATAACTTTAGCACACACACATAAAATGCGCTGGTGACGACGCTGCTGCTGCGGCTAACAAAAGAGCGCGTCGCAACAGAGACGCAGGCAAAGCACAAAAAAATGCTCAAAATGAAAAAAAGCAAAGCCAAAAACAGAACGAATTTGTAGGCGATGATTATTTTGACTGGATTTTTTTTGTTATTACAAATTCACTTTTTTGTTTTTTATTTTATTAGAAAAAAAATAGGAAAGCACAATAACAAAAAAATAATGCACACACACACGCACAGTTCGCGTCGGTCGTATAACGGTGGAAAGACGCGACGACAGCCGATAACGAGAACGGGCCAACGACGTCTTTTTTCACCAACCTTTTTACTGCTGCTGCTGCAGCGTTCCAAACATGCCCAAGGAAAACGAAAAAAAAAATTAAAAAACACACAAAGAGTGTTTCAACTATTTATATACACGTATTTATATTTTGAGCTAGTTGTTGTTGTTTTGATTAGCTCTGAATTTTGTTTGTTACTACACACAATAAAAAAAGGCGACGAAACCACGAAAACGTACAACGACCACGAAAAACGCGCGCGCTCACGTCTGTACGTAGCAAAGAGCAAAACGAAAATGAAGAGCAATGGAAAATACGAAAATACCAACGGCATGTGAAATATCACCAACAAAAAAAATACCAAGAGTTGAATAAAATTCAGTGCTGAGAAATGCGTCCATTAACGGTAGTGGCAGTGTTGGGCACTATTCTCTCGGATCTCTGTATTTTCCAGCACCATATCGGCTCTTTTGCTTTATAGCCCATTCGTAGCGTTCACAGGCAACACTACACACACACACATGCATACACTTACACACACACACAAACGCATGCATACTTCTTGCAGCAAATTTACTTGTTTAGATTTGCATTAAATGGCTTTCAGAGACCACTTCATTTAGCAGCATTGATTTACGGTCAAGTACATGGTCCAAAATCGACGCTTTGCTTTCTCACTCGGAGTTGGTATTTTTTTTTTTGTTAATCATAAGCTGGCAATAACACTCCTGTCGCATTAAACAACACTCACGCTTTATTAAATTACTGAATTGCGTCGTAGTTCGTTGGTTGAATGAATGCACATTTGCACAATGCACAATTTATAATACTTTGCTTCAATATTTTAGATTTGAACAGCTTTGTTGTATTTTTATAACTTCACAAGAGCAGGGCTGGCAATTGCATATATCAGCTTGGCAGGACTGCACTACATGCGTTATCGATGCCGTTCACCTATCGATATATGTATGCTCAAGCAAGCATGCACGAACGAATAATGGGAAATAAATTTAAGGCAGTATAATTTTTACCATGCTCATTTACCGCCACACGGGTTTCAAGAACTAATGCCAATTGAACACATGTTGTCAAAATGCATATTTAGTTTTGAATTTAATATACTTTTTAATATACTTTAATATACTATATACAATAATTTAATTAATAAACACCAATTTACTCCTGAAGCAAAGCTCTTAATAATAAAATTTGATTTGAGCTTCAAGCCGGTTAGCGGCTAAAATGTACTCAGCTGTTCTTTGAATTTAAATTTAAATATTGTAATTATTGAACAAAAAATATATATAAATTAATAAGTAAATACTTTAAGACGTCAACTTAACAAATCAAGCATAAAGGATGATTTGAATTTCGAACCGGTTAGCGTCTAAAATGTACTTCGCTGACTACAAGCAAGGTATCGATAACGATAGTGAGCTCTGGTTCAAACGAGCACAAAGTAAATCGAAGAATCGATAAGTCCGGATCACAGTCATAGTGATATTCAGAAATAAATGAATGTCAATTGACTGGTTAAAAGCAAAATGTCCACGCAACAACAGCAGCTGGATTATATGGAGCGATATCTTGTGCACGATATCTTTAAGTATTTTGGCACAGATGCGGCTCCACTCTCGCACAGCATCCAGTGCTTAAATGGACTGGACGGGTTTATGTCCACCCTCTACAGAATACAGTTAGACATGCGAATGCCCAGCGGCAGGTTAATTGCTTATATTATTTAATGTTGTTATCAGACTCACACAAGATGTACTCTTCCGTAGTGATAAAAGCGAGGAGGTCGTCGTTAAATTCATGAAGGGTAGCAAAGAGTTTCGCGAATCAAGCAAATCCAAAACGCAAAGTGCCAACGAGATCTTTCTGTATGCCAAACTGCTGCCAGCCTTCGAGCATCTGTTGCGCAGCAGCAGGCCAAACATATTGGGCCACCTACGGCAGCGTTGAGGGTAAGTTGGTGAGCTGTGTGATATCCTTGATTTCGTTAATTAGACTTCTTGTTTGTTGCAGCATTGGGTGACGACAGTGAATCGGTGCTGGCGATGCAGGACTTACGGCCGGCTGGCTATGAGCTTGGACCCAAATTGGAGCTGCGTGAGGATCAGTTGGAGGCGATGTCTGTGCAGCTGGGGCAATTCCATGCGCTCGGCTATGCGATGCGCACTGTCCAGCCCAAGTTGCAGGAGCGCTTGCAATCGGAGCTGATCCCGTTGCCCTTTGTCTCACTTGCCTAATATGTATAAGGTGCTGTATCGCGTGGCCTTTGATCGCTTGTACGAGTTCTACGATCGTTGTGGCAATCAGCTCGCCCACGCTGCGCCGTCGGAGATGGATGCACGCTTTGCGGACGCCGTGTAGCGTTTGCGAACGAAATACTTTAAGCGTCCAATTGATCTGCTGGAGCACATACGCTGCTCATCCTCCGAGAGTCACTTTTGCACCTTTCTGCATGGCGATTTCAATCGGAACAATGTGCTCTTCCGCGAGGACGACTTCGGGCGGGTTGACAGCGTCAAGATGATTGACTTTGAGGAGATGCGCTACAGCACAGTCGCCATCGACATCAGTTTCTATCTGTACATGAACATTCCCGCTGCTGAGCGTTTCCAATGGTTTCCCAAATTGCTGCGTCTCTACCATGGACAGATGCTGCAGTTATTGGAGCTGGTGCTGCAGCGCAACAGGCAAACGCTTGGCGAGGAGCAGATCGAGCAGCTTCTAGCGGACTACAGGTGATTGATTGACTGATTACCCTGACTAAGTGTGGCTGATTGATTCGAGAGTTTCAGATTGATGGCATACAGTCTACCTGCTCGAATCATTGCCTGATGTTATAGTTGATTGATTGACCTATTTTTCACTATGAGATCAACTGATTGACAGACATCTGACTATCTGACTAATTTACTGATTGACTAGCTGACTGACTTGACTGATGGGTAGAATGACCGACTTTGACTAGCTGATTGACCAATTGGTTGTTCGAGAGTCTGCGATTGATTGTATCCAGACGGGATGATGTTGCTATAGTTGATTGATTGACTGACAACAAACAAGCTGCAACTAACAATTCGCTCTCATTTCAGCTACGAGCGCTTCGAGGCGCATTTCAAGCGCTATGCATTCTACGGCGTAATGATCTGCATGCACTTCCTTCCATGGCTGATGGGCAGCGAGACGGACTGCGATCAACTGTCCAAGCTGTTTGAGACGGATATGCATGGCGCCGCCTTCTATCAGCTGTCCATTGAGATTGGGGGGGACGAAGCCAATCGCCAGATACTCAACGTAATGCGACACGCCTTTGAGCAGGGCTACATGGACTGCATCTGAGTTCAGCTTTATCCCTCCCATCCAGCGAAAATAATTCCTTATAGTTTTTATAGCTAATTCGCCATTTCGATTTAGTTTGGAATTAGGAACAGCATCTTTGTTGCCTATGTTTCTTAGTTATTTGAAGGTGCAATTTGATATGTAATTTTAGATATTTTCAAGAAATGGTTTTTCTGTAAATTCATTTATAAATATTGATCAGAATGTGCTTAATAAAAGACCTATTTTTGTAAAGGTCTTAACTATATAATACCTATATTCTAGCAGATTCAAAAAGGATTTTCAAGATTTCAGAAAAAATGAAAAATTCGAATATTTCTACAACTATCAACCGAATGCCCTTTGATCAGCTTATGGGAAAAACTAATGATTATCCATCCAATATCCATATCCATTTGTTGTCTTAGATGATGCCTGGAAAGCAGATCAATGTTATTTAAAAATGTATTAGGATTTGTTGCTGTTTAGAATAAGTGAAGAATCCTTGAAGTAAGCGCTAAAAGAATTTTAAAGCTAGATAATGGCTTTTATGGATCAGCCTAAGGATATGCAATGGGATTTCTGTATTCGGATTATCGAATGACATTATTTGGGAAAAGCAAACAACTGGCCTTGATTCACATTTGAGTATTTATCTAATTCTCCAGTAGAAAAATAATTGCCGACATTTGGTTGACTTGAAGTGTGTGTGTGGGTGTTTGGGTGGGTGTGTTTGGTTTTTTGTTTTTTTTAGGCTGTTTGCACAACTGACTTCGACGGGGGCTTCGACAAGAACAAAAACAGTTGTCTGTCTATAAAATGGGACTGACGCGATCGTAAGGAGCACATTTGGAGCGCAGAAAACCGACGACCAACATGCGCCATATGGTAGTATTGTTCTTGATGACCCTGGCTTTTAGCCAAGCAACAACAGACACTCGGGAGGATTATGGGTCAGCTGGCAGCGACTATATTTACTTGCATTCAACTAGTCCGCCCAACCAGGCCGATGAGAAATACTTGGATATCGATGACAACGATGCGGTTGGTGTTGCTGGTGCTGATGCCGACACTAAAGGTGATGAGAAAGAAGAGCAGAAGCAGCAGCCAGCGAAGGCATCCGATGAGTACAACGTTGCAGCTGTTGGCGACTCCGAGTTGAGCTGTGAATACAGATGTCCGCGCTTTTATCGCCCCGTCTGTGTCAAACGGAACGGGGAGCAGGTCACCTATGCCACGCTCTGCGAGTACTTCAATCAGTTGCGCTGCGCCAATGTGGCCAGGAGGAACGGCCAGGCCACGCCCACTTTTAAGTTATTGTCTCAGAAAGCTTGTTAAAATTAAATAAACCTCGTTTCCTTTTTTTTTTATTATCAAGCTTTCGAAAATGTCTGCATAAGACTACAGATTTACTGATATATCTATATATATATATTATTGATTATTCTTATTCTTATTCTTATTCCTATTTGAAATAACAATTTGGAACTTTTTACTTTACTTCTTTTGGTTTCATTTATTTACATAGTATTTTTATTCGATTTAAAGTGTTGTCAAAATTTATATTTAATTTTGAATTTAGTGTTCTTATTACCAATATGTAAATATATCAAATATAATAAATAAATTTATAAAAACACCAATTTACTCCTGAAGCAAAGCACTTAATAATAAAATTTGATTTGAGCTTCAAGCCGGTTAGCGGCTAATTTGTACTCAGCTGAATTTGAATTTAAATTTAAATATTTGAATTATGAAAGAAAAACAAAAATATATAAATTAATAAGTAAATACTTTAAGACGTCAACTTAACAAATCAAGCATAAAGGATGATTTGAATTTCGAACCGGTTAGCGTCTAAAATGTACTTAGCTGACAACAAGCAAGGTATCGATAACGATAGTGAGCTCTGGTTCAAACGAGCACAAAGCAAATCGAAGAATCGATAAGTCCGGATCACAGACATAGTGATATTCAGAAATAAATGAATGTCAATTGACTGGTTAAAAGCAAAATGTCCACGCAACAACAGCAGCTGGATTATATGGAGCGATATCTTGTGCACGATATCTTTAAGTATTTTGGCACAGATGCGGCTCCACTCTCGCACAGCATCCAGTGCTTAAATGGACTGGACGGGTTTATGTCCACCCTCTACAGAATACAGTTAGACATGCGAATGCCCAGCGGCAGGTTAATTGCTTATATTATTTAATGTTGTTATCAGACTCACACAAGATGTACTCTTCCGTAGTGATAAAAGCGAGGAGGTCGTCGTTAAATTCATGAAGGGTAGCAAAGAGTTTCGCGAATCAAGCAAATCCAAAACGCAAAGTGCCAACGAGATCTTTCTGTATGCCAAACTGCTGCCAGCCTTCGAGCATCTGTTGCGCAGCAGCCGGCTCAACACCGAAATTGTCACCCAATTTGCGCCCCGCTGCTATTGGGCCACCTACGGCAGCGTTGAGGGTAAGTTGGTGAGCTGTGTGATATCCTTGATATCGTTAATTAGACTTCTTGTTTGTTTTTTGGGCAGCATTGGGTGACGACAGTGAATCGGTGCTGGCGATGCAGGACTTACGGCCGGCTGGCTATGAGCTTGGACCCAAATTGGAGCTGCGTCAGGATCAGTTGGAGGCGATGTCTGTGCAGCTGGGGCAATTCCATGCGCTCGGCTATGCGATGCGCATTGTCCAGCCCAAGTTGCAGGAACGCTTGCAATCGGAGCTGATCCCGTTGCCCTTTGTCTCCGCTGCCCACTTGCCTAATATGTATGAGGTGCTGTATCGCGTGGCCTTTGATCGCTTCTACGAGTTCTACGATCGTTGTGGCAATCAGCTCGCCCACGCTGCGCCGTCGGAGATGGATGCACGCTTTGCGGACGCCGTGCAGCGTTTGCGAACGAAATACTTTAAGCGTCCAATTGATCTGCTGGAGCACATACGCTGCTCATCCTCCGAGAGTCACTTTTGTACCTTTCTGCATGGCGATTTCAATCGGAACAATGTGCTCTTCCGCGAGGACGACTCCGGGCGGGTTGACAGCGTCAAAATGATTGACTTTGAGGAGATGCGCTACAGCACAGTCGCCATCGACATCAGTTTCTATCTGTACATGAACATTCCCGCTGCTGAGCGTTTCCAATGGTTTCCCAAATTGCTGCGTCTCTACCATGGACAGATGCTGCAGTTATTGGAGCTGGTGCTGCAGCGCAACAGGCAAACGCTTGGCGAGGAGCAGATCGAGCAGCTTCTAGCGGACTACAGGTGGTTGATTGACTGATTACCCTGACTAAGTGTGGCTGATTGATTCGAGAGTTTCAGATTGATGGCATACAGTCTACCTGCTCGAATCATTGCCTGATGTTATAGTTGATTGATTGACCTATTTTTCAATATGAGATCAACTGATTGACAGACATCTGACTATCTGACTAATTTACTGATTGACTAGCTGACTGACTTGACTGATGGGTAGAATGACCGACTTTGACTAGCTGATTGACCAATTGGTTGTTCGAGAGTCTGCGATTGATTGTATCCAGACGGGATGATGTTGCTATAGTTGATTGATTGACTGACAACAAACAAGCTGCAACTAACAATTCGCTCTCATTTCAGCTACGAGCGCTTCGAGGCGCATTTCAAGCGCTATGCATTCTACGGCGTAATGATCTGCATGCACTTCCTTCCATGGCTGATGGGCAGCGAGACGGACTGCGATCAACTGTCCAAGCTGTTTGAGACGGATATGCATGGCGCCGCCTTCTATCAGCTGTCCATTGAGATTGGGGGGGACGAAGCCAATCGCCAGATACTCAACGTAATGCGACACGCCTTTGAGCAGGGCTACATGGACTGCATCTGAGTTCAGCTTTATCCCTCCCATCCTGCGAAAATTATTCCTTATAGTTTTTATTGCTAATTCGCCATTTCGATTTAGTTTGGAATTAGGAACAGCATCTTTGTTGCCTATGTTTGTAAATCATTTAAGTGAAATTTGATATGTATATTTGGATATTGTTAAGAAGTGGTTTTGTTTTATTTTTTCTTTAAATTTATTGACAAATATTGCTCAAAATGTTTTTATTAAAATACACATATGCAGGAGGAGGAGAAGGATCCACGGCAGCTGGAGTAGGCGGGCAGCACAAGCCAAACTTGAAGCAGTCGTAGGCAAAGCAAGATTTATAGCCGTCTCAGCTGGTTGCCAGGGAATGACTGAGGTTTGGTGGCCATTGATTTTGAGGAGCGCACTTATTTCATTGGAATTATTATTAACTGATAAGGCACGTCCTTGAGAAACTACTTCAAAATATGCATATATGCCATCCACCTCGTCCCACTTGGTCAGCAGCTTCACGTTACTATATCGATAATTGTAGAAGTCGCTCTCCTTCAGTCGACGAAGAACGGAAGCCACCATTCTGCGTATGGAGAGCGCTTGGAACATATGGTGCTTCAGCAGCGATCTCGCTTTAATATAAATTTAACATAAATAATGCGAATCTAAGACAAGTGAAATTTACATTTTAACACAATTCAAATAACAATATTTTGGCAAATATTCGATATTGATTTGGAATAATCTTTAGAATTCGACAAATTCATATTTAAAATAATTGTTTTATTTGTAGTTTCAATAGTCTTGGGAATGCAATTTGAACAACAAGACGCAGGTCAGCAAATCGGACAAAGCGAATACTGTGTTGCAAGTGGAGCAAAGTGCAAGGTGTGCAGCAGGCCAGAAACTCATTTAACTAAGAACCATAATAACAGGATTCAGTTCAACAGCACCCACTGCCCGTTCGAAGTCAAGTGGAGCGCAATATTGTCGAGCACGTGCAGCATTTTGAGTGCGTGTCCAACAAGCAGCTTGAAAGCGAATGAGGAAACATTGAGCAGCAACAGCAGCTGATGGAACTGTCATCGTCCGATGAAGAGCTAAGGCGAAGCACACCTTGCACACCTTGCTCAACTTGCAGCATAATGTTCACTTTGCTGACCAGCGTCTTCTTGCTCAAATTGTATTCCAAAGACTATGGTTCCTTGAGCATCGTAGAAACTACAAATAAAACAATTATTTTGAATATGAGTTTAGCGAATTCTAATTATTTTTCCAAATAAAAAATATCATTATTTATGTTAAATTTATATTAATTCGGGACACTCACGTGAAGCGAACCAACGCATCCCGATGCTGAGGGAAGAATCACAGCTGCACTTTTCATCAATGTGTTGCTCCTGTCGCACTTGCCGCACTGATAGATGTGTCGCTTGTAGTGGGACAGATGTTTCGACCGTGTAAATACTATCCTCGCCTAAGCAGTCCAAGCACTGAATTAATTCAACATCAATATGCATCTGATTGAGATGGCCAGGCGATTCCCAGTAAAGTGACGCACACGCAGCTTGAGTAAAGGGATCTCAGCTGGCGCTAAATGTAGCGAAACAGCAGAAGACTCAGAAACAATTGCAAACGCCAAATATTTCTCTCCACGTGATAGGTTTTCATGTGACGAAGCTAATCATCGCTATTGAGGTGACTGCTCCGGACAGCTGTTGCAATTCGCCACTCCAGCAGATCAGATGGGCACAAATGCTACAGCATCAGAATCGGAAACGTCGTCGTCGCTGCAATTGCTGGCCGGTGATTCTGAAGGCTCCAGTTGTGTTGTTGGCGTTGCCTGTTTCCTTAATCTGGGCCTTTATTTTCTTTCATCTGATAGATTATTAGCTGTTCGCCATGCTGGAGCTGCCAGTGACGCACAACGTGCTTTCGACATAGCTGCACAAATTCGCAGAGATGGCACAACTTGTAACTCAATTGTTAATTGTTCAGGATTTGAGCACACTTGCCACATTTCGCCACACGAAATTAAAGCGTAAGGATTTGATGACGCAGCAACTTCCATCGCGAGCACGGAAGTAAGGAATATGGTGTGCCCAGCTGACACTTGTCAACTTTACTGATTTGGTGCAAAACGGACACTGGTGGAATAGTTCAGCCCTAAAACTGCTCCAATGCACAAATGAGACGATTGCCAGTTCCGCTGCGCAGCTGCTGCAGCATTCCAGGTGGCAGAAGGTTGAAATAGAAATCATCATGTTGCTGTACACAGCGGATCCTTGAGTCCTGAACGCTATTCACACAAACGGCAGAACGCTTGGCGCCATCTCATTTTGAATGCCAACCGGGATTAGTATAATATGCTTTGTCCTTGCTTGTACTTGAAACTGGCACGATTGAATTCGGCACCAGATGTAGCAACGTTAATAGCGAAGATGTTGCTGCTGCAACTTGGAACGTGTGTTACAGATTGATGTTGCTGCTGCTGATCGTCTGTCTGTCGCGCCCGCTGCATTATCCGCTTGATACATCTGAGCAATTTCCTCGTTCAGCTTTTCCACCTCGCTGCGCTTGTGTCGTCTTTTTCCCGTTGCTTCACGACAGCTGGCATTGTGGTCGTCTTATTCGCTAGTATCTTAGGCTTCGTCTTTAGTGTTGTAGCCACGTTGCGACTGAGTTGTGTTCCATTAAGCTTTTTATTGTGCGTGGAGATGGTGCAAGAGTTGACGTTGATTGACATCATTTTGCAATGGATTACCCTCATCAGGATCAACAATCTCGTTAACCAGAAGCTGCAATTGATACATAATTATTTTAAATCCAATCCTTTTGCTTACTTTAATTTAACATACAGTTCCGAAACTGATTTTGAGTTAATTAATTAAAGTCATCATCGACTTATCCTCAGGGATGTGCAATCTAAAATTTAAACATTTGATTAAAGTAATTATTATAAATTATAAACATTAACAATAACTTACTCCCTCTTCAGCAGCTGTTATAGGACACATAGTACATAGTTTAGTTTACTTAGCTTTATTTTGAACAATACAGAATAAGAATGTTTTTTTTTTTTTTAACAAATAAACAAATGTTGGGTGCTGAAGCAGCGCATTTGCCGCCGGCTTTAGCAACAAAAGCAAAAGCGGCGTCAACAACAAATTGTAATAAACGCTGTAATGCACTGAATGGAGTCTAAATCTACACATGTATTCAAAACAACAAAAGCATTTAATTTAACGTTGTTATTAACATGAATATTACACAACTGCTAAATGTTAAATTAAACAAAATAGACAAATGCGACTCTAAAGAAGTTAATTTGAAAAATATAAGGAAGCCTCTTGTTGCCGTCGCGTCTTATCGATAGGTAATTATCGGCTACTACCACCAAGAAAGGGAAATTAAATAGCCATATTACCGTAAAAAAACAGGTTGGCAGGGCTAGCGATATAATGTGACCACATTCCACAAGGTGGCGTTTAGGCCCACATTCCACAAGGTGGCGTTTAGGCCCACATTTCTAGTACTTAAGTTAATGTTGTAAGTATATAATTGTTTGTAACAAAGTGTTAAATGTTAATTAATTCATATAAATCCATTCATTTATTAATCAACTTTATTATTCTTAAATAAATTGTTGACATTATTTATTTTAAAATTTAAATTTATATAATTTTAAGCCAATCAAATCAGCCATCCGTGTTTTTCTCAAGTTTAGGTAACATGTTCAACCTAAAAACTCTCGCACCGAACAGGTAGGACAGCGATTGAAGGATGTCCAAAAAATATTTGATTGTAATAGTTTGACTTTTCTTTCTTATCTTTTTATTTGAATTTGACAAGATTTCCATTTCAAATTCCAAATTGAATTGCCGTTAGCAAATTATATTGCCACCTGTTGGTATTTTTTGTTACTATCTAAGTAGAGTAAGCAATGTAAGTAAGATCTATGGAGGGGTCAACCGCCGGGAGTATGGAGTAGATTGATTGTCAAGTTCAATTTAAGGTCGAAGGCCGAAGAAAAAAATGACAGACCCATTGCAGGAAGAGCGTAAGCTCCGAAGTCCTTATGAAGTGCAGTCTTGTGTAGATTGAGTTCTAATTTGGAGTCTGTCTATGGCAGGGTTGGAGTTACCCCACTCTGACAAAACTCATAAGTGTTACATCTTTGTTGAGAGCGGAGTAGAGGATCTGTGCTGAGGACATGCACTACTTCTTTGAAGATGTGTATTTTCTTTAATTTTCTTTAGAAGTAACGAAACAGTTTTTATTAATGATTTAAATTTACACACAGATGGATATTACTTATCGAATAAAATACAAATGAAATAGTTTATGATTAGAGACGCCAGGCATATGGGAATATAGGTAAGGTAGGTAAAGACAGTGTCTGGCACTGTGCTTAGCGCTACTTGTACGATTTCGCTTAAAACTAAGTAAATTTTACAAAAATAATAAATTCAATTATATTACAAAACAAAAAAATATAGATGTATGTATAAAAATATATAAGTACATGTCATAAGAAATAAAAAAAATGAATCGAAAGCACATTCACATATTTAATGAAAAAATCTGTTTAGTTTTTGTCGACGTTTGGGTTTTGTCGTAGTCCTAAAACTACAGTCTGCTGCTCTCGGCGCCATTGTGACGTGGCTGAGTGGGTTGTGACTTCTCGTAGCCGTTGCTGGACATCTGAAGGTGTTGCGGCAACTGGGCGGGGCGACCGTTCGACGGCAGTGTCTCGTCCACACTGAAGACCGAGTTGTCATGTCCGTGCATATGGCGTGCATTTAAAACCGCATCCGGATGTGTCTTCTGTGCCTCCTGCTCTGAAGCATTCGGTTTGGGCTTGCCCTCAAGCATGAAACAGGTGATAAGGAACAGTATGGAGCCTATGGAAAGAACGGAAACCTTTTAAAATATCGCTCGAAATAAAACATGGGATATTGGTCCTTCCTTAAAGTATGAGTAAGATTTTTGCTTTAACTTTATTCCATCATAGTGAAGAGTCCAATAACCCATCAACATTTTATGGAATTATAATTATGATGATGACAAAATGTAATGGGTAATTTCTTATACTTACTGATGCCATAAAAGCCCGCATAGAAGATCATGATAGAGCCGCGATAACCGATGACTTTGGCCACAGGATCCACGAGAATGGGCAGATTGCCGCCAATGTTGTTCATGACAAAGAGGAAAACGCCAATGGTTGAGGAGCGGACGCGCAACGGCACAATCTCAACGACAATGGCAAATACAATACCAAACCACATTTCGGCAAAGAAGTAGCTCAGTCCGAGCGTAATCATGGCCCACAACGGATCAAAATAGACAGAGCCGAACGCTGGCAGCGTTGCAATCAACTGGCTAATGGCCAAGACAAAGGCGCGCGAACGAATGCCCATCTTGGCGACAATCTTGTCGGAGACAATGCCGCCGACGACAACACCAACGCTGCCAATGCCAATGGTGACGGCAAACAGCCACCAGCCAAGATCCACGTCCGGGAAATACGTATTATAGTAAAGATCTGCATTGTAGGCAAAAGTCATTCCTCCGCTGTGACGAATCGAGGCGGCAATCATGAGCATTATCATCGCCGGACTCTTAATAACCTGCCACAATGTGACAGGTTTACCACTGGCCGTTGTCCGGTCACCATCGCCAATTGATTTGCGCTCCGGCTCTCGCAGTGTGGTGCCAGTTAGTCCGGCCACAAGGATGGTTAGCACACCCGCACCCAGATAGCAAACACGCCAGCCCATATCGAAGAAGTTGAGCTTGGTAATGTAGCGGCCGACGGGAAAGGCGATGCCATAGCCACCATAGATGCCCCAATTGAAGATGGCCATGACCAGGGCACGCTTGTTCTCCGGAAATATGTCGGACATGATGCCAGTGGCTAGCGGATTGCAGCCCGACTCACCAGCAGCCATCACCATGCGCAGCAGCACTAAATGCCAATACGATTTGACGGTGCCCTGCAACAGGATTGCAATGCCAAATATAATTGTACAAACGGTTAACATCTTGACGCGATTGTATTTGTCCGCAGCGAAGCCCATAAAGACGCCAGCGATGGTAAAGACCAATATGAATGTGGGTCCGGCCAATATCTGATAATCGATGCCCAGTCCATTGTAGTTCCACTCACAGTAACCAGTGCTATTCAGCTCGAGCGCATAGCAGCTGCTCTCGTTCTTCACATCCCCACACTGGGTGGTGAGTTGGTGTCGCGTGAACATGCTGCTGTTCTGCTGGCAGGCGTGATCTCCATAGTCCAGCTCGATGGCCGTCTGCTTGGAGGTAACCCCAATCAGATAGTGCCCCAGCTCGCCCAGGATGTAACCAACGGTGAGGATGGCCAGCACATAGGTGCTATAGAATCCGCTCAGTTTCTCCAATACCGGTATCATAATGCGGCTGTTTCAACTGATGCAACGAGATATTACAAAAGGGAGAGAATAAGTTTATTGTTTCAGACGTGTTAAAGATTCGAGAAAAGGTTGCCAGTTGGGCAGATATCAGTGATCACTCAAATAAATAAGTACTAAAATCCACAAATTGTAATATATATCCCTTGTCCCTTGCCCCTTGCCCCTTGCCCGAGCTAGATTCATCTCCAGCTGTCTGAATCGGATTCGGAATCTGAATTCTAATTTCGAATAATGTTATAAGTTCTGAGAGAAAAACCAATAAAGTCAAAGAGTTGTCAGCTCATCAATCTTGAGGCTAATTTGTGTTTATGTTCCCAACTTAGGACCATGTCCCCTCCTTCAGTAACTGTTGCCCCAAGCTATGCGCCTATCAATCTAGTGATGATGAGAAGAACACAGTTCACTTCTCGAAAACAACAGAAACAACAGAAACAACAGATTCAGCTGTTCGAAAAGATAAAAGAGAAAAACATGTAAATTCTTGACGTTTTGCAAATAATTTGTGATTATATCTGTCTCTCTCCCTCCCTCTCCATCAGTGGAGTGCGCGAACAAGAGGAGTAAATTAAATTGCTTATCTGTGGCGCAGGGAGCGAGTGAGAGAAACACGTCTTGAATAATCATTTGTAATCAGGCATAGACAAGTGTGGCAAATTGCAAAAAAAAAAAATTATAATTAAAGAGTTGCTGCCACTTGATGCTGGTGATAAATAAACAAACGAATTGCGGCTTATTAATGGGCCTCGTCATTTATGGCAATTGCACAATGCTTAAAAAAAAAAAAAACTGATCCGACGCTTTGTCGCTGCTTACAGATGATCGTGACTTGAATTTCCATTCGGAATGATTCTTGAGTGAAGTGAAAGTGAAGGCGTTTCCGAGAACGTTTCTCAGATACCCAATGCAGTTGAATATGCTTGTTGGGTATATTTGCTAAGGCATTGAACACTTTTAATTCAACTCCAAAGATTATATATATTTCCCTTTTACTGGATTGCAATACAGCCTCAGGGAATACCCATAAGACTTAAGGAAGCTACATTCCACAGTTTCTTATTTAATACAAAAAGCATTTGTCATGTCAGTGGGTAACCACTGTCCACAGTCCACAGTCCACAGTTTACCAGATTTGTGAAAGGCGTCGGTTCCAATCATGATGGTCGTCACTTCAAGGCATTAATCGGGCGGAGTCGCAAGTTGCCGTTTCTAATGATTTATGCGTCAAAACGGAAGCAAAAAATAAATAAAAGTAACGCGTTGCCTGATTGAACAGATACCCTGCAAAACGCATTTAAACTCACATTATACACAATCTTAAACTATTTTTCCATATTTTCCCCTAAAAGCATAAAATCATAATTTAAATATATATATATATTATATATATATATATTAAATATATATTATAAATCATAATTTGTATATATATTATATACAATGTCAATATGCCTATTTTTGTACTATTATATCAGTTTAAAAAGACTGGTATTTAATGTTGGCTTAATGAATTTAACTGTTGTCCTTGATTGAGTTCATTTTTTAGAGTGCAGGCACCGATAAATATATTTTGCGTTTATACTTTGAAGTTCACTGTCAAAAACAAATGGCCGTTTATCTATTTGCATATAAAGCCGTCTAAAACAATTTTGGCATACATGACATAAACCACTCTACACACTTACACACGCACACCCTCTTTGTGCACAACAAATTGTTAGTTATAGGCTAAAAGCGCAAAAAGTCGATTTTTTTATATTAACAATTGTTTCTCTTCTTTTCTTGGTTTTTTTTTTCTTTCTTATTTTAATCAATCAAGTTTCTGGCTAATTTACTTGCCATGTTTGGTTGGCTGCTTTTGGTTGTTGTTTTGGTCGTCTAACACCTTTTGCGAGATAGACATTTGTCTATTTGTAACTATGCACAAAAATTATCTTTTACATTTAGCAGCGGCTGATTGACAGCTGCCAGGGTCAAACAGAACCGAAAAGAACAGAGCCGAACAGAACAGAGAACAACTATGACCAGTTCCAAGGCTACAATTGTTGAGCCATAGTTAGGAGTAGCTACATGATTATTATAGCAATAAATAAATATTATGCTTTGGATATGCGGTCAAAAACCGTAGACAACATTTGTTGTCAACAAAAGCGCCAAGAATGCGGATACTGGCACATGTGGAATCATGGAATCATGTGGCCAACATAACTCTAAAAAAACGTTTGACCAGTTTCAATAAAAAAAACGACAACTTGTCTGGTCTGTTTTTTATTTTGTCTTAGCCACATTGAAATTCATTAAATACAAAAGCCTAGAAGCAATACTACTAGGTCTTGCCATATTTAATTTTTTTTTTCGACTATTTTTAATCGTTTCGGTTTCTTTCGTAGCATTGCCATCTGTTCTTGCTATTTGTTTTCATAGTGATTACCTCCAAGTTGATGGGTCAGCTTAATACTTAATACATAACTGGAAGTCATAAAGATATTCGCATTAAACTAATGATAACGCAAATACCAAAACTTAATTTAACAATCGCGTGAAATCACTTAATTAAATAGTTGATTCGATCGCATCGAAGTTGCGATACTCTTTCAAAATGTTTCATTATCTACTTGCTAACCTTACATAAAAAAAGTTCTTATATTTTCCTATATAGAGAAAAATATTTGTATTTATATACTTAATTTTAATGAGTTTATTCATATTTAATGCAATCTATTTACAATTAAGTATTGCAATCTACACAAACGTAATAGTCATATATTATCATTATATTATTATATTGTTGATCGGCCCCATCAGCCAAATGATGAGCTTTGGCTGTCTGTCTAGCCATCTGTGTAAACTATAAGAACTGAAGTCTATCAATTTATATTTAAAGTTCACGTATACCAAATACAGACCAAGTATATTTCATATTTATCGATTTTGTTTACTACTACAACTACTACTTCTAATATAAGCTGAATTCAGGGCGTGACTTCTAGACGAGCACACCCGACTGCAGCTTTCGTACATGTTTATTTTTGGGCCTTGATTGCAAATCTTTAGCGAATTCTACTGCGAACCCATCCGGCTCATCTGCGTAGAACGTGTGGAGCTGTGCATCTCTAAGGGATTGGATGGGAGATTTGGTTTCGAAATGCATTAGAGCGTTAAATGCTGAAATTATTATTACAACTGAAAACGCTTATTGAATTCACTTTTTATTTGATGAGACAGGCGAGCAAGCGAACAATTACAATTAACTTGTACTCAATGCAGTCGTCGACAAATTTGCATTTAATAATGCTATATTATTATAGTTTGTAGTTGTGCCGTTTTTTTTCTCGATATTATTTTTATGTTTTTATTATTTTATACCACAAGCCATGCATAGTATATATGCAAATTATTGGCCATAAACTAAACGAATAGCGCCGTCATTTTAAGTTTATTTTATTTAAATTGTGTTATTTATTATATTTAAAGTAAGGCAAACAGGGTTTGCGGAAGTCGGGTTTGATCGTAGCCAACAAACAGAAAGGACTAAAGCAATCTAAGGAAAATTGAACTCATTCAATGTTTGCCCAAAATTAAAGAAGGTCAAAAGTCGATGCTAAGTCAGTAATTGAGTTCAGCATGAGTATAAAACTGATTACTCATACAACAATAACCAAAAATCCTTTCTCTTTTAAGTTGTAATTGTCGACAATATGAGTACTTGAACTTTAGCACGATTTTTCTCTGAGTGTGTCAGGTGATCAACTATCTCATCTTCGACATTCTCCATTGCTGCCGCCCACAGGCAGCAATCGCTTGCAAGCTGCAACAAGCACACGCAATACCACATGCCACATGCAGCAATAAAGCAATAAGTTAACGCCAATTCATGGGCACAACTACATTTGACAAATTTATATATATATATATATATATATATAAGGCTCTGATCTAGTCTGAATTCGTTTCATATAAAATTAATATTCGTTGTGCTGTGGAGCGAAAAACACTCGTGAATCAATAAAGAACCTTCTAATTGCCACTCATTATAAAATATTTTAGTTTTAATCTCTCAGTGCACAGCAATCGTTAATGTTTTCGTTCAAGTCAATCGATCTTGATAATCTATATATGCTTTGCATTCACTATATTTTTATTTGTTTGTTAGCATTGGTGCATTCGATCTTTGATCTGTTAATTAATTATTAATTGTTAAACTTAACTACAGTAATTAGGATTCTTATGCAGTGTACGCCCATCTAGATGATAGTTGGGCTACTTAAGTATTAAGATTGGGGCATTTGCACAGAGAACAAAACCGAATACGAGTGTCATTCAAGCATGCCGATAAATTATTCTTATTATTGTGGTACTTAACATTTACATATTAACTAACTTGGCTAAAAATGCGGTTTAACATTGATTGCCGACAGTCAACAGTATATGAGGGGGGGTGTTGGAGGGGGCGTCGATCCTCATTTAATCTCTCCCCACCCGCTCTCCCAAAGAAAAGTGCCTGACAAAACGTCGCGCTTATTGTAAACCGCAGTCAAGGTTAACCGGCGGCTGCTTTGGCTACTTAGCCATTGTCTTGGTGGTGGTGGGGATGGGGTAAAGGGGGGGCCGGAGATCTGGTGAACTGTTGCTGCTGTTTGGGGCGTGTTCTCTGACGTTCAACGCTGGCAATGCGACACCGTTGAAACAAGCAAATGCAAATGCAAATGCAAAATGCAAAATGAAAAAATGCAAAATGCAAGGTGATAAAGAAAACAAGAATCACAATTGCAATTGTGAATTTTAAACAGTTGTTTTTGCTCTTAACACCAGATGGCGCTAGTTAGTCTTGATCAGCTGCGCATAAATCTTTAATAAATGCAGTGCAACAGACCGAAACGATGAGCAGGTGTCCACGATGACGATAAGCTACCCACAAAACACACACACACACCTACACACTCACACATATATACTGAGTAATTAAGAGCCACTTAACAAGTGACCAAGTCCAATGCCTAATTATATTCTTGCCTTGATCAACAATTTATATTGCTCAATATATGTCAACTGTACATTTATGTAAATCACAGTTACGCCTTCAGTCGGAACCAGAACCAGTAATACATCTGGCCAGAGTCGGACTCAGAGTCAGAGTCAGGTGATCTTGACTCTGATCTCGATCAGATCTCGACATGAGCACAATTTGTTGTGTGTGGTCAGTAACACCATCTCACAGACTGTGTGCCTGACTGACTGAATGACTGTCTTAGGAAGGTTTGTCCAGTGCCGTTGCTTAAGACAACCCGAAAAACAGTTAACAGAGGAAAAAGACAAACATTCGTGTCATGGTAGCTTGCAATAAGTTTAATCTGTACCTGAACCACTAATCCATTAAATGAAATTAGTCCTATTATGGCATTACTCCAGCATTTGGATTTTGCTGACATTTATTTCGAATAAACCGCGTTTTTAGGCATATTTACTTATATAGATATTATGTAGAAGACCCTTAACCACAAACATAAGATGAAAAAATCCCTAGTCTTAGAGTAAGTCTGGTATTTAAAATATTATTTATAACTTTTCACCACATATTCGAAATGATTATGAATATTTGTAGTTCCTTATTGGATCAGTTACCAGAATAGGTTTAGTGTCAAAAACATATATTTATATTTTTATGGGCAAGACTATACATAAGAATAATTTTAATTTTTTTGGCATAGACCAACTATGCATAAATATAAATGTTTCTGATTTTAAAGAAACTTTATAAAGATGTTTTGTGATGTTTGCTCTTTTTCTAGGGAGACTCGTCGCAATGCCCTTTTACTTAATATTTATCTATTAACCCAACAAGGTTAGAAGCTGTGTGATCAACAAGTATGCAGATTTCTATATGGAACCGGTCCTAGCTTTCCAACCAATATATAAGATAGAACCAGTCCGTATGTGATCACTTATGTAATATACATATATTTAACCGAAGCTGGAATATGGAACTATTAATACACAGCTTCCTCTCTCTTGTTCTCTCTCTCTCTTCTAAGGGCAGATCGTCAAATATAACTCTAGCTTTTAATGGTAATCGTCCAATAGAATTAAGCGGTCTGCGTTGCTGTTGCTAACAGGTGCAAATGATCGATGGAAAATCGTGTCCACGAGGCAACCCTAATATGCTAAATTGGATGACAACACATACGGGTTATTCTCTTAGTTCTAGCGTCAGCTGCCTGTCTGAGGCTTATAGGGCGTGAAATTGTTAGAGCGCTTAATATTTACATGCATTAATATTTAAGATGTGAAGCGCTGATTCAGAAAACCCAGACACCTGTTATGGGAGAAACAAGCTTAGACTGCTTAGTTAACAATAATAAAAATAATATAATACCAATAAAAATACTATAGAAAGAACAAGACCAAATGTGCCAGTCATCCGAGTAATCATTGAAAACGTATCTCAAGTCGATCAAGTCGATTTTCTGAATCTGAAAAACCCGAATTACGTGCCAATTATGACGTCTGCGCATCTTCGAGAATTGCAAATTAAACAAGAAAGCAAAAAAAGAACCGAAAAAATAAACTGTAGAACATATATATTTAAATATTGTGACGAAGATGAAATGCCCTGCGAAAGATGCGAGCATGACTTAAATATATATATACATATATTATATATATTACTAAGCATATTTTTTTCCACTAAAGAAACTAATTCTATCCCTATTAGTACTGTTTAGTATATAAAGCGAATAAGGCTTTAAATCCGATTAACTCAGGCCATGTCAGGTAAATAATATACAAATCCAAATAATTTGCTAATCAGCTAAGCTGTGTGTCTATTTTGATCACCAAAAACAAAATGAATTTGTACTTATCGCTGCCGAAATTACCTGGGTATATATATTATATAGAATTTCGATTCGGGTGGCATAGTATTGTTATTGAAGCCGAAATAGCTCAGTTGGGAGAGCGTTAGACTGAAGATCTAAAGGTCCCCGGTTCAATCCCGGGTTTCGGCATTAACATTCTTTTTTTGCAAGCCCCAGAATATTTTGTATATACCTATAATTAGTTGCTCATCTAAGCAAACCTAACTTTAATGATCAAAAAAGAGACACAAATACAAAATGAGACATTAATCATAATTATTTATTTGATATTTGCTTTAAACGCTTGGAGTTCAGGTGCTATAGACTATATAGACTTAAGAGTGAAGCAATCAATAAATAATTGATATATGCTATATATTCTAGATAGTTGGTGATCAATTCTATGCATATTTCTAGAACAGCACTAATTGCAAAATTGTCATAATTGTGAATAAAGAACGTAGATTGGGATTGGCAATTATTATAACACCTGTGTACGACTCGACTAAATAGTATAATGATACATTAGGCATATAATAATCGTATAATGAGTTGAACTTACAGTTCTGTAAAAGTAAGAGGATTGCAATTTTAATTGAAAGTCTAATCTAAATATGCCAGTACACATTATTCGTACTTTCGGAATGCAATTTTGCTCTTAAATACTGTGTGTCAAGTTAATTGGTGGACTAAACACAATTAGAGTGAATGTCTTCCTGAATGTTAATATATGTATATGTATAGATATAAATAATTAAACTTTTATTTTTAATGAGTTCAGAATTTAATTTGATTACACTTTAACGATTCCCTTAAACTCATCAGATACAAACATATTCAATTGTGATTTAGAAAGTTCAGATTCATTTTAAATTAACCATTCAAAAAATCGATGAATTCAATGTCAGAAAATTGAGCAAACCTTTCGCTTATACAATAAGATATTGCACATTTATATTATATTTATGAATTATGAATCGAATGCTAATCAAACCCAGTCAGTCACTCTTATGCAATGCCTCATTCATTACAATCTCTCGTACCAGGTGCTCTTAACGGAAAGTATCTTCTAGTCTAGAAAACACCCACTCAAAGTGGGCATGTATATGTGTGTGTGAGAGAGATTATCTTGCTCATTTGGCTGTTCACATTATCGAAATGCGAATTGATATTTTTTTAACAATTATCTGTTTTATAATTATTCCTTTCATAATTTCGTGATAAATGTTGCGCCGCTGAATTTATATAACATGGCTTTGACAAATCGCAACCCGTTTAACACTTATGACACACACAAAGAAAACTATGATTGTTTTAGCAAAACACTTTCCGGTTTTGACTTTGATTTGATTCGATATTTTTGTCGAAATCGCTTAATCTGATTTGCATCAAAAAAATGTTTGTGTATATTTACTTTTAACATCAAAGCATCTATATTTGATATTTGATTGCCTTTCTCTATGTGTGAGACATTGTCTATCGGATAGTTTTTTTTTTTCTTGTCGCTGATAAGGCCCTTGTCATATTACTACTTGAAATTTGTGAACTACATTCTATTTGTTTTGGGTGGGTACCTGTTTAGAGTGCTGTTCCATTTATGGGAGCATCTACGATCTTTATAATTGTCACCGGTTATTCGTAATTTGTTTACAAATTTTTGTTGACTCCGATATTGGTTTTGTTTGACAAACAGATGAAATTAAGCAAAGTAACCTCTGAATTTATTTTGTGTTTGGCTTTGATTTAAGCTTAAACTTTGTATTAATCAGTTTAAAAGACAGAAGCATTAACCAAATGTTGAACTTGAAAAATTAAAAAGCGACCCTTGGTCAAAGATCACAGTTCATCTGCGAGAAAATTTAACGGTTCATTAATTGAGCATTTGCAGTAAGTTTACCTAACCTCAACTTGTTTGCTTGTCTATTTGTACTTGGCCAAGCTTGAACATGGCGATCTTTGATCTTCTTCATCGAAAGTTGTTGAAAGCAGTATAAAGTAAAGTATATATTGTATGCAAAATCTTACGCTTTGTATCGCTGGATCACAGAAATAACGACTTCGTTGTCGTTGTTGTTGTTGTTATTGTTGTTGTTGTTGTTGTTGTTGGCACTGACATACAACAGCTAATCGATTTTCAAAAAAACAATATTTGTTTGAATTGAACAACACACAAAAAAAAAACAAAAAAAAAACCAACAACAATAATATATTGTTCTCAAACAATTGGATAATTGATATTGAAAACAACACGAACAAACACGCACGCGGCACAATAATATTAATAATAATAGCCCGTTGCGTTTATTAATTCATAAACGATATTTATTCACATGAAGATGTTTCAATGCGCTTTCCAATTGCTTGACAATGTCGAATCAACGGACACGCAGATAACTTCGCGATCTTTACACAACTAGAACAAATACCATTTTTTTTCTATCTTTTTTTCTCAATTAATTTTTGTGTTGTAAAAAAAACCCAAGAAGAAAAGAAAAAAAATTTTCGAAGAACGAGTGCTTGGGTCTTGCTGCCTGTTGCCTTGTCTCGGCCACGTCCAATTGGCTGCGATTTGCAAGCAGAACTAAAAAGCGGCTTCGTTTAGCGTCGGTTTTAAAAAGGAAAATCGCGCCCAAGCCCAAGCGTCGACGTTGACTTTGACGCCGGCGTCGGCGGCGTCGCTAACAATACAAATAAAAAAAAACAACAAATTTGCAAGCCGAAGCCGAAACGAACACACAGCGAACAGCGCGAAGAGAACAGAGAGACAGAGAGAAAGATATCTGCTTCACTTTCTCACCCCCTCTCTCTCTTTCTATATCTCTGTCGTGGTGTCTGTGCCTGTTTCTTGTTGTACAACCATTAAATTATTTATATGATGCGAAAAATACCAAAAATAGTCACAAACAAAGGATTCGCCGTGCCTCCAAAACAAACCATCGGCAACGGAGAACGGGGAACGGGACAACACTGGTGACAAATACGCAGGTGGTTGTTCAATTTAAAATCGAGCCCAAAAGCACCATTAACTTTTGCAAGGGATCCTCGCTCCAGTGTTAGTAACAATAACAAATTATTATCAGCGTAAACAAAAACAGATCCCAAACAATATTTTGTAAATCGTTAACAAACAAAAATTAATTTGCAATTTAATGAGTGTGTTTTGTTTGCTTAAATATTCTGATTCATTTTTTTTTTGTTTTAATTCACGGCACTAAACATTTCTCATATCGCTCAAAAAACTAATATTAAATTTAAATATATATACAACAAAAACATATAAAGAATAAAAAAAAACCAGTTCAGATATCAAAAGCTTGGGTGAAAACCACGCAACATTTTCGTCACTTGCTCGTAGTTCCCCCAATAATGATTAAATTTTTATGAACAACAACACTGAATCATCGTCGTCGTCGTCGTCAGCGTCATCAACACCAGCTTCACAATTATTTTGTGCCTCTTCTTGCTCTTGTTCTGTCCTAGGTTTAATTTTTGAGGCTTCCGCGTAGTTGAAGATCTCGTGATGCGCTGCTCCGGCACATGTACAGCTCTCCATTCAGGTCTTTGCTCGACTTTCGCAGAAGTTGTTAAAAATAACAAGCCAAACCAAGGCAGTGCTTAGCTAGAATGGCCGATCCTTTAATGCTCTTAAATAACAAATATATTTTCCAAATTTATATATTTTGAACATTTTATTCAATTTGTTCTTATCTCTTTGTTCTTATCATATTTATATATATATACATATTAATATTTATATTGTTATCTTAACTATTTTGATAGTCGCCGAAATAGCTCAGTTGGGAGAGCGTTAGACTGAAGATCTAAATGTCCCCGGTTCAATCCCGGGTTTCGGCAGAGAGAGCATCCACCTAATATTATTTTGACAGCGCGCCTTGCCTTTTATTGTGTTTCCGTGGTCCGTCTTCCACAAATGGTAATTACCCACTTAAAGGGCATATCGAAGTCATCATCATCATCTCTTCACCATTATCAACAACATAAAAATCAAGTTTGGGTGCTTGTTTGTTTTTGTTTAATTTTTTGTAAATTGTTTTTTTTTAAGGGGGATTTTTCAGATGCTTTAGTTACCAAGTTGCATTTCCTATGGCTATAGGGACTTGGGAGTTCAGAGTTACGATTGGTTGCGAGTAGTCGGAAGAGGAGTGTTGTGCGTTCTTTAAATTGCTGCACTGACTCACCCAGAACCCTGAAGACTGAGGTTTAAAGAAACTGGTTTGTACTCCCTGTTCTTAATGTAAAATAGAGTTGTTTGACATATTTCAAGCTATAAGAGTATCAAATAATTGCAAAAAAAGCGGCAATCTATTAACTTTTAGAGATGAGAATTAATTATTAATTAATATTAGTTTTGGACCCACAAAACTGAAAGCCACAGTACCAATTAAAAATGGATAAAAAGGGTATAATTGTTTTGTGCAAAGTAATAGGCAGAACGAAGCACCTCCTACCCCATAAAGTGTATAAATTCTTGATCAGGATCAACTGCCGAGTAGATATAGCCATGTCCGCCTGTCTGTCCGTCTGTATGACCACTCGGATCTCAGAGACTATAAAAGCTAGAGTCTTCAAATTTGGAATAAAGGCTCTCGTATGAATATATCCAATTGCTTTATATTATCGATAATTATTTCTCAAATATCGATATAGTCCGATGTCTGATAGAAAAAAATGCCACAATTTTAAAGGCAGAATCTAATTCTAATTCTAATTAACATAAATTATACTTATGCATATTTTAAATCAACTAAACAAATTTCAAAATCGGATATGAAATACTTATGTTTTGTGCGCGCCTGTGTGAGAAAGAGACGGCATGATAATCGACGCGTGTTCACATTTAACAACTGGGTTCAGTGTATATCGTAGTCGAGCTCACTCGACTACAGCATTCTTACTTGTTTTCATTTGGTTTTTGATTTTTTGCAGGTGTTGGCAATTTTGATGTATTTTTCTTGAACAACATTTTTGTTGCTAATTCATTTTTACAAAGTTGCGCTACGTGACGTCAACAGTCGATGGCTTTGTTTTAGTAGTAGCAACATTCAAGTGAGGGGTGGGGGGGCTTGTGGAATTGGAGTATGGTGTTCTGCGCTCTGTGGGTGGTTTGTTGTTGCTGTTGTTGTTGTAAGTTTTGCTTGAGCGATTTTCAAGGCGATTTTCAACTTGGTGCACAGCCGGCACCTTGATTTCTACTACCTACCCATAGGAAGTATGCTCGCTCTCGCTCTTCCTCTCTCCCTCCAATTGTGAGCTGAGTTGACAGTAGGAACAATATGTATACATATATATATAGGGATAAGTGAAAGCTGAACCGATTAAAAAAAACAGTGTCTGTTTGTTCGTGGTTTGAACTTCTGATTTATACTATATATATATATATATTTGTATGCGTGTGTGTAAGTAAGCACGAGTCAGAACTTTCGAAAGCCATAATATTGTCAAAAGTCAATTGCAATTATAAACGCATTTGCCCGTTTCAAACACCTGCAGTTGATAGAGTGAATCATATATGATAAATAAATATATACGATATATATGTGTAAGAGGAGTACTTACTTCTCTATATAGACTATACAATAAATGGTCTCAAATTTAAGAGCGCCACCCAAAATTTACATGGCCATAAAGCAATGTTTGTTTGTATTAATGGGAAGTGACTTAATTTCGGTTTCTAGTCGTTCCGTGTTCAAAAACATTCCGTAGCATCAAGGACAAGTCTATGTGGTTGCTCCCTTCATCATTCAATAAGTGTCTCCTGATTACGAGGATGGAAATTCGTCACCAATATATACCCAACCTTGAAAACTTTTCGTACAACTGTCGCCATCTGCCTCGCTATCTTCCTGTCTGACTTCCCAAAATGTTCCTTGGCCAATTAGCAAGGGCAATTTTTCACGGCCATAGCCCCAAAACGAAATGTAAATTAATGACTAAAACTCACAGAATTATATTAATTAATTTGATGGCTTTCGCAGCTCTCTCCCCATCTCTTTCCCACCTTAATTCTTCACATACACAAATGAGACACTGCTCATCAAACAAAACAATTTTATTCGTCTGATCTACGTCATTGTGTTAAATAACCGCAATTCGGTTTGCGACATTCACAACAATTAATTTGAGTGCACTCAATGATTCATAATCTGGGGCAGATTCACAATAAGCGCCGAAATAGCTCAGTTGGGAGAGCGTTAGACTGAAGATCTAAATGTCCCCGGTTCAATCCCGGGTTTCGGCAGTTTCCGGTTGCATGTCAAGTTTTTTTTTCGATCCTAAGAGTCCTATAATATTTCGCTTTAACATTAATTTTTTGTAGTTAAACTTTAAAAATGATTACTTTTGTTTATAGGTTTCTTAAAAGCCCCTATACGATTACCGTTTACCGTGTTTCTAAACCTTTGAAAAAGCACAAGACCGCTTGGAATTAAAGCTTTAACGGCAGCTTAAGTTTTTTAGGTGAGAAAATAGTGTTGGCATGTAAATACAAAAATATGTGAAACAACTTAGAACGAATAGTGTTCAAAGTTGTGTTTCTGTTGTGAAATATGCCGAGAACCTACGAAAGCGCTACCGTAGTTGCAGGCTCACGTAGCGGCAAGGAATGGCTTTTGGCTATAATATCCATCATGGGCATCAGCAATGACAGCAGAGCTCCAATCTGCCTGCTAAGATCCGTAAGCAAGGCGGTGTGCAGCTTCATCACTTGCAAAAAGGGATCATGCTCCGCACAACGCTGCATTTCTGCCTGGGGCATCCGAGGCAGAAAATTCTGCAGCTGGTCCTCCTGATGGGTGCGGAGCTTGTTCTCCTCCTGCTCGTGGGAATTTCTATGCCAGCTCAAATCCAAACAATTCGTATATTTTTCTCACATTAAGAGTTAATCCGTGTGTGCTAAAGTAAATAAAACAAACTTATTTTTATTTCCGTTTTCGCTTTTAGTTAATTCTACGTTTAAAAAACATTTTACTTTCATTTGTTTTATTTCTTGTCATAGTACGTGCCAACTCATCATTGATAATTGTTTACAAACGTTTGTTTGCTGGTTTTTCATTTTTTAATTAGGCGCAATCCTAAGGCTACAAATTGATGCATGTGTTTTATTGCTTATCGGTGTTTTGGTGTTGTGCCTAATGCACATGGACTACACTACAGTGGCTACCACCTACGACGGAAACTTGTGTAAGACAGTAAAAAACGAACAAGCAGTTTTCACTTAGCAAGCGATGTAAATTGTTAACTTATAGTTGTAATGTAATGGTAAAATCTAAAATATTCATTAAAAAAAGTATTTGCTTGCATGTGTGTGAAAGTGAGTGTATGTGTATTTGTGAGTGTGTGTGTGTGTGTATATGTGTGGATGTGTTATGTGTGGATGTGTATATGTGTGTATGTACATAAACTAAAAATATATACGTTGAGTAAATATAATTGATAATAGTAATTAAATATTTTAATTGTTTAAAGTGCTGATGCTGCTGAGTATAGTCTTAAAATTAACTGCACAATAAATGCGTGTAAACAAAAGAAGAAAAAATATAATAATTAAAAGCTAATGCATGAATATAGAAAAAAAAATATTAATAAATTTATGAATCGAGTTTTTGTTGTTGTGTGTGGTACTTAAGATCTAAACGTTCCATATATACAATATATAAAACTAACACAATTATTGTGTTTTTCTTACTTTAACTTATAGTATTTAATGCTAATCGCTACAATATATATGTAAATCAACAAGATATTAACAGCCATTAAACATGGCTAACATAATGTTACGTATGTATGTATGTTTGTTTGTTTGTATATATGTATCGGTTGATGTGTTGTATGTTATATGCTTACCAACATAATGGCCACCGTTTAATTACTTTTTATTTATTTTAACCATTTTAGGCTATTTTTACTTCTGCTTGTGCTTGATTGTTGTTGTTGTTATTAATTTTACTGTTGCTGCTGCCAAATTTGGCAATTGCCGGCAAGTGTTGCAGTTGCATTGGCTGCGGCTGCTGCAGCTGCCGCTGCTGACTTTTTTGCTGGCGTTATTGTCACCGTGCTGGGCGCAATTGCATTCATTGCCGCAGTCTGATTGCTTGCAGCCAGAGACGACGCCGGTAAAATGGTCGTCACACCATTCTCATGTTGTATTGTGTTCGCATTATTGAATATTGCACGAATCTTATTTCCACTACTACTTTGAGATCCTGTTGTTGTTGTTGTCGCTATTCCTGTTGCTGCTGCTGCTGTCACATTTATTTTGAGCGCCGTTGTTGCTGGCGGTTGCCGCTGCACAAATCGCGCGGCAAACTCATTGGCAGTCAACACCAAATTCTGCGGCTGTCCGTATATGGGGAGACCATTGGCCAAGATTAAACGCTGCATGCCGATCGTGCCACGTGGCTGCTTTTTCTCCAACGGTTGTTCATCCTGTTAAAAAAAATTTGATTACAGTTTTAGTGTCATTGGAAAGAAATCAATTGATTTTGACTACTAGTAAATGCAGCATATGCTTTAGAGCGAGATGGCAATAGCAGATACATAATTTTCTGAAACTCTCTTTCTCTCTCGGTACTTACCGATGGCGGACTAACGGATTTACGCTCCAGAACATGCTCATCAAAGCCCGAATCAGAAGAGTTGTCGCTAAATTTGGTGGCCACAGATGAGGAAGTGGAGCAATTGGAGGATGAAGACAGCGATGAGGGCGAGGCAGCGCCCACAGCTGTTGTTAAAATGCTGGGATGCAAGCTTGATGATGTTAGAACAGCTGATGTTACTGCTGCTGCTGTTGGCTTAAGTACAATAGACACTTTGCTGATGATAACTGTGGAATGTTGTTGTTGCTGCTGCAGTTGTTGTTGCACAGTGATTGTTGCTGCTGTTGGCATTGAGTTGGGCAAGGCCTCAGTCTTATTCAATGGAATTGGACTTGTTCTATGTATTTCGCCACATGGGAATGACTCCGATTGTCGCTTAAAATACAAATGATGCTTCTTTAGAGCCGGCGTCGTGCTCGTCTGACTAAGCTTGGGCTTTGGCTCAACTTGGCTCAATTGTTGTTGCTGCTGCTGTTTTTGTTGTTGTTCTTGCTGTTGTTGTTGTTCTTGTTGTTGATGCTGTTGTTCTTGTTGTTGCTGCTGTAATTCTTGTTGTTGAGGCTGTTGTGTATGTTGTTGTTGTTGTGGCAGCCTGCGTCTGCGATGCTTATCACATGGCTTGTAGAGTTCAGGATCGATAATGTAACAGGCGCTGCCCAGACTGAGACTTTGAAAAACGATGCCGCAGCAGACTTGCAGTTGCAGCAGATCTTCCTCTTCAAAGAACGGCACATTATCGATGGCGCGTCTATGCTTTTTTGGTTCGAGAATGCGCCGTCTCTTGCTGCCCGTCAATTTAATGCGTCGATGTACAGCACTGCTACTCCTACTACTGTTACTACTACTGCCATTCTGGTTCTTAACCGCTGATGCCAGCTGCGCAGCTGCAGCAGTCCGCTTGCGCGTCTGATATGGCGTCACAACAGGGCAAACGCTCGTCTGCTGCTGCTGCTGCTGCTGTTGTTGCTGTTGTTGCTGCTCATCGTCGTAGCTTTCGTTGGAATCACTCAGCTGGGGTGAACTTTCGTGGCTGCTGCTACTGCGCGGCTGTTGCTCGCTGTCGACTGTAGATGGCGCTGTAACCGCCGTTATTTTACCCTTGCGATTCTTTTTGAATATTTTTGCAAATTTCTCGGGCATAAGGGATCCGTTGCCGCTACCACCACCACCACCCGATTTGGCCACAATTTCACTGTCGCGCTTTTTCTGTTTAGCCAGCAATTTGGTGCCAGGTCCAGCGCGTGCATCGACCACCTGTGTACCATTCGCAAAAAAGAGAAAAAAAAGAGAGAAAAAAAGGCGAAATTGAGTAAAATATTTTTAGCTGGGAGCTGGTAACAAGCAACTTTGCTTTTGGCTTGGAACAGCTGTGAAGAGCATACGCTCTTTCTTTCTCTGTGTACTTACATGTCCCCAGTGACGTTTGCTGCCAACTGGCAAACGCTTGTAACGTTTGACAAGCAGGACGCAGGCATTACATATTTCACCGTTGCGCGGCTCCTGCAAATTGAAGCACAGCGTCGACTCCTTTTCGTATTTGCGGGAGGCTGTAAAACGCGAGCTGCTCGACTTAGCGCGACAAATGCAGCAGCCGTCTGCTGAGCGGTAGACGCGTGGCTTATGGAAATTGAACATGCTGTTTTTTCTTCTTTCTTTTGTTACATGCAACAGATTTTCTCGAGTGAATGAGTGAGAGAGATGAATCTCAAATTTAAACTTTTTTATATTTTATGGGACAGTTCTTAATATGAATTTTGTTTTTGCTTGGCTACTTTTTGAGCGTTGATTTCAGATGTGCAATTGTGTCTCTATGTGTGTGCAGCTAAGGTTATTTTTATTTTGTTCACTGGTGTTTTTTTTTAGTTGATAATTTATTGCTATTTGTGCATAGCACATATTGTTATTATTATACTGATCTCGGGCATCATCCATTTTCTTCGGTTTGCTGTCTTGCGCTGCATTTGTCTTGTTTGGCTGCTGCTGCTGGAAAATGTTTATAGAAATGGACGGAAATGTTATTTCAAATAAGAAACGGCAAAATAGCAAATATGTTTATATGTATGGACAGTGTTGTTTAACGTCGTGTCTATCGTTCAAGTGGCAACGCTGCGCTCGCTTTTCATAATTATTTATAAAAATGCATATTTTATAGCTGGCTTACATGTAAAGAAAACACAAATTGTAAATAATTCAAGATATTCGTACAAATTCAATTCTATTTAATGATAAGGAAAACAATACGCAACAGCTGGCAGCAATAAATTCACACATATATAAAAATGTCAGGCATTGTTGTCGTGTTGCCATACTTTTATTTTTGCGATTTCAACGATACAAAACAAAAACCATAAGGAAAAAAAACCGAAACAAAAGCCTCTTTTCAAAACATTTCGTCTCTTATCAGTGTTTAGCGAGTCGCGTATGCATATATACGTTAAATATATAGTAATACTAATTTTAATTTCGATTTCAATTTTGTGCAGGTAAAAAATCATAAAAGCAGCTGACTCTGACTCTGCCCCTGCATTTGCCTATGTATTTTGCGAAGGTACAGACACACGCATATGCACAGGTAGTATCTGTTTTCTTTTTCTTTTGTATAATGCACTGAGCAAAACAATAAACAGAAATACGCACATAAGCACACACACACATGCACGTAGGCCAATGAATATATATAAATATATATATATGTATATACATACATGCACGTTGCATTGGCGCGCTGCACTCTCAGTAGTATTAAAAGACATCAACAACAACAAAGGACAAAATCACCCCAACACTAGTGACGTGACTTTCTGGCAGCGCTGCTCGCGCTTTGCTCCCAGGTGTGTGTTATATATTGTGCATGTATTGCGAGCGACGCTTGTTTTTTTGTGCTTTTGATTTTATTTTTGGAGCACTGATTTTATACGAACAACGCGTTTAACTTGAAAGTGCGTATCGCTTCGTCGATTTGTTTGTGTACTTACTGTAAATGTGTATGTATGCAGCACCGGCGTGTGTATCGCAAATACACATACATAAGTATATTGTGATCGTTTTAGTTGACTTACTTCGTGTAGGCAAACGTTTAAAAATTAGTTCAATTGTCGTGTGGAGGAGTTAAGCCTGCAACTGACTGAGTGAGAGCGAAAAGCAAAGATTTGACCAGCTTCTCTGATGTTCCGCTGTTTGTGCGTGTTCTTGCATGTTTGTGTGTATATATGCATGTGTGAATTGGTGTTAGGTTTTGGTGAAAATGCTCCTACTTCGTGAACAGGTTAGGTTTACAACATTTTTTGTGTTTTAGATATTTTTCATTTAGTAACGGACGCCGCCACCGACTAGTTTATGATTGTTGTAGTTTTGTTGTTTCTGCAGCTGCCCACGCCACGCGCGCTCAACGCAAGTAAACATTAACACAGGCACACAAATTCAGCACTAATGAATGCATTTATAAAATAAATACACAAAAACTACATTTTAATCCTAGCACAGTTTTTTTTTCACATTGAGGCTTTTTTTAAAATCAGATTTGGATATATAAAATAAATTCTCAATTTTATATTTATTTATTTAGATTTACCTGCCACAAAACAACTAATTTTGCAATTCACTTGATTTTTTATTTATTTGTATTTTGATTATTTCATCAGTCACTAAGTTGATTTGATTAAATATATATTTTATTCAAACTGTAACTGAAACAAGGAGAGCAGAGCTCAATAACGAAACGCGTCTGCACGCAAGAGACACACAAAGGCAAACTGACAAAAAAAATATATAAAACAGAAAACCGCTGCTGAAGCCGACGACGCTTTTCATCAGTCACTTTTCGTACACGTTCGTCTCGTTGTTATGTGACTGTGTATGTGTGCGTATCTGTTTCTCTGTATGTCCGTCCGCGTGTCTGAATGTATGTATGCGAGTGCAGCGCGAAATGTACGAAACCGAACGAAACAGCGTCGAGAATATGTAGCACAAAGCAAATGCAGTGATAACACAACACTGAGAAGCGGCAGCAGCTGAGCGAGAGCAAACCCAAACTTCGCTGTATGCGCCTGTGGCTGTGTTTGTGTACGTGTGTGAACGAACCCAGCAAAAGCAACAGCGAAAAAATTCCGGTTGTGAAAAAAAAACAACATACATATCTGATATTAACATACAGTGCGAGCGAGCGAGTGAGAGAACCAATTTGCATAACATTTCTGTCGGGGGTACCGGCGTTGCCACACTACACACACAACAAAATACGCAAAAACTTGCAATAATACTTAGTGAATTTCCATCAAATTATTTTTGTTGCCTATGTGTTTGCAGTTGTTTGTTATTGTTTGTGTCGTGGCAACTGATGAGAATACCACAAGTGACTGATAAGAACAAAACGTGTGCGAGCAAAGAAGCTGATAACAATTCTGCTAGTTGTTCTGAATTTTATTTTGCATAGATATTTTAGGCGAAGTTTTAAACCCTCGTGTACACATAAATACGTACATTAGCTGATGCGCATATATATAACTATTTATATATATAGAAATATATATATTTAGCACACACTCTCAAAGCAGCTTGCCGGATATGAACAGGGTAGCCACAGCAAAAAGTGTAATACGTGACAAACACGATGTAACAAAATGAAGCAACGAAAAGACATATACAGATTTACATACATAAGTATTTGGCAATGTTATTAGAAGTGGCAACGCCGTGCTGCTGCTCTGCTGCCAGCGCTTTACAACACTGTTTCGCTCAACCAGAACTGCGAAAAATTTGATGTTTTTGTGATGATCAGGCGAAAGTGTCCAAATTCAAACGCAGCCGCAGAGCAGCCTAAAACTGAACGCTAAATAAAGACACTGTTTATTTTCCGTGGCATGCTAGTGGCAACGGCGCAAGCAAGAAAAGCAAAAAAAAACGCCTCTAAAATGTCATAAATCTAGGTCATGTTCACTCTCGTTTTTGGCTGTTTTTGGCGTTTCGACAACGGAATGTTTCCTGTTTACAACGCTGCAAAAAGCCGTACAGCAAGTGACAGTTGCCACCTTAACTACAAACGTAAAGCAAATTCAAATTCAAGCAAGAAAAATTCTTATTTGCACTTATTTCTGTACACACATTCACATGCACTTTGTTGCGTGTTTTGCTGCTTCTACCTCTTCCTCATGTACGCAAATCAAATTGCACTGTTTAAATTGAAAACTGTACTCCTACACTTGTGTTGGGTGAAGCGCAAAAGTGTGTATAGGGAAGGGGGTGTGTGTGTGGGAGAGAGGCTGCGTTGCCGGGTGTCAAAAAAGTATTTTATAAATAGAGATATGCGCGTTTGTTTATTGTCACGCTCACACACGCACACACTAATTAATGTTGACCTTGTTTTTACTTCAACTTTCCTATACACACACACATTCGCATATTGCGTCTGACCGAAAGTGAAAGACAGGCGTCTTATTGGAATTCTCATAAGAATGTGAAAACTGCGACATCAACAGCAATAACAAAGAGCTATTCGCGAAACAGGTTGCTGCCAGCCAAAGCTTTTGCGCCAGTAACAATCGGCAATATTGAATTAATAACGATACTACAAACACACATTCAGTCGGCTTTATTCAATAATAGATGAGGTGCCAGCGTAATACCAACACAACAAGCTCAACTAAAAAAGAAAGTATATATCTTTTAAAAAAATTACTATTATTTTGGCTTAAATAACTTTTTTTTTATTTTTCCTTGCTATTATGTCCAGAGCAGCCTGCAAGAGCTGGGCCCACCAAAAATGGAAGTAGGTTGCTTGCTCTCTCGCTCACCTGTGTGTACACAAATTTGCACATCGAGAGCAAGAAAGAGCGAGAGAGAGCTGCAGCGGTGCTCTCGCTTTAACATATTGCCTGTTAAGTAATAGACTGAATTCTGTTTATGCCTGCATGCATATATGTGCGCGAGCGGCAACCACTATACATATGTATGCATTCATATGTAAGCGTGCAAGTGTGTTGTTTGCAGAGAAAGCGCGCGCAAACGGTTCCTACTACTAATTAGAGAATAAAATGAAGAAAATGAAATGCGTTAACTTATGTTTTTCTTTGAGTCGCTCTTTTGCCTTTAACTTCATATCAAAAGTGCACATGCACATACTTTTCTTTATATATATTTGAACATTTCCGCACAATTAGGGTTGTGAACGAGGTTAACTTGCCGTAACTGTCATTGAAAGAGTTCATTCGATTCGAATAGTAAAGCGAAGGTCAACAACAAATTGGTAACAACTTTATCTACGCATTTGGAACAGATTCGCACACACGCACGTATACAAACATACGCATATGTATGTTCTATCTGTTAGCGCTTGTGTCTAACCTTCGTTTTCTTACTTTTCTCACTCGCATTATTTTTCTCTTTTTTTGGTTTGTTATTTTTAAGGCAAACTATATAGAGGAATACAAAAAAATCTCCTGGATACGCACACATTTATTTAATTGCACATCCATATGTATACATATACATTGCTGTCGCTCATTGTTTTTGCATTATATCTTACCCTTGTGATCGCCAACACTTTTAACAACAATTACTGTTGTCAATGTTTTGTTGGAGTTTATCGGTTGTTTGTTGACTTATTCTAAGCACTTTGCACACTCACTTTATACTTGTTAAATGGTTTCTTAGTTAAGCGCAATACCGCTGCTCTCTTGGATACCGCAAAATTGCACAGAATGCCGTTATCGTTATCATGACTTCTGCTATCGATAGCATACTCGACTGATGTCAAATTATGGCATGCTCAGTGCTGCAGTTGTATGAATGAGTGTGGATTGACTTGGTGCATAGAGATGGCAACGCCAGACATACTTTCCTTTATAACTCGAACGATGGACGGCAGTCAAAAAATGTGTGTCCATTTAAAAAACACTGCTTACTAACATGTGCATATGTAATAGATGTTGATTAGAATAACATAATAGCTTTGACTCGATTAATTGATCGGCAAAAGCTTTAAATTATCCTAATATTGTGTTCATTTTAAAATTTTCAATCTATTTACATTATTAGTTATTTTATCTTTCTGTTAAAACAATAATTGTATTTTTTTTTTATCGTGCAGCGGTTGTGTGAAATAAACTTAAATATTTACCGATGTTCAATCGATGTTCCGTGCATCACTTTAACCGGCAAGTAAAGTAAAGCGGTAATTAAGTGCGGTGATTACAGCAAAGAACTGCCGTACTAATGAAGCTCGTGAAGCCCGGTTGGGTGCACCATGATGGTAATGTCCAAATATACACATTTCGGTTCTTTGTTTAAATGCTAACCATTGTTAATACAGATAAGCCAATCTTCTCGGTGGATGTGCATCAGGATTGCACCAAATTCGCGACTGGCGGGCAGGGCACCGATTCCGGTCGAATTGTCATCTGGAATCTGAAGCCAGTGCTGTCCGAGAAAGATGAGCAGGATGCTTCGGTACCAAAAATGCTTTGCCAAATGGATCAGCACTTGGCGTGCGTAAATTGTGTGCGCTGGTCCCAGAATGGCCAGCTACTCGCCTCCGGTTCGGATGATAAGCTTATTATGATCTGGCGGAAGGCGCAGGGACCCAGCGGCGTTTTCGGCACCGGCGGCATGCAACAGAATCCCGAATCGTATAAATGCATACACACATTGCGCGGCCACGATGGTGATGTGCTGGATTTGGCATGGTCGCCCAATGATTACTTCCTCGCCAGCTGTAGCATAGACAACACGATTATTGTGTGGGACGCGAGGGCATTGCCGAATGTTCTGCACACGCTCAAGGGGCATACTGGTCTCGTTAAGGGCGTTGCATGGGATCCGGTTGGACATTTCCTTGCCTCCCAGTCGGATGATCGCAGTATTAAGATATGGCGCACAACAGATTGGACGTGCGGCACTACGATAACAGAACCGTTTGAACAGTGCGGCGGTACGACGCACATACTACGGCTCTTCTGGTCGCCCGATGGACAGTATCTGGTGTCGGCGCACGCGATGAACGGCGGCGGGCCCACCGCCCAGATCATCGATCGAGAGGGTTGGAAATGTGACAAGGATTTCGTGGGGCATCGCAAGGCGGTCACCTGTGTCCGTTTTCACAACTCGATATTGACGCGCGACATGGTCGGCGACAGTCCCAGCAAACACATGAAGTATTGTGTGATCGCTGTCGGCTCACGCGATCGTTCGCTGTCCGTGTGGCTGACAGCGCTCCAGCGTCCCATGGTCGTTATCCATGAGCTGTTCAATGACAGCGTCTTAGACATGTCCTGGGGACCGCAACAATGTCTGCTGATGGCCTGCAGCGGCGACGGCACTATTGCCTGCCTCCAATTCACCGAACGAGAGCTGGGCTCCCGCGTCTCGGAGACGGAACGAAACAGTATATTCAAGCGCGAATATGGCGGCTATATGGAGCATTCTGAGCCTACGGCCAGCAAACAGATGGCGATGTCGCTGCCCGAACCGAGCAGCTATGCTCTGCCCAATGCGGCCATGGAGCGTAGACTGCCTGTCCAGGTGGCCGGCGGACAGGGACAGGGCGTCGGCTCACATGCTCGAGCCATCAGCAAACAAACGGAGACACGCACCAAGGATGGCAAGCGAAGGATTACGCCCATGTTTATACCACTCAATGAGCTAAACGAGCCCATCTCCAGCATTAGCAGCAGTACCGTTTCCACAAGCAGGTGTGTGCTTCGCTCCCTTCAATTGGCCACTGAACGGTCCCAAAGGGAAAATAAATCAAAGATATTGTCAGACATTATTATTTTGTATTTTTATTATTATTATGCTTCTCACATTCAGATCAAAAATCATTGATAGTAGGCTGCTATATCATATAGCTGTCATAGGAACGACATCTTGTGAAAAGGTGTAATGATATGTTTGTGTTGTGTAAAGTTGGTTTGTATCCACATCCACTAGGTGGCTAGGAAATCGATAATAATATTCGCAAATCGATAAAATTGATATTCACAAATCAATCAAATTGGCATACCCCACCATTTTGGAGCATATGAGGCGCCATTGTTTTGCATATATATTTAAATATTTTTTCCGACAAGTCTTGTTTTTATTTTGCAGCTGCAGCAGCAACAACAATGACAACAACAGCAACAACATAATCACAAACAGCAACAGCAGCAGCGTGGATACACTGAGATCGCAAGAGTCGCTCTACCCTCGAACGGAACCGGTGGGACGCCTGATGTTGCCGCCAACGCCAAGGCGCAACTCAATGCAGCTGTGCGAATTGAATAGCGGCAGTCTGGTGGGGCCCAAACTGCAGATAACAGCAAATAGTAAATGTGAATTTACGAAATCCTTGCAGGACTATCGCATTCATGTCCAGAACGGTCATCTGAAGACCGGCTACGGCATGGTGGCCAAGGTGTCGGCCCAATTGAGTCGAGAGCTGCTCTGGGATATGTATGTGGGCTCGCCGGTGATTAATGTGAATCTGTGCAGTAAATATGTGATGCTCTGCTCCCTCGACGGCAGCATGCGACTCCTGGCCATGCAGACGGGCTTACCCGTTTTTCCAGCGATCACATTGACAAGCGCTGCGCTGCACTGCACCTTTAGCAGCGATAATCAGATGGCCGGCGTGCTCACCGACAGTGGGCTATTGCGCATTTGGAATATTGCGAAGCAGCGGATCTGCGTGTCCACCAATTGTGTGGATCTGCTCAATAAGCATGGGATGACGGTGAATTTTGTTATCACGGATCAGGGCATGCCGCTGATTGGTTTCCCCAGCGGCAATTCCTATTCCTATTCAACGCCATTGAAATCGTGGCTAGTCCTTGCCACCGGGGATGCTATCATGTTCAATGGCATACGAGGCTCGCTGCCACGCGATCTGGAGCATGTGCATCGCAAGTTTCCTCTGCTTAGCATGCAGACCAGCACACACAACTATCTCAGTCTTCGCGGAGCAGTCGAAATGTGAGTTCTTCCTTACTCCTTTTACAGAGGCAGTCGTCGTATTGAACGGATGCTCAGGTGATGCATTGTCGTCATCTTCGATACCGATAACAAGCTGTCGCAAAGTATAGTCACAAAAACCATTGAACGCAACAGCAAGCCTGAAGGGTTAGCTAGAAAAGGCACTCTTCTGCCTGGTTAAACAAAAGAGTCCAAAGTGCCTTATAACGACTTAGTAGAGGTAGAAGAAAATTATTCGGAATACCTCTTCTTTTTCTGCTCTGCACTTGCCATCTTGGGAAGCCACTTTCAAAGTAGTCTTATTATGTTAACAACCACAGGACAAGAGATTATCCGAAGTAGATCAACACTGTAGGAATATGAACTATAAATTCATTTCCTAGGGTATGCTGAAAATTGTGTTGGGTATGCTACCGGTTCATGTACCAGTAACAAAGTGTCGCCGCAATCGGTACTTGTAACAAATTGGGCTAGAGATGTGAATACGCAAAGAGTTCTTTTTGTACTAGTTTATTCAATGAAAAATGCGTGGTTTATATACAAAAATTCTTAAACCTAAATACACTGAAAGCCACTTGTAACGGGACCTCATGTTATGTTTCTTTATCTAAACGGAGTCGCTTGTAAGGCGACTCCTTGTGATGTTTATTCTTAAACTAGCTGCGTGTTGCAGAGTTTGTAAGGCGACTCTATGTGGTGTATTCTTAATTTAATGCAGCCACTTGAAGTTGACTTCGTGTGAGATTTTCTTATTTAACTGCAACCACTTGAAGGTGCTATGTGATATTTTGACATAAAAAAAACTGAACAATGTGTGCATGCAACCATTGGGTCGGGTTTGTATTGATTCTGTGCGTTATCAGCAGCGTAAGATTTTCTGCTTTGAAGAAATCATACAAACACCTTATCGAAACGGGCCAATCTTTTCCTATGTGTGTAGTACGCACAGGTTAACCTAACCTAATATATATCGATAAGTATCAAATTGAAATCTCTCTCAAACCTAGTTGTACCGTCTCCGTTTTACTTGCTTTAATCGAATTGACACTAATTTACCAAATTATTTTGTTTTAGCGATCCGGAAAGTTGGCAGCAAACGGCCAAGGTGCTATTCCTCGAGAATCAGATAAAGCTGTGCAAGGCGCTGGAAGCTTTTGAGGAACTAAAGCACTGGCATATGATGATTACATTTCAATTGGCCAGCTACGGCACCGAGAAGCGTTTACGTCTTGCTCTCTCGCTCACCTGTGTGTACACAAATTTGCACATCGAGAGCAAGAAAGAGCGAGAGAGAGCTGCAGCGGTGCTCTCGCTTTAACATATTGCCTGTTAAGTAATAGACTGAATTCTGTTTATGCCTGCATGCATATATGTGCGCGAGCGGCAACCACTATACATATGTATGCATTCATATGTAAGCGTGCAAGTGTGTTGTTTGCAGAGAAAGCGCGCGCAAACGGTTCCTACTACTAATTAGAGAATAAAATGAAGAAAATGAAATGCGTTAACTTATGTTTTTCTTTGAGTCGCTCTTTTGCCTTTAACTTCATATCAAAAGTGCACATGCACATACTTTTCTTTATATATATTTGAACATTTCCGCACAATTAGGGTTGTGAACGAGGTTAACTTGCCGTAACTGTCATTGAAAGAGTTCATTCGATTCGAATAGTAAAGCGAAGGTCAACAACAAATTGGTAACAACTTTATCTACGCATTTGGAACAGATTCGCACACACGCACGTATACAAACATACGCATATGTATGTTCTATCTGTTAGCGCTTGTGTCTAACCTTCGTTTTCTTACTTTTCTCACTCGCATTATTTTTCTCTTTTTTTGGTTTGTTATTTTTAAGGCAAACTATATAGAGGAATACAAAAAAATCTCCTGGATACGCACACATTTATTTAATTGCACATCCATATGTATACATATACATTGCTGTCGCTCATTGTTTTTGCATTATATCTTACCCTTGTGATCGCCAACACTTTTAACAACAATTACTGTTGTCAATGTTTTGTTGGAGTTTATCGGTTGTTTGTTGACTTATTCTAAGCACTTTGCACACTCACTTTATACTTGTTAAATGGTTTCTTAGTTAAGCGCAATACCGCTGCTCTCTTGGATACCGCAAAATTGCACAGAATGCCGTTATCGTTATCATGACTTCTGCTATCGATAGCATACTCGACTGATGTCAAATTATGGCATGCTCAGTGCTGCAGTTGTATGAATGAGTGTGGATTGACTTGGTGCATAGAGATGGCAACGCCAGACATACTTTCCTTTATAACTCGAACGATGGACGGCAGTCAAAAAATGTGTGTCCATTTAAAAAACACTGCTTACTAACATGTGCATATGTAATAGATGTTGATTAGAATAACATAATAGCTTTGACTCGATTAATTGATCGGCAAAAGCTTTAAATTATCCTAATATTGTGTTCATTTTAAAATTTTCAATCTATTTACATTATTAGTTATTTTATCTTTCTGTTAAAACAATAATTGTATTTTTTTTTTATCGTGCAGCGGTTGTGTGAAATAAACTTAAATATTTACCGATGTTCAATCGATGTTCCGTGCATCACTTTAACCGGCAAGTAAAGTAAAGCGGTAATTAAGTGCGGTGATTACAGCAAAGAACTGCCGTACTAATGAAGCTCGTGAAGCCCGGTTGGGTGCACCATGATGGTAATGTCCAAATATACACATTTCGGTTCTTTGTTTAAATGCTAACCATTGTTAATACAGATAAGCCAATCTTCTCGGTGGATGTGCATCAGGATTGCACCAAATTCGCGACTGGCGGGCAGGGCACCGATTCCGGTCGAATTGTCATCTGGAATCTGAAGCCAGTGCTGTCCGAGAAAGATGAGCAGGATGCTTCGGTACCAAAAATGCTTTGCCAAATGGATCAGCACTTGGCGTGCGTAAATTGTGTGCGCTGGTCCCAGAATGGCCAGCTACTCGCCTCCGGTTCGGATGATAAGCTTATTATGATCTGGCGGAAGGCGCAGGGACCCAGCGGCGTTTTCGGCACCGGCGGCATGCAACAGAATCCCGAATCGTATAAATGCATACACACATTGCGCGGCCACGATGGTGATGTGCTGGATTTGGCATGGTCGCCCAATGATTACTTCCTCGCCAGCTGTAGCATAGACAACACGATTATTGTGTGGGACGCGAGGGCATTGCCGAATGTTCTGCACACGCTCAAGGGGCATACTGGTCTCGTTAAGGGCGTTGCATGGGATCCGGTTGGACGTTTCCTTGCCTCCCAGTCGGATGATCGCAGTATTAAGATATGGCGCACAACAGATTGGACGTGCGGCACTACGATAACAGAACCGTTTGAACAGTGCGGCGGTACGACGCACATACTACGGCTCTCCTGGTCGCCCGATGGACAGTATCTGGTGTCGGCGCACGCGATGAACGGCGGCGGGCCCACCGCCCAGATCATCGATCGAGAGGGTTGGAAATGTGACAAGGATTTCGTGGGGCATCGCAAGGCGGTCACCTGTGTCCGTTTTCACAACTCGATATTGACGCGCGACATGGTCGGCGACAGTCCCAGCAAACACATGAAGTATTGTGTGATCGCTGTCGGCTCACGCGATCGTTCGCTGTCCGTGTGGCTGACAGCGCTCCAGCGTCCCATGGTCGTTATCCATGAGCTGTTCAATGACAGCGTCTTAGACATGTCCTGGGGACCGCAACAATGTCTGCTGATGGCCTGCAGCGGCGACGGCACTATTGCCTGCCTCCAATTCACCGAACGAGAGCTGGGCTCCCGCGTCTCGGAGACGGAACGAAACAGTATATTCAAGCGCGAATATGGCGGCTATATGGAGCATTCTGAGCCTACGGCCAGCAAACAGATGGCGATGTCGCTGCCCGAACCGAGCAGCTATGCTCTGCCCAATGCGGCCATGGAGCGTAGACTGCCTGTCCAGGTGGCCGGCGGACAGGGACAGGGCGTCGGCTCACATGCTCGAGCCATCAGCAAACAAACGGAGACACGCACCAAGGATGGCAAGCGAAGGATTACGCCCATGTTTATACCACTCAATGAGCTAAACGAGCCCATCTCCAGCATTAGCAGCAGTACCGTTTCCACAAGCAGGTGTGTGCTTCGCTCCCTTCAATTGGCCACTGAACGGTCCCAAAGGGAAAATAAATCAAAGATATTGTCAGACATTATTATTTTGTATTTTTATTATTATTATGCTTCTCACATTCAGATCAAAAATCATTGATAGTAGGCTGCTATATCATATAGCTGTCATAGGAACGACATCTTGTGAAAAGGTGTCATGATATGTTTGTGTTGTGTAAAGTTGGTTTGTATCCACATCCACTAGGTGGCTAGGAAATCGATAATAATATTCGCAAATCGATAAAATTGATATTCACAAATCAATCAAATTGGCATACCCCACCATTTTGGAGCATATGAGGCGCCATTGTTTTGCATATATATTTAAATATTTTTTCTGACAAGTCTTGTTTTTATTTTGCAGCTGCAGCAGCAACAACAATGACAACAACAGCAACAACATAATCACAAACAGCAACAGCAGCAGCGTGGATACACTGAGATCGCAAGAGTCGCTCTACCCTCGAACGGAACCGGTGGGACGCCTGATGTTGCCGCCAACGCCAAGGCGCAACTCAATGCAGCTGTGCGAATTGAATAGCGGCAGTCTGGTGGGGCCCAAACTGCAGATAACAGCAAATAGTAAATGTGAATTTACGAAATCCTTGCAGGACTATCGCATTCATGTCCAGAACGGTCATCTGAAGACCGGCTACGGCATGGTGGCCAAGGTGTCGGCCCAATTGAGTCGAGAGCTGCTCTGGGATATGTATGTGGGCTCGCCGGTGATTAATGTGAATCTGTGCAGTAAATATGTGATGCTCTGCTCCCTCGACGGCAGCATGCGACTCCTGGCCATGCAGACGGGCTTACCCGTTTTTCCAGCGATCACATTGACAAGCGCTGCGCTGCACTGCACCTTTAGCAGCGATAATCAGATGGCCGGCGTGCTCACCGACAGTGGGCTATTGCGCATTTGGAATATTGCGAAGCAGCGGATCTGCGTGTCCACCAATTGTGTGGATCTGCTCAATAAGCATGGGATGACGGTGAATTTTGTTATCACGGATCAGGGCATGCCGCTGATTGGTTTCCCCAGCGGCAATTCCTATTCCTATTCAACGCCATTGAAATCGTGGCTAGTCCTTGCCACCGGGGATGCTATCATGTTCAATGGCATACGAGGCTCGCTGCCACGCGATCTGGAGCATGTGCATCGCAAGTTTCCTCTGCTTAGCATGCAGACCAGCACACACAACTATCTCAGTCTTCGCGGAGCAGTCGAAATGTGAGTTCTTCCTTACTCCTTTTACAGAGGCAGTCGTCGTATTGAACGGATGCTCAGGTGATGCATTGTCGTCATCTTCGATACCGATAACAAGCTGTCGCAAAGTATAGTCACAAAAACCATTGAACGCAACAGCAAGCCTGAAGGGTTAGCTAGAAAAGGCACTCTTCTGCCTGGTTAAACAAAAGAGTCCAAAGTGCCTTATAACGACTTAGTAGAGGTAGAAGAAAATTATTCGGAATACCTCTTCTTTTTCTGCTCTGCACTTGCCATCTTGGGAAGCCACTTTCAAAGTAGTCTTATTATGTTAACAACCACAGGACAAGAGATTATCCGAAGTAGATCAACACTGTAGGAATATGAACTATAAATTCATTTCCTAGGGTATGCTGAAAATTGTGTTGGGTATGCTACCGGTTCATGTACCAGTAACAAAGTGTCGCCGCAATCGGTACTTGTAACAAATTGGGCTAGAGATGTGAATACGCAAAGAGTTCTTTTTGTACTAGTTTATTCAATGAAAAATGCGTGGTTTATATACAAAAATTCTTAAACCTAAATACACTGAAAGCCACTTGTAACGGGACCTCATGTTATGTTTCTTTATCTAAACGGAGTCGCTTGTAAGGCGACTCCTTGTGATGTTTATTCTTAAACTAGCTGCGTGTTGCAGAGTTTGTAAGGCGACTCCATGTGGTGTATTCTTAATTTAATGCAGCCACTTGAAGTTGACTTCGTGTGAGATTTTCTTATTTAACTGCAACCACTTGAAGGTGCTATGTGATATTTTGACATAAAAAAAACTGAACAATGTGTGCATGCAACCATTGGGTCGGGTTTGTATTGATTCTGTGCGTTATCAGCAGCGTAAGATTTTCTGCTTTGAAGAAATCATACAAACACCTTATCGAAACGGGCCAATCTTTTCCTATGTGTGTAGTACGCACAGGTTAACCTAACCTAATATATATCGATAAGTATCAAATTGAAATCTCTCTCAAACCTAGTTGTACCGTCTCCGTTTTACTTGCTTTAATCGAATTGACACTAATTTACCAAATTATTTTGTTTTAGCGATCCGGAAAGTTGGCAGCAAACGGCCAAGGTGCTATTCCTCGAGAATCAGATAAAGCTGTGCAAGGCGCTGGAAGCTTTTGAGGAACTAAAGCACTGGCATATGATGATTACATTTCAATTGGCCAGCTACGGCACCGAGAAGCGTTTACGTCTCTTTATGGACACTCTGCTCGACAATGAGTTTCCCGAACCGGTTCAGGTAAGCCGAAGGCTCGCTGCTTATTTATGATATTTTATTATTATATTAGTTTGATAATTTTTTTAAATGTATTTTTAATGTATTTGCAATTCTTTAATCAGAATCATTCTTGTAAGATAATTATAAGTTTAATGAGAAAAGTTAGTTTTGTATTTGTTAAATATCATTCTAAAGTCAAATTCTAATACAATGTTCTGCCAAACTGATTCGTCTAAAGCTTGGGACTTGGTCTTGAAGTTATTTTGCAACCTCATCCTTTTATTTTAAATTCAGAAAAAGTCCAAATACGAGCTGAGGCAATGCGTCTTGGACACGCTGGAGCCGCACACAGAATGGGAGCATATTTACAAGGAATACTTAGAACTGTATGAGCTGGATGGCGATAAGTTCATTCGGGCCACACCACCACCACAATCATCGCTAATATCTTATCCCTTACCCAGTGCGCCCTGTCCCCGCACGCGAGCAGCTGCCGCCGCAGCGGCGGCCATTGATGCTCTCCTTACGGCGGAACCTTCGTCGCCGCCACCGCCGCCGCTGTCGCCACCGCCACCGCCGCCGCTGCCGCCGGTGACACCGTCGTCGCCGTCGCCAAGTGCAAACGTCGAACCAGAAAACTGCGAAACAGAATCATCATCATCCTCGCCATCGGCAACTCCAGAGCCCGTCGCTGTTGATACCGAAACAGACAAGAACTAAGAGAGAGAAGAACGCTTGCTTATCCAACTCAAGCATTTTCCAAATACATACCCACACATGGACACTCATACATACACATAGGTCAAATATTTGGTTCGGGATTTTTTTGTGTTTAGATTAGATTTAGATTTATTTGTGTTTAAATATATATTTTGTCATATAATTTTAAGCCTATATGTAAATTTTTTAAAAAAATGTGTGAAACACGTATAGGGTGTAGTCAACACGAGACGACGTTTAGAATCGAACTGATTTGCTCTGACGAGCTTTCCTTAATTTATACTAAAATCTTAAATCCAAGTACATGGCGTCGCCTACTACGACTCCATGTGTTGTAAGGTGAGTTTATGTGTTGTACGGAGAGGCTCTGTGTTTTCTGTCATTAAACAATAGCTGAGCCCGCTGCGTCGCATGTTCAAACTTGACCATTCTCCGGTGGGCCAAATCTAATATTAATTAATTCCCTCGTTTGCAAATATCTTTTCCACATTTATAGGATTCAATCTTCGTAGAAAATTTCCCACGTTGAGTATGTTCGTGTCGTTCTCCTTTTCCAAAAGATGTGAGTTCAACAGCGGCTTGCGCAGAATACTCTTTATAGGTGCAGCTCTTGTTTCGAAGGATCCGCTTTAAGTGTTCAACTCTTGGTTCCCGTAATCTTCCCATGTGGGGACTGCCTGGGGGAATAAAGTGCCAGGCTCTGTCTTCTTTTTGCACCTCAAGACGTTCACGTGTACCTTGCTCGAGTCCTAACTGCTTCTCCTTGGTGCGTAACTCCAAACGTTTTGGCTTAACAGAAACGGAGGGATCATTCATATTTTGTTCGTTAACCAGCTTGTGTTGCAGTTCTGGTCTGACGAGCAGAAAATCAATCCAAATTCTGTATAATAAAGAACTTCTGCGTAGCAAATTTTTAATTACTTTTTGGATGGATTCGATTTATACATGAGATTTTTTTGCTGAGCTGCACTTCAAAATGTTATTTTAAAGAAACGACGACAATTTCCTTAACATAAACATATATACAATTTATATATATATATATAATGTATACAAATAGACAAATTGATTATGTAGACACTCATAAAAAATATAAAATTGTATTTTAAATATTTTAATTGTGTTTATATCTTTAACTTGAGCTTTATTTGCTTTGTTGCTGGTTATTTGGGAATAATGCTTATATTACCCTTGACACTAGAATATTGTATATAACATCTGATGATTATATATATTTTTTTTTTCTGTTAGTATAGTATGATATTCTTATAGATATTATATAGAATAGGACGTCTGCTACATTTGCATGGGATTCACTAGATTTAAGATTGGAATAAAGATTGAGTTGTATTTCGAATCATTTTTATAGTTTGACTTATGGTTATATTAATTTTAAATACTAATTTGATAAATTAAGAATAGTTTTTTTTTTATTATTATATATTTGGACACATCGAGTTCTGGATATGCATAACTTTAATTAGAAAACTAGAAGAACGTTAAAGTCGGGCGTAACCGACTGCGAAATACTTTGATACCGTGCGGTGTACCACCTGATAACAGGTGGCACAGAACACAGTCTGGGAGTGGTCTGGATTTTTTAAGGCTGTTAATAGCAATGTACTTTCCACATTTGGTGACTCAGGCTTGAAAATTGTGTGATATGCAGATTTATCGATTTACACTAATAGGTCTGTCGGTTTAAGGAGTCGGGGTCAAAGTGGGTGTGGCCATCCAATTCCTTATTGATCACTTAAAAGAGTTACAAATATTTTAAAATTGAGTGAATTTGGCTTAAAAGTTGAGGAAAATATTGCGCATTTCAGATTTCTAGGAGCAAAGTTCCTGAGGGCGGAGGGTTTGGGCTTGGTCGAAAAATGTATATGCAGATCTTTATGCGTTGTTACCAGTAAGTTACGTTCCAAGTTTGGTCACTCATTCTATGAAATTGTGGGAGATATGCAAATTTATCGGTTTACACTTTCCCGACAGACAGACGGACATTGGACATCAATATATAACGACACCTTCTGTATCAAAGTATAAAAATTGGTTTACCTATTTACACAGCTTATGTGAAAAAACTTAGAACGAATAGTGTTCAAAGTTGTGTTTCTGTTGTGAAATATGCCAAGAACCTACGAGAGCGCTACCGTAGTTGCAGGCTCACGTAGCGGCAAGGAATGGCTTTTGGCTATAATATCCATCATGGGCATCAGCAATGACACCAGAGCTCCAATCTGCCTGCTAAGATCCGTAAGCAAGGCGGTGTGCAGCTTCATCACTTGCAAAAAGGGATCATGCTCCGCACAACGCTGCATTTCTGGCTGGGGCATCCGAGGCAGAAGATTCTGCTGCTGGTCCTCCTGATGGCTGCGGAGCTTGTTCTCCTCCTGCTCAACGCAAAGCCGTTCCTTAAAACGCTCAAGGTGTTGATGGCTGAATTCTTAGTCCGTATGGCTGGGTTGGTGATCGATGTTGCTGTGTGCTCCCCCTGCACAACTTCGCTGTATGTGTTCTTGGCTGGCTTTGCTGAAAGAATTGGAGTTTTCCTGTGTATCAATGTTGTACGGGGGACTTGACCCGTTTATAAAACGCGACCACCCAAGACAAGTGTTGGAGCAGCAGTGGCAGTGGCACCTGCCGCCGTTGCCTCCTGCTATTGGGGACTGTAGTGGGGACCCGGTGTGGGCACACTTTTCAATGGCGATTCAAAATCAGCTGTTGGCGGCGGCTCAACGATGGTCGATGTGTCTGGTGGTGTAACAACCAAGGCGCTACCAATGCGCTCCTGCAGCGACTCGTACAGTTTGTGAATGTGTTCGTTGTGCGCCGCCGTAGGCTGCATGGCCTTCATCAGTGTGGCAAGGCGGCCGGCGGGCAGCTTATTGTGCACATACCACAGCAATTTCATCATATGTCTGGAGGTGACATTTTCGCGGGTTAGGCCGGCGAAAATGAACTCATCGAAGAGAGTGGTGCAAAAGTCCTCCGTGGCGAACTCATCGCTCATCGGTATGAGCAGGGCAATTAGTGAGTGCAGGAACGGATCCTCATAGGCGCGATCATCCTTGCAGACGGAGAGAATGGCCAGGACGCGCAGCACTCCGACCCGATCCTTGGTGCGTGCCGAATGCAGTGTGTAATACATGGCCAATATGCTGGACACAGCGCTCTCCTGTATATATGCCTCAACTGCATCCGGAGCGGGGCCCGAGTGCTCAATGGTGGTTAATGCCGATTCGCGCTCATCGGGCGGTAACTTGCCGTGCAGTCCGCGACACTGATCATCCACCATGAGCGACATGAGGGCGGGCAAAAATTTGGTGACCACCTGGCAATCGAGCTTAGGCTCCTTGAAGTCCTGCGAGTCAATCATGACCCAGGCACTTAGACCCAGTGCCAGCATGCGCAGCAGCAGTATTAAAACCTGATTGTCACGCGGCATGCCCTCATTGTTGATCAGGTGATGCAGTATCTTGATGGCCGAGCTGGCCAGAAAATTGATGGCATACGGATCGCACAGAGTCATCGAGAGGTCGCCCAATACCTGTTCCTGTCCCCGCTTGATGTTGTCCAGAAAGCCCTGTAGTTCACGCGAACGCTTAATATCCACATTCTTCTCGCGAATGCACGCGTCCAGACACCACGTGAATTTGTGGCACGGATCTATCGAGATGATCTCCTGTACCTCCAAGTCATGCAGCGCCATCAACAGTTCGGCGCGCAGCGTGCAATAGTGCACGTTCCGGGTGCGCAGGAAGAGTGTACGCAAAAACTGTAGCACCATGTCATAAAGCTTGACGCTGGTGCCAATCATATTGGCCAGCTTCTGCACCACCTCGCCCTGACGCCGCACCTTTGGCGTCGGCTGGAAGAATAAATTATTGAGATTGGTGTGATCGAAGAGAATGTGCTCCTTTTCGCGTATATATTGCGATAGCAGTGGCGACACCTCATCTCCGAACAGCGATTGATTGTCGCGCCAAATCTGACGCTTCACCTCAGTATCTGTGTCCGCATACAGCTCCCGATCTCTGACCAGTATTCGCAAATATTTGTCATCAATGTGCTGGGTGTTTCGCAATATAGCCATAACGACGGGTCGAAGCGATTTGACGCGCACAACAGGAAAACTCTTTACGAGCAGTTCCTTCAGTTTCTTGTCACGCTCCCGCGGCTCCTTCTGGCCAAGATCGTTAATGTGGGCAATTAGTTTGTCGCGCAGCTCTTCCATCAGAGATGTATGAAAGTCTAAGCGACGCACGCCGTGCAAATCCAACAGTGGCAACATCGGACGTAGCGACGGCAACAGCACGCCATTCTCCAACTGAAATTTAAGCGCTTAATCATTGCATTTCATACAACAATAAAAACAATGACACAAAATTCGCGCCCATTTCGTAAACAAACCTGAAAACTCTCAATAGCCTTGAGCGGATCGGTGCAGGAGGTGAGTGCTTCGCGCAGAAATGCTTGACCTGGAATGTTGACATCTTCTAGGCCGGTGCCGTTGTTTTTCGTGGGCGTGGCGCTCATTTTCACTTAACAATTGTGTGTTTCTCTTTTCTATTTTTTTTGCGTCTGTGGTCTAAAATTCTAAATTACCGATAGACACAAAAACAAAACAATGTTGATGACATAGACACACACAAATTATCGATAGATAGTATCGTATACTTAAGTATTCATTTGATTGGGCTTAGCTTTATTAGTTAAACTGGCGATTGTAACTAATTTTTATAGCAAACTACTGTGTAAATTAGAGTAAAAACTAAAAGTTCATATATTGAATATAATCTTACCAACACTTTTTTGTATCGAATACTACGAATATGATTGGTTATCGATAAGACCATCGATTAAACACACGGACTTAAATTGACTGCAGCAATCGGGCAACACAACGAGTAGCATACACAAACACAGTACGGCAACGTTGTGGTATAGCCCACAAAAAAAGACGAAATTGTTTTCTGCGTAATTAAACATGCCAAAATCGTAGCTTAAAAACGTTGTGAGGCAAGCGTGTGTGCATTAAATGAACATATTGTGCATTTTGGCTGGCCTAAACACACATGCGCGTGCAATCGCAATCGTACCCGATGGCAAACCATTACACAAATTGACACTGATACTGGTACCAACTGCTGCTGCTGCTGCTGTCGAGTTCTAATAATAATAATAATAACAAGACCTGCAGGTGCAAAAAGTGTAAACAATTCAACACTTCAGTTGCCTCTATTCATACAACAAAATAGTGTGAAGCTGCGTGCAGCAACAAGCGAAACAATTACAAAAGCTACACTCGCACATACACTTACATACGCAATGTCGGAGCGTAAACGATATCACAAGGACAATGCGCCCACAGATGATATTATCACGCTGATCAATCTGGTGCGCCAGAATCCAGCACTTTACAACTATAAGCTGCAGCCGAATCAAAGGCGACGTCCCGATATACTCAGCGGCTGGCAGGAAGTCTCCCAGCAAATGGGCAGTGAGTATTAAATCCCTCTCACTAAAGTGAATCTTGGCTCACGATTAATTCGCAATTTTCTCCGCCAGCAAAAGCGCAGGTTCAAATGTTGTCTCAAATTGACTTTATTAGCTATAAAACAATTTTCAAATAAATTGGATTAGTACAAATCATTCGCTTGCAGATCTTAGAACTCATTGCGTTATAAATTTCGAATATAATTGAAACCTATATTTGATATGACACATATAGTAGTAAGGAGCGTTATAAAAATTGTGACCAGCCAGAGTTTTTGCATACTTCAATGTGGGCTTTTCTACTTTTTGCACTAACATTGTAATTTGCGAGCGAGGAATACTGTAAATCTTAAAAAATAACTAATCCCTAATCCAATCTTTTTATAGATAAATACAGCGTGCAGGAAGTGCGACGCAAGTGGAAGAATTTGAGGGACACGTACCATCAGTATCGTCGACGTTCTCCCAAATGCATCGAGGGTCGTTTGTCCAAGTGGCGCTATGCCAAGCAGCTGGATTTCCTCTCGAAGGTCTATCAGCCGAAGCTGAAGGCTCAACGCAATGCACTCGCCGCCATTATGCAGATCAAGAAGCAGCCTGCTGATGATGATGATGACGATGACGCTGATGATGATGATATGCATCATGATGATCACGATGTGGAGCACGATCATGATGTTGTCGACGACGATGGTCATTCGGATACAACGGCATTGTCCTCACATCATGCCAGCTCTCAAATAACGCTGGTCAACGATGAGGCCGAAACATTTATATTGACAGCCTATGAGGACAGCGTTGCCCATGATTCGGTGCCCCCACATCATCATCATCATCCTCATCACCATGCTGCACATCATAATCAACAGCAGCAGCAGCAACAACACCACCACCACCACCAGCAGCAGCAACAACAACAACAACAACAGCAGCAGCAACATCATCATCATCACCATCATCATCAGGCGCAGCACGACGGCAGCATTTCGAGCATTGAATTGTCGCAAATAGCACACGACGACGATGAGATGGAAGACGAGGTGGATGATGTGGTGGATCAGGATGGTCATGTGGTCGATATTGTTAAGCATGAGCTGGACGAGGATGGAGCGACAGTTGCCGAAGTGGACTACGAGGAGGTGTGCCTGTACGAGGAGGCAAGTGGCGCCCATTGCGAAATGGGTGTCGATGGCAGCAGTGATGTGGCCGACACCAAAGGCTTTCACTACATCGATGCCGATGAGTTTTGCATAGAGGATATGGAGCCCGAACCGGAAACCGAACCAGAACCGGTAACGGTGCCGATGCCAGTGCCAGAGACACGCGCCACTGTCACCACAGTGCCACTGCGGCATGCCCACCACCATGTCCATGGCCATCATTATGGCAGCGCAGCAACTGTCACGAGCGGCACCACGGCAAGCAACAGCGTTTTATCCGGCGGCAGCAACAGCGTTCTCAATGTGGATTCCAAGCTGAAGAATCACACGCTTGTGACGACAACAACAGCCAGCAGTGCAGCAGCAGCAGCTTCAGCAGCAGCAGCAGCAGCGTCACGTTGTCATGTGGATGCAGCAAGCGTAGGGAGCACACAACATCAGCAGCAGCAACAAATCTCTCTTGTCGATGTGACGGAGGCGACAAGCACCAGTAACACCATTTCCAGCACGGCTGCAGTTGTCATAAGTGGGACAACGGTTAGCGTTGCAACGTTGCCAGCCGCTGCGTCGTCGTCGTCGGCCACAACCACAATGTGCAATAATGCATTCAATACACATACCGGCCACCATCACATGCTGCAGATGCCGCCGCTAAGTGCAGCTACACCCGCTGGCAACACAATTTCCAACTCCAACTGCGTCCCCGTTTCGAATAGCGTTGCGTCGAGCAGCACGCTAATCAAGGACGATGAAAAGCAGCAGATGGTGCAGGCGCTGATCAAGCGGGACGAGCTCGATTTATTCTTTGATTTTCTCAAGAAGAAAATTCAGTACTTTAGCAAGACACAGATAACGCAGATCCAAATGGATATCCTCAATTGTGTCAGTCGACAGGAGGCTGAGCAGGATGCCAAGGATTAGCCAACCACGTTGTTAGCCTAGTTAGTCGACATCCCATTCAAAAGACTTTCTTTCTGTGTAGTATCTTTTAACACATTATACAGCACACACATATATATATATATATATTATATATATTACATTCTTTCTCGAATTTATTTGATTTGTAGAAATACCCGCCCAGAGACTACCGACACACATTTCTTCCATCCTGCCCAGCTCAACCTAGTTTTTGCTGTTTGCCATTGTGTCTCACTGAGTTCCCTTTTTTTTTTATAGTGTTCGTCTGTAGTTTTAGATTTGCTTTAACCCTTACCCATAGCAATAAAATATAAAATATATATAATTATACCTGTATATCTATCTGTATATCCGTAAGCCTTACCTTATTTGTAACGTATATTATCCTTAAGGTAAACATCAATATTTAGCGTTTACGAACTTCAAGTGTAATAAATATTACTGTAAAATAAACTAATCGATTCTCGGAACAAAAATTTTAATTTAAATAAAATGAGTAGTTTAATATTCCCTTTCCATTTGAGATTTTATACAGCAGTATATATATAGAGATTTCGTACAGTGCTCCTGTTGCTAACCAGGACTAGCGGTCTGCTTGGTCCTTCAAGGGTTTCACCTAGTACAAATGTGAGTCAGGATTGGCGTGTCACACTTTCTGCCTAATCACAGGCCAATTCTCACTCGGATTCAAGCGTGATATCTATGTAATCTGTAACATGAATTTAGCGGAAAATGGTTAGGAACAAATGAATAAGATTGTCATTTAAGTCAGAATTGTTAGTTATCTTCTGGGATATTTATTAGCACTTAGCCTGTGATTGGCTATCGTCCTGGCATGGCGAATAGCAGATTAGCAATAACGACAAAAACGATAACAACAATTGCAGATTGTGCAAATTGTTAACAAAACTTTAACAAAAAAACCAACTGAGATTTGAGGATTAATGCTGGCCAAATAATAAATACACTTCATATACATCTAGCTGCGTTGTATGTCCAGCAGTCTCAATAGCTAGATGGCCGGCACCTTAGTGGACAGACTGACTGATTTGGCTGCAATCACTACCAATCTTTAAAATCACGCTGCCAGTGGTTGTGGTGACACAGATTGATCCTGATGCCCATTCGTTTCGCCCCTGAGCTGTGCAATATGCTTCGAGTTAAAGTATATGACGGTAATGGTGATATCATCCCGATACAGACGCACCACATCCTGTGGCAGCGTCAAATAATACGAGATCTTCGAGTGCTCAATGCCATAATCTGTGGCGCCCAGCGCATGGCGTATCAGATGCGTCGACGCATTCTGATCAATGGGTTTGCGTGTGAGTCCAGCTCTGAAATAAATAAGTAAATAAATATATTGGAGCAACTACTTGGTTTTTTTTAAATTTATTTTTGACTTACTTGCGCTCCGCCAGCTTCTCCGAGATATGCTGTAATTTAACGTCGCCGGGCGGCATACGCATCGGCTCCAGTATTTTTTTCGAGTTAATGTGCTCGCCCACAAGGCTGACGACTTCGCTGGGCGTTAGGAAGTCCCAGAGGCCATCACTGGCAATGACTAGAAACTTATCGTTGACGCCCAGCTCGTGCTGCTGCACATCGGGCTTGGCGGTGAGGTACGGCGGTGTATAATAATTTGGTGGCAGGACCTGCTCCCCGAAAATCGGTACCACTTTTTGCTGCAGTGTGTCCAGTGGCCATTTGTAGCGGAAATCACCAAAGGCACGCAACGGCATCAACTGGCTGAGCAGACGACCATTGCGTATAACAGTTTCACGCTCCTCACGCGGATGCTCATCGAGAACGCGATCGACTTCCTGCATATTTTCCGCATTGTGCTCGATGTTCAATTTCTTGGGGTGCCATTGATTCGTATATGGATCCAAAATGCCCAATACGGCGCCACAATCACCAGTGCTGGCCACATGCAGCTGCAGCCCCTCCACATGCACCAGGCAGGCAACGGCGCCTGCCAACAAGCAATAAATTTCATTTGTGAAATGAAGAGTTAATTTCTGAAGATATTCCTTGCTTACCGGATAGAGCGACGCCCATGGTGCGCACATCGCTGGTGGTCAGAGCCTCTTCGGCCAAATCCCCGTCCAGTTGCAGGAACGCATGCGCCAGTTCGCTGGCCACATCGCGTTGCGGCTCTGCAGCCAGCTGTTTCACATAGCGCTGAAAGCTCTTCTCATAGATGGGTCGAATCTCGCTGACAAAGTCCACCTTGTCGTTGTGACACTTCAGAAATGACTGGCTGCTGCAGTTGCCCTGTTTCATCTGTTCCCTGAGTACCTGGCGCGGCAATGTACCCGCCGAAATGTAGCGCAAGAGTCGCTTGGAGACGACCTGACCGCATGCTGCGCCCGCATGTCCATCAAAGACGCCACACATAAAGCCGTTGCGATAGAGGAGGCTTGCCTCAGTCCGTGTGTCCTCGCAGGGAGAATTGGAGCCGAGTTGATTTGTTTCATAGCTGTGTATTATGCCATCCACGGGGAATTTGTAAACAAACTCATTCTCCCTCAGCGCAATATTCACCTGCAGGAAACCAAGGCAAATTATATCATCCGATCCGATGCCAGATTGATACCCAGATACTCACATCGTAGGGACTCAGTTGAGGCAATTGGGGTAGCAGGCGGATCGCATTGAGACTGAACTCACGCACATTCTTGCGCACGTAGCCAATGGCGTCGTGCAGCACAAACCTTAACATCTATGTGTGTGTTTGTATGGGCACAGATTGTTTTTAGCGGCAGCAAAAAATTTCTTGCGGACGTTCCTTTTATTCGGTAACCTTATTTGTTTTATGCGCTTTTTTTGTTGTTGAGGTTGTTAGGCGTAGTCAAGTTGCTCGCTGCTAGTGCAGTTTGTTGTCTTTGGTGAAAATGCAAGTGTTTCTATATTTATGTTATTGTACATTGGTGCAAGTGCTAAGGAAAACAATATAAAAATAAAGCCGAAATTAAAATGAACTAACGTCAAATGTGACAGATAGCGATATTACAATAAGAACAATTTATCGATTGCTATCGATGCCAATCATTTTGATTGTTATTTTTTTGTTTCATAATATTTATGCACTTAAAAATAAAAAATATGTTTTATTTCAGAGTATGCTAGTATAATATATATATAATAATATTATTTAAATGCTTAAAATGATCAATCGTCAATGACGGAATTATTTTGCGTTGCTGTTTTAGCAATTTTGGAAATTCTGTAATAAGCAAAATATATTAATTGTGCAAAATCTCGATTCGCTGCCCAATTTAAATTTTCGACATTACTAATAACGATATTGCCACAATGTTTTTGAGTACTTGCGCGCGCATTCTACTCGTTTGCCAGCCCTGAAACAAACCAACTCACACACACATACATTAATTGCTGTGCATTAGAAAAAAAACAAACAGCCGCGCAGCTGAGTTAGTTAAATTTGATAAACAAAAAGGTTGCAGTATATTTATACACTGGTAAAATTGAAAATAACTCCGTCAAGCGATCGGCCACATTTGAAAAGAGCTAAGGCGCATCGTGCGCTTCTAACAAAACGGATAAGTGCATTTGCGTATTAAGCGTATTTAGAAAATAACAACAATCGTTGGATAGAGAGAGGTGGCGCTAAGGGGTTGGCTTGCTTTGCATCTGTTAAACGTCGAAACTGGTAAACAGTAAACGGGGGCGGCAGAGAGCAGTGACCACGATGGTTGAGCCTATTTTTGATTATCAATTTCGCTTAATACTCATTGGCGACAGCACAGTGGGCAAAAGTTCGCTGCTCAAATTCTTCACAGATGGAAAATTTGCCGAGGTATGTGTTCAATCTATCTTAAAAGCATTTGTGTGAGTCAAGTGCAAGCAGTAATAATAATTACATAATTAAGTCGCAAAAGCAACAGAAAAGGGGAAAAAAAATTATTATTAAAACAAAGGCGAGCATCTCGCAGCCAGTGGCCCCATTTGCCTTTGTGTGCGCGCGCTCATGAGTATGTGTGTGTTTGTGGTCTGTTACTGATAATGCAAGCGCAAAAAAAAAATAAAGAAATTTTAAAATTCGATGGATGTGGCAACATTGGACAAATGTGCGCACTTTTTAGGCTTTCAATGGCCAAAAGGTTTAGCAATAAACTTAAAACGGTCCTTTGTTTTGTCTATCTTATTAAAAGCTGTGTCTCGTTCAGCTTTCAGATCCAACAGTGGGCGTGGACTTTTTCGCCCGACTCATCGAGATGAAGGATGGCAAACACATTAAACTCCAGCTCTGGGATACAGCTGGCCAGGAGCGTTTCCGTTCAATAACGAAGTCGTATTATCGCAATTCGGTTGGCGTCCTGCTCGTCTACGATATATCGAATCATGCTAGCTTCGAGCACATACCACTCTGGATGATGGAGGCGCAGCGTCACATTGAGCCGCATCGCCCCGTCTTTGCGCTAGTCGGCTGCAAACTGGATCTGGTGAATGCGGGAGGGCATCGCGAGGTATCTACGGAGGAGGCGCAAACGTTTGCCAAACAACATGGCTTGCATTTTGTTGAGACTTCGGCACGCACCGGCGCCAACGTAGAGGAAGCGTTCCGTATGGTCACTCAAGAGGTCTATGCCCGCATTCGATCTGGTGAATACAAGGCCGAGGATGGCTGGGATGGCATCAAATCCGGATTTGCGAGGCCTAACAGTCTGGACTTCAATCTGGTCGTTGCTGAGCCAGAGAAATCGTCATGCTGTTGATTTGTTTCATATTGTTTTTGTTTTGGTTTATTTTCAACCCACAGCGAAAATTCTTTTATATACTATATACAATATATATATAGATATTATATATTATTACATTATTATTTTTATTTATGTTGATCTTTAATGTTGATCCCCTATATGATATGATTTAATGTGCATTAATGTCGATTTGTAAAAGTTATTTTTTCCTATTTTGTTGACTCGTTTTTAATAGCACACCAAACAATTGGAAAACAAAATATAAAAGATAAATCACGATTATTTTTAGTTACGCTTTTAAGCTACTTGTAACCCAATACATTTAAATATGACTATTTGGCCAATTGTAGTCAATTAGATGACATGGGTGTTTTTTTAATTGATTTCTTTTTTTAGTACAATATTTTTGTCTTTTAACAAAAGCCAAGCATCACCCACTAAAACTCTACTCTGATTAAAAAAAGCGTTCAACTTTATACATACATAGCAGAGATTTGTGCTCTCCTAATTAGCTTATACAAGAAACTCGTCTATATATAGATATATATTATATATACATATATGAAAAAGGATACATATACTTGAACTTAAAATATAAACGTTTTTATTGAATAAACAGCGACTGGTGATTTGCATATTATTGATAACTATTCAAAATTGGCGCTTAAGGGTGTGACAGTGTGGCAACACTCTTGCTCAGCTGTTATTGCTGGTCATCAAGTACTCTTTTAATTTCCTGCTGCTCAAGCTTAATGTGTGCACAATTGTACAAAATGCTTCGTTAGCATTAAAGTAAAGTGTTAAACTCTTGGTGTTTCTTGTCAACATTTCAAATTCAATAGAAAGTGATGCCTAGAGGTGCTGTGCTCATATCGATGACAGTTAGAGATATCGATATACTTTGGTCATCGACTTACTGACAGAATTTGTCTTTTTTTTTAATTTAGTGTGTCTAAAACACCGATACCTGAGATAGCGCGTGCTACTTTAAATTTCGACGGGCACACGAGTATAAAATAAAATTGCACAATAAACTTAACTCACAATATACATAATGGGAAACGTGCTAGCGGCATCAAGCGGCGTCGTGGACACTACGGCTCGCAGCAAAAGTGTGGCTGCCAGCCTCGGTATGCCGGAGCCAAGCGCAACTTCAACAGAGCCCACTGGCCGAACGTCGGTGTCAAGCGAATTGAGCGATGCGGCAACGGATAACAAATTGGACAATCCCGGCACCGCCGAGGAGTTGCACAAAAAATGCAAAGGTATGCAATGTCATTCAGCAATTCATGAGCAAAGCCCAAAAGTACAACTGATGACATAACCTACAAGCATGTGAGGGGTCGGTCGGTTCCCACTCTCTGTGTGTGTGAGTATCAGTTGTACTGCGTGCGTGCGTATGCGTGCATCTGTGTGTGTGTGTATATGAGTTGCTTTTGATTATGTATTATCAGTTATATGGAATATGTAATGTACCTATTAATATGTATATATAATGGGTTCGATTGGGTCCCCTCTCTCTCTCTCATTCTTTCTTTTCTCACGTGTATCCCTCTGTGTGCAGATATTCAGGCCATAACCTTTGAGGGCGCCAAGATTATGCTGAACAAGTGTCTGAGCAATCATTTTCAGGTATCGCACACGATCAACATGAGCAGCACAATGCCAAGTAGCTATCGTTTTGGCGCCACATATGTAGGCACCAAGCCATACAGCCAAACCGAGGCATTCCCCGTGGTCCTTGGAGACATCGATCCATCCGGCAATCTTAATGCCAATGTTATACATCAGTTCTCATCACGTTTGCGCTGCAAATTTGCTTCCCAGGTGAGTGTGTTTACTCGTTGAAAATGTCCATCACCAACACTATCATTGTATATATTTGCTTACATAGCGAGCACACTCAATATTTACACAATTTAATCCAATAATTTTCTATCAACAATTTTAGATCCAGGACTCGAAAATAACGGCCACACAGCTGGGAGCAGAATATCGGGGCAATGATTTTACCGCAACGTTAACACTGGGCAATCCGAATATATTTACCAATTCCGGCATAATTGTTGGCCAGTATTTACAAGCGGTAACACAGCGCATTGCCCTTGGCGCCGAGGTGACCTATCAGTACGGCGCCAATTTGCCCGGTCGTCAAATAGCGATTGTCTCTGCCTTTGGACGCTACACGAATGGAGATTCGATTTGGTCTAGCACACTGGGAGCGAGTGGATTGCATTTGTGCTATTATCAGAAGGCCAGCGAACAGCTACAGATTGGCGTTGAGGTGGAAACGAGTCTGCGGATGCAGGAATCCGTTGCCACCTTTGGCTATCAGATTGATTTGCCCAAAGCTGATTTAGTGTTCAAAGGTTAATTTTTCTTTATTTAAACTTGAATTGGTTTATTGATTAATTGTTATTTTCTGTACAGGCTCCATAGACTCACATTGGCATATAGGCGGCGTTCTGGAGAAGCGCCTGCAGCCGTTGCCTTTAACCTTTGCATTGAGTGGACACATGAATCACGTAAAGAATAGCTTCAAGCTCGGCTGTGGACTGATAATTGGCTAACCTCATTTAATCCACACTAAATAACATGAACACAGCACTAGCAGCAGCAGCAACAGCAATGAAATCACAACCAACAACAACAAAAGGAATAACAACAACAAGCAGCAGATGATTATTTACAACAACAAAATATCATAATTTCTTGGCATCGCTATCATTCATTCATTAATACACACCCCCCCCCCCCACACACACACACACACACAACACGTAGAAAGCAAAGCATTTTGATAATATGATTTTAAATTCACAACTTGCAATCTTAATTAACTGTAAAAACAAAATTCAAAAAACAAAACACCAAAATATAAGACAAACAATAACAACAACGATTAAGAGGCAGAAAGCAATAACATCAAAAGATCAGCAAGTGAAATTGTATTTAACTAGAAGGAAATTGGGAATAGTAGACGAAGAAGAAGGAAACTGAATCAAGTTGTTGTATGTAAACAATACACAATGAGCTGTATTTGGTATTAGTATCCAACAATAAGAATAAGAATAATAATAACAATAATAATAATAATAATAATAATAATAATAATAATAAAAATAATAATAATAATAATAATAAACTAAAACCAAGCAATTTTTTTGTTCAAGACACAACCTGAATCTCACCGAACTTCTCAAGAATATATATATATATATGTTCATAATACACTGAGCTGCCACGCCCTTGCCCTGCCAAGCCCACAATTCCACAATTCAACGAATGCCAGATTTCATTTTCTACACTTAAGTTTGCTTATTTTTAAAAAAAAGCTGAATTCTTGCGCAATTACCGTTACACAAGAGACTAACTGTGGTATTTACCAGTAGTCTTTCCACAGTGCAAAGCGAACAACAGCTAAAATAACGAGTAAAAGGTATAAGAAACATGAAGTTGATGCAGTAGAGGAAAAATTTCACACAGCCATACACACTGCTTTAAGTTTATAATTCGCATAGAATATAAATATATAATATATAGTTTTTAGTTAAAATTGAAAAACATTTAATTTTTGTTTTTTGGCATTGCCGTTGCAGTCGCCAAATTGCTGTGGAGGAGAAAACCAAACAACAACAAAAACCTACAATTTAAAACATATACTAAAAATAAATATTAAATAAAAAAACTAAATATGTTTAATATGAAAATTATTAACTTAAACTGTAATTATTTTCAAGCTTCAAAGCCAGAAAACAAACAAAGAAACAAAAGCAAATAGTCGTTTGTAAATATAAAATTAAATTAAACTGCCACAGGCATTTTTACTCAGATATATTGATCTCTCTATCTCTCTCTTTCTGACGTTCTTTCTATCTCTGTTTTCGGCTCCTTCCTCCTGAATCCAAAGCTGCTCAAATTGTATTTCAATTTCTAGTGCGCTTTACATGTACTAAAGGCTTTCTACTGGATACTTCCTGGTCAATACTTTGTACACTTTTAGAGACGGCGTAATTGTGAATGGGGGCTAATCGCAACTTGATCAATTCCCTGTGGCATGCTACTTAACGGAAGCTATTTAATTCTCTTTGCGTGGTAGCTCTTGGCACACATGTGACATTTGCATAAATGTATAATATATATATATATATATACTGTAAACTACATTGTATCAATATATACATATGTATAAATATTATTAAAAGCATTTCTCGCTAACCGCACTTGACAGCTACATTTATACGTATATTGAATAAAAAAAAAGAAAATGGTCTTGTTGCTGGCATCCTTACTGCTGGCCGCTAAACTTTATCAAAAACAATTTTTGCACTAGTCGAAAAGCAAACAATAACAACAACAACAAAAACAACGACAATGAGTGGCAACAAACTTTGTTCAATCAGCTAGAGAAAAACGTCGTTGCCGTCGCTGCCGACCCCACCAAATATTATTTAGATAAGAAAATGTTGTTCGCACACACACATGGACAGTGCGAAGCACACTGGCAGTGTTGCCAAAATGGTGAAAACAAAAAAAGCTAAATGTAGATAGTTGCTGCAAACTATGTGAATATAAAAAAAAACGCTAAGCTATGCTAAGCTTTCAGCTGAAATGGCAACACTGATGCATATATGAACGGTCGCCGTTTGTGCTTTGCTGTTTGCACTTTTCTATAACCCCCTACCCCATCGCCTATCTCGCCGTTATGGCAGCCCTGCGCTTGTCTGTCAATAGGATTTTTTCCATTTTCTCTCACATTGCTGCTGTGTTATTCTTTTACTTCTCCATTTTTTTTATACGCTTTTGGCCAAAAATGCAATTTGAAGTTTTCCCGAAAAGCGGCCGGCCACTTTCATATTGCATATTATGCAACTTAAAGGCGGCGTTCAGTGGAATAAACCGGTGGGGGGTTGGGGGCTTAGGGCTTGGGCTGTTTTCAAATTCAATTGGACGGGCGCTCATGTCCACTGAAGAGATAAGACAATAGCAAGAAACTCATTAACATGCAGAGAAGACGCAAGAATCTCAGCGAGTGCTACTTGTAATGCGGCTAATTACAAAATGGCGTCTGGCAGCAACAGCAGAAGCAGCTTAAGTGCCCGCCTAACTCTGCTCAGATAGCTTTAAAATCATTTCCTAACGCGTTGCGCGCTAACTCATTAGTAGAACGCGGCCCTCTTTTCACTGGACCCACTTAACATAATGTATTTATTTATATTATGCAATGCTGGCCAGCGTTAATGTCACTGTTAAGCTGCCAGTAAGCTGTCAGGCACTGCTCTGCAACGATTGGTTGGGAAAGAGGGAGGGAGAGCGCTTTTAACTAATTAATTATTATTGTGGGTATAAATCAAAATCAATATGTGCAGAGTGTCAAAACTAACGGTCGCCGCTGTTAAGATCAGAATCGGCGGAACAAGAACAACATCAACAACAATAATAGCTGCAACTGTCAAAATGTCAAGCATGTCCTGGCAAACGACATCAACTGCCGACATGTCCAAGAAAGTTAAAGAGCAATCTTAAAATAAGAAAGCAGATAGCAACTTGCGCAAATGTTGCACTATTCCAATTTGTACAAATTAAAGCAGATAATGTAGTAGACCGTTGGTCCAATCGATCTCTAAATTATAATATAATCATTAAAATTATTATTAAATAATCGCCGTGTACTTTTTATTGCGCATTAGCGTAATTAATTTGCTGCAAGAAAAAATAAAATAAAAATAGAAAGATGAAGAATATCTTTTAGCTTTACTTAACTAACTAAAGTAACTTTAAAATTAATTGAGCATCAATGAGTATTCAGAATTAGAAAATAATAGTATAATAAAAATAATAATAATATATAATACAAAATTAGTTTTTCTTCTTTTTTATTTAGTGTTTGTAATTGAAATCCAAGCAAAGGCACTTCCCTACTATATCTTAATATAAACTACATAACATGAAGGCCGTTAATTGTGAAAGGAGCTAATTGGTTGGCGTGCAGAAAATCTTGTCGATTACCGCTACAACTGCCGCTGATTTTGCAGCGCACTTGTGCTTGCTCTTCTTTGCAGTGCTTTATGCTCGTCGCTGATTGGCCAATTAAAACGAGCGCTTAATACAAATTACAAAATTAACACGCTTAAATCTTCAAACGGCACACTAAGCCATCTATCTATCTCTGCCCCGTCGCGCCTCGTCTATCGTCTCTTACCGAATCGTCCTCCCTCACTCTTATCCTCTATCTATATAACTGACAACCAAAAATAATAACAACAACAAACGCCCAACGCTATGCAATTGTGTTTGGCTGAAAGAGTTTTGGTGATGGTGCATGTTTGTGTGTGTAGGTTTGTGTGTATGGGTGTGTGCGTGTGAGTCTGTATTCGCGCTGCTGTTGTATGCTTGGCATATTTACGCCAACTTTAGTTATTTGGATTACGTGACTTCAGCAACAGTTCTATGACTGAGTTACACAGCACCCACACGCACACACACACACACGTGTATACACCTAAAGCTGGCTTGAACTTTGTGCAATTTTTTAAGTACACACACGCTTATATGCGCACGTAGCTGTATGCGTGTATTGCTTACGTACACACACTCGTACTTATAAATTCTTACTTACTTACTTACTCACTATCTGTCTCTCTGTCTCCCTGTCTGTTTGTTGATTACATATGCATGTAAAAAAAATATTGAAGCAGAAGCAGCAAAACGGAAACGCAAAAGCTTTTCCAAAAGAAATGAAGGCAAAGCTAAATTCAGCCACGGCACGAATCCTACCAAGCTACATGCAATGCCTGTCCTACTCTTAAGCTAACAGTAAAAGAAGACTGTCGCTCTCATCTGAGATGCTTCACTCCAACTGTATGCATTTCCATTAACGCTCTCTCACTCTCGTTCTCTCTCTCTCTCTCTCTCTCCCCCTCTCTTCTTATTAAAAGCGCGATCAGTAAGCTTTGCTCGCATTGAAAATCTGCCAAAATTAGTCACGTTTCTATTTGTTCTATAGCAGTTATCTTTTGCAAGTGTATTAGAGATGGCTGGCAACCGTTTGCTGTTGTTGCTGTTGCTGCTTTTTTGGCTTTGAATTTTTAGCCTTTAGCCAAATAAGTGTTTTAGCAGACGTTGCAGACGTTGGCGTCGACGTCGACGTCGACGTTGACGCTGCAAACAGTGCCGGAAGTTGCTACGACAGCTGCAGGAAACTCTAACTCACCTACACACACTCGCACACACACGCACACATATGCACACGCCAAAACGCGCACCTTGTGTCTTTTGCTAGAGTTTGGCTCGTGTCGTGACACGAATATTTATTCGTTATGCTTTGAACCCATTTAAAATGAGTAAAAAGGGATTATTGGTCTTGTGCAAATGTATGTAAAAGGTAGAAGAAAGTATCTAAGACGCCATGAGATATATATATTCTAGATCAGGATCAACACTCGAGTCGATATAGCCATATATTCGGCGCAGATTAAGTTTGCTTTATTTTATCGATAACTGCCTTCGCTTCTCGATAATCGATACATTTTGATTTCGGATAGCAATGAATGCCACACAAAAGGCAGAATATATTCCAATTTATACAGAATATTCTTATGTAAATTATAATACAACTACTACGGCTAAGAAACTCCCAAGTTATTGATCTCATTTCTTCCGGCATGTAAGATGCGCTGCATTGTGTTTTTTATACTTTTTAGTGCCTGTTATACTGCCCCTGCTATACGAAATAAGTTAGCCTGCTCACAATAAGAATATATTAAACAGCTGGGTTCGCAGTCAAGCTCACTCGACTTCAGATTTCTAACTTGTTTTACTTTTATTTTTATTTTCATTAATTTACTCGTTTTATAAATATATAATTCTCAACATGTTCCATTCTGATGATACGCTTGTCTTATTTTGTTCGTGCTCGTTAAGTGTTGCAAGAATGCGAAATGGGTCCATCTCTGGTCTTTTGTAGAAATTCGCCGTTGCTCTCTGCTGGAAATTGTTGAAAGTTAGCAATAGATTTTTAACGGAAGTTGCACATGTGCGCACGTGTTTCTACCAATGCCCGAAATTCTTAACAAACCTCCCCTCCACACCTACACACCCACACAGCCACACACCCCAACACTTCCACAGCTCCACACCCGCCGCACACCTTGTTTAACCTTCAAGTGCAAATCCTATCAATTCTCTGTTCAACTCAATTCACGCCACACACTGTAATTAAGGGCTGTGCACGGGCGTGGCACGTCATCATTCAAGCGCAGCAGATTAGGCCAACCGATTGCCCCATTCTCACCCATTCCCGACCACCCACAGCCCCTACCATACCCTATCTAGCAAGCTCACACACCTCCTCAAGTGCCCCGCTCCGCCCCGTCTCGTGGGCTGCGTGTGCGCGTCTACTTAACGAGAATTTATCGTCTTGCTGCCGCTGACATATTTACCACTTTAGCACTTTGGATCCGCCAGCACCAGGAAGCGCTGCTGGTCTAGTTGCAATTATGGCAGACGAAAAGTCTTGTGTCCTGCGTCTAATTTAATGGAAAACAAGAACACGTTGCAGAAGATGGAGATGGGAAAAAAAATTGTGGTAAGACGCTAAAGCATCTGCAGAGATGCGTGAAAAAGAGGAGCGGCTGCATACGATAAGTTAATGCATGACCAGAAATGAATGCACATTATGATTGTAAGCCTATTTGTCAACTGCAGAGCTAGTTGGGCACGGCAGGGCAGGGCTTGGCAAGGGAGGGGTGCAGCCCGTAAGCCGCTGTTTGTGTCATTTGCATCGTTGTCGAGCCGTAAAACGCGACAAGGCAAAGGCAAAGCAAGTAAGAACGCTGTAGTCGAGTGAGCTCGAAGACAGTTTTTAAATAGTTTTAATAAGTTTTCCACAAAAATAAGAGCAGGCCTATAACTGCACTCATTTCTTTAACTGATAACTAATTGGCTGCCTAGAAACAAGTGTATATACATACATACATAAATGAATACATACATACATAAGTAAACGCAATACGCACAAAAACATATTGATTATCATTATCATGCCATCTCTTTCACATACATGCGTTCGCATATTTATGCATACTGAGATCAACATGAGAATACATATTTGGCAATAACTTGGGTGTTTTTTATGCGATCTTAAATAAATTTGAGTATTTGATTAATTTATGCATATGTATACTCGGTCTTAATATGGAAATTCTGCCTTTAAAATTGTGGCATTGATTGCCATAGGAAACAGATAATCGAAAAGGAGAGGCAGTTATCGATTAAAAATAGCAAACTTGATCTACGTCGGATATCCAAATTTCAAGTCTCTATCTTTTATAGTCTCTGAGATAGGCGTGTTCATACAGACATACGGACAGACGGGCTTGACTTTATCGACTCGGTTGTTAATCCAGTTCAAGAATACATTTAAATTCATTCACATTTACCATTACACCATTTTTATCCATTTTTAAATGAAACAGCAGCAAGAAGTTTGCCTGGCCTGAATATACTCTGTATTCCCCCACATAACTTTACTAATTTATTCCATATTTAAATCAAGAATTAAAAGGTAAATCAAAAATGTAATGTATTTTTCGAAAGACAAACAAACTAAAATTAAAACAAAAAATGTCCACATTTTAATAGTAACTAAAAACTGTTCGTAGGCAACAACACTGATGACTTTGCAATGTGATGAACTGTATAAGCCACAGATTACAGCTAACAGCAACAACAACAAACAATAGCAACAACAATGATATTAAGTTAGAAGAAATCCAGAGCTGAAGTTTATAAAGCGAAGTGAATCACATTGCCATTGATGTCAGTTGTTAAACAAATATATGATACGAACACATAGCTAAGCTGTTTCTTATGTTTAAATCTTAAGCATTAAATGCACTTTAAGCCAACAAGTGATCAACTGTCGACTACCCTGTTAAAATGAGAGAGAGATAAGAAAAGCAAAATTAGTTTTTCTAGTTAAATCTTATCCATCACAATTAGTTAACAAAAATAAGAAAGAAAAAGAGTGAGAAAAGAAAAGCAAAAATATATTTTATAGTTTAATCTTATCTATCACAATTAGTGCAATATTTAAATACTTTTAAGAATATTTACTCTCAATACAATTTACTCTTTCAATATACGAAAAAGCAAAGTGTAGAAAGAGTAAATGGGAAAAGAACATCAAAAATACGGAAATAATTCGAAACCAAAGCTATGCAGCGCTGCTTCAAAAATAAATATTTATTCTGCTTGCGATTGATTCATGGACTGCAATCGATGTCTGTCGAGCTGTCTGGTCATCTATCCATCCAGCAACCCATCTATTCAGCTCGACATCCATATTACTCCCCCACTCACTAATCACAAACAGCACCACCCTCCCCCCCCCCCCCTCCATTATCACGCCTGCTTTTGTTCTACGACTTGGCGACTTGGTGTGATGGAAAATTAAGATTCAATTGTCTGGATTTCAAAGTTTTCAATGTTCATTACCAGCTCAATACAAACGTATCAACTGTGAACGGAATCCAAATGCGACAATATTTGTGTGTATGCTGTGTGTGCCAGTGTGTGTGTTTGTGTAAGTGTGCTGGAGATAATTTTGGTATCGACTGCCATAGAAATTGGTGTGGACATCGCTTAAGCACTGAATTCGAGTTGAGCTATCAATATATATATATATATATATATATTAAGTATATAAAGCGATGTATAAAACATATACATAAGTTTTTGGTATATGAATTATGCAAAGTATTAATTATTATTATTAAATCAGTCAATTTCAGCGAAGGTATTATGGTTTTCTATTATTTTATTTATATTTTAATTATTTGATTTCGATTTCACGACTGTCTGCGGATTAAATATTTCCTCAATTGTGTAACTATTTTATATTTTAATATATATATAATAGTTGTCCGATCCGGACGATTTCTTCGAGATTGAAGCAAAGTTTCGGATATTTGAAAGAATGAAGATTCATTGATGCTATGCACCTAATGAAATCGAAGCCAAACTTTACGACAAAACTTAACACAATCTACAAAGACAAATGTGTTATGATTTTTTTATTGATAACTATCAATATTCTTCTATTCCATTGTTTAAGCTTCTGATTTAGTTTAAAATATTTTCCCATATTCACGTAGATGTTTATTTAGTTTTATTTAATTTAGCTAAATTTCATATTGTTTTCATTTCTTTTTGTTATCGTTTTCTGCTCGTGTTTTTTGTTGAAAATAATCGGATTGGCGGCCATCTTTAGTGTTCGATTGTGGGATGGCGATGTAACGGGACTGGCTGGAATGCTCCTCGTCGTCGTCGTTGCTGTTGTTGTATTAACTGCAATGGTTGTTGCTGTTGTTGTTGTTGTTGTTGTTGTTTTTATTGCATTCAGTGACCGTGCGCCTAATGGACTTCGTATGTCATTTTCAAATTGCAATAGACTTTGAACGAGTCGTCTGAGGGCAAGAAAAAATGTCACCCACAGACGAGGATAACGCACACACAGATACACACACACACACACACGCATGTACGCAGATAAAACTGTCAACAGCATGCATGTGTGTGTGTATGTGTGTGCCTCAAATAGCGCTAAATGACCGCAAAGTGTTTTCATTATTTGTGGCTGCCAACAATTTATATCGTTCATTTAGGAATTCCTCTATTCACTCTCTCGTCTGCTCGCCCCCTCTCCATAACTCCTTTTCTCTCACACAATCACACACACACACACACACACACACATACACTCACATACAAATGCAGCCACAACAACAACAAAATAATAGCAGTTGCTGGCTAGAAAAAAGATAAACTGCCAACACTCTGTGTGTGTTTGGACAGTGGACACTGGAAGCTGGAGACTGGACTCTGGGCCATTGGACATGCGAGACATTTGGGTCGTGTGTTGTGGCCATCAATGTGGCCATGGCAATGTCGGCGTCTCTCTTTTTCCCTACTACGTCCGGGTGCAGCTTCAGCTTCCTTTGCTTGCTGCATGTGTATGGCTTCATTATCGTCTCCACGTCATCATCATCATCATCATCATCATCAGTAGGATTTGCTAGAGCACTCGCTGTACCCACAAAGTTGTCAGCTAAACTTTAGCTTCATGCTTTGTATTGGTTCCATCGGTTTGCAGTCCATGAATCGATTTGCTCGAAACTTGTTTCATATTTCATTTCAGCTTGCAAATTAATTGACTGATATAATTATATCAATTTTGTTGCATTTACTTAATAATTGTAATTAGTAAAAATGTTAATTATTAATGTGCGATGCTTTCCCCTCATTAACACCATTAACATTTGCAAGCAGTTTTTGACATTGCTTTTGATACCCGACAACCATAAGTAAAATGCACAAAATGAAGAATAATTGAATTGTGACAGTTAAGTGTGAAACGATTGAAATCAAATTAATAGCAATTTCTGTCTGTCAATGGATTGACATTTTGTGTGTGACCTGTACTGGGCAATCGCCCGTGTTCCACTGTATGTTCGAGTTTCTTAGAGTGGAACACTGTGTTCTGTGCAGTTTATAAATGTCAATTGAGTGTGGTTTTTGGGGCTTGCTGATAATGGTAGTGAATCCCTACAGATGGTTGGATACTACATATAGTGAGAGAGAGAGCGAGAGAGAGTGGGAGAGTGGGAAAGAGAGAGAGAGAGAGAGAGAGAGAGAGAGCGAGTAAGAGATAATTTTTCTGTCTGCATGCAGTTAACACTCACATCGAATGCGTATAAAATTCTCTGTGTGCACTGAACAAAAAAACTTAGCTAGTATAGGATATTCTTTGAAATTATGAACAACAAGAAATAACGATTATCTTTGGCAAACCAAAGATTCCTGCAGAGACTTTAATTTATTTATCCATAAAATGAGATTTTAAATATGATTTTGTCTGTTTTAATCAAATCTTCCTTTGCTTATTTGTTTCACTACAGTCAGCTTAATAAATGTTCCTGTATTATCTGGTTATATTGCCAGATAATTGATATTGTATATAAGGATATAAAAATATTCTAAGTTTCAATAAGAAACTTTGGAAGAATATCTTATTAGGTATAAATGTTGTTTAAAATGAGAACAGCCGGACGAACATGGCTAGTGAAACTGATCAAGAATATATATAATATATATATATATATATATATATATATATGCAACATATCATTATTATTTACATATTTTATATAAGTTCAGACTATGAAAATCCTATTGGAATATTCGACTTTTGACTTTAGTAAAATCTCAATTTGAGTTAGAAAATGTGTGTTACACTTCTTAAGCGAATGCATGACGCATATATTTTTTTTGTTAGTGTAACTGTGTGTGTATGTGTGTGTATGTGTGTGTAGTACGTGTGTGTTGTGTGCGTCGAAAAGAATTTTAGTTGATAACAGCAAATGCAGCAGCAGCAAAGGAATCGTTGTCCAAGTTGTTGTTGGTGTTGTTGTCGTTGATGATGGTGTCGCTGTCATTGCACTCGTTGTTGTTGTTGTTGTTGCTGTTGGTGCACTTGCAACACTGCGGCATCGGGCGGCAACGTGGGGCAATCCTGGCGATAGCACTATTGTGCTCGTGTTTAGCTTTGAATGGCAAGTGTCAATTTGAAAAAAAATGTTTATTTTATGCGACACTTGGTGGCTGATGGGCGTGGCACTTAGCCACTTATAAAGTTATTAATGTGAGCTTAGATTTGCTGATAAGGCACCGGAATTGAAATGCAATTCAATTGCAATTTCGATGGCTTTATGGAAAGGCTTTCACAGTTTGTCACTTACCAAACTGCCTGGTCATAAATTTGAAGGATTACTGCAAACGCCATGCCAAATCAGTGGCAACTCGCAACTTGCAACGCGTAAGTCACACCGAACTGCAAGTTTATTCCACTCAATTGAATTGCAAATTTTTTCTCTCTTTTTTTTTTTCATCCCCTTCCAGCTGCCAACTGATAAATGGGGTTAGATAAACAATTCTGCTGCAATCGTCAGAGTTAGAAATGTGCAACTTTACCCAAGTAAAGATCGGCACCTTACACAATAATAAAGATAATACAAATATTGTTATTATGTAACGTGTTGCAGGAGGAGACATCTGAGAACCTATTATGTATATATATTCGTCATCCCGGATTTGGTTTGCTTATGCAAAACTGTCCCAGCTTTACTGATAACTCAGTGAAATTTTTTATAAATTCGTCTTTTTAAGCAGGCGACCGGATTGGAAAACCATATTATATAGTTGGAATAGAAACAATCCATCAAAGCATTTGTTTTGTTATTAAAAAAAATAAATATTACCAAGATATCTATGTGTGCGATTGAGTTCCTTACATTTCCTAAAAAAGACTCATCATCATCTGGCATAGGAACAATCGGTGAAAAGTATAATTCGGACTTAAATGAAGCTTACAGCAGATCAACTTTGGTCTACAGCTTAGCCAACGATATATGTATATATATATATATTTATTTATATATATAGATAACTTAACTGCTTTAAATTGTTGTGGATCTTAAAAATCAGTAGAGCTAAATGTGGACTTAACTTGGGCTGATCAACTTCGCATTTGCTGGTGGGCTGAAGGGATATGTTGCTGGGTTCATTAAGCAAAAATCTGAGAATTATGAGAAGCAGAAGAAGAACGAGAAAAAAAATAAAACATAAAACGGTTTATGCGTGTAGCTAAAAAGTGATCCCTTCCCTTCCCCTGCAGATGAGTCAATTTATTATGCCTTGAAGCGGATGCAAGAAGCAGAAATTGAGCTGATAATATGAGCGGGTTGGGGTGTGGTGGGGAGGGGATTATTGTGCCGGGTGTGTAGTCGATGGTTAGCTAAGAGGAGCTGCAGTCTAACAATAATTGCCAATAGCAAGCAAATCCGATGCTTCATTAGTATCGATTATGCGTTTAATGACCTGCTCACTCAGGCACTCAAGCGTCAGCAGAAGGGGGTCGGGGGTGGTGTGTGGGGTGTGGGTATGATAATGATTGTCGCCATAAATGTGGCAAGTGGCAAGTGTCGCAAGAGTGCTGCAGACATTTATTGAATAACTTTATTGATTTATACGAACAATTTCCAGCGAAATGCATACGAAATTCAAAGAAAAAACACGAAAAAAAAAATGAATAACCAGCTGCAGATATTAGAGACTAGATGATGTTCTCCTAACTACTATGCTAAGCCAAGTGCATGTGAGTGTGTGTCTGTGTGTGTGTGTGTATGTGTGTGTATGTGTGTGACTGTGCATGCAATTTGAAAAGTTTTTTGGCCATGGCGGTAATAAAACAAACGATATTCCATAAAAGAAACTTTTAACAGTTCACGTTTTTTACTTTGAGGCACCATAATCAAACTTTAGACATTTACACCAACTGCCAATGAGCACACACACACTCACACACACACACACACACACACATACTGTTAACTCGAGCAGACAGCACCAGGCACACAGGGAACTTATAATAGCTGTGCGACAGCAAAAGTCATACATCTAATAGCTCAATCAGTTTAAAAGTATCGCTATATCGTCTACGATGGCTGATCGGAGTCACTTTTGTTCAAATGAACCAGTTGCAAAAAAAGTTCAACTTGTCAACAAAAAAAATGAAATAGTTGATTCTGCAGCTGGAAACAAAAACTAGCTGAGAAACTCTTGAATATAGGCGTCAAAAGCGAAAACAAATAAAAATTTAAATATATAATACTATCATGTAAACAGGAGCTAATCTGCTGACATCTATGTTTTAGTTCGAATTACGAGTTTTGATTATGACTTGTAAGCCACAACTTGAATATTTAATATTTTGTGCGATTTTTTTAGCCTATTCCGATCCACCAATTTGAAATTTATTCTTAGGCAGATGAATCCTATGTGAGCTAAATTATATAGTGATTTAATGATGATGGTTTTCTTTTTAAAACTAATTTTTTAATTTTCAATTAATTAAATTTTTTTTTAATTTTTTTATCTTCGACCGATTGTTTCTGTGGTAGCTATATATCTAATTTAGTTGTCTGATTCGGTGGGTAATATCAATCAGATTCTTTCAAACTCATACGAACAAAACAATATTGGACAAACGGCAAGTTTTCCGACGTGCAGCGAGTGATTATGATCCAGAATATATATCTGAACTTTCAGGAGTCGAGTAAATGTGTAATAAATCAAATAAAAGAAAACTGATCATAATTTATATATCTTATAAGAGCCAAAAAGACTTAATTCAGCTGTGAACTGGTTCAATTGATCACACCCAAATGCAAAAGCAGTGCATTATTATTAAGATAATGAATCGAATTTTCTAAAGCATTGGGTATGTAGCAGTGAACTAGTTCTCTTCAGCTATTTTACAAAGAAATATTTTTATTTTTAATATTAATGTTAATTTTATGTGCGTTAGTCTGTTGGGAAAAAAGACAAGCCGAATGCTTTTAAAACAAAATTGTAATGTGAGTTCAACTGCGAACAACGTGGAACCACTGTAAAAGTGAACAACAGACGAACCACTGCGAACCACTGCGAACTGCAATTACGCACTTTGCATTTTGCATGTTTCATTTTGCTGGTCAAATGGTTTTTCATAAATTTTTAAAGCGCTTTTTCATTTGAGTGGAACTTTTGGCCCACAGCCAAAGCCAGAGCATAGATGAGAAAAACCGCAGACACAAGCTAGCTGTTACTATATATATATATATAACTATATATATATAACTATATATATATATATATGCATGTGTGTTTGTGTGTGTAAGCTTTTGGGCTGTTAAACTTTGTATAGTATCGTTGGCTGCAACTTGCAATTTGAAGTGGCTCAAAGCAACTGCTCGAAATTTGTTCACAAGTCGCCGTCGCCGTCGTCGCCGTCGTCGTCGTCGTCGTCGACATCCACATTCACATCCTGATCCAGAATGCTGAACATCGACATCTTCTTCGTTGCAACGTCATGTGTGAACTACTTGCAACTAGTTGCAATTTGTTTGCAAAAGTTTTAACACCATTTACTCGGTTTCATATGGAGACAATTAAGCGAGCGATTAAATTTATATTATCAGTGGATTCAGTTTTACATACCAACATCCAATTCTCCGACCGAAAAGTTTTGGCATTGTAAACATTGCGCAACACAAGTTGTCCAATTGGCACTGTGTGTGTGTGTGGCAGACAAGTCGGGTGGCATGTGGTTGGAGAGGGGCAATGGGGCAACGGCAATGGGTGTGGGTATACTTTCATATTCATATTCGCATTTAAACTTGCATCATTTCTTTTTTCAAGGCCCCGCTCCAAGCTCATTAAATACGCATTAAAGTTTAATTATAAACATTTTGCGCTTGCACTTGGCAGCCGAATTGACCGAAATGGCTCGAAATGGCCGCAGCGACAGCGCGAAAGCGTCGAAAAGCATGGAAAAGCATGGAAAAGCGTCGAGTAGCGCAACGAAAGTCAAAGTAATTTGCCCAGCACACCGTACGCACAATCTGTGCGGCTATTTTGATATCTCAAACACTAACGCAACCAACAACCTTGCTCTCAATGGCAACTCACAGCCAAATCATATAGTTTATCTCTCTACTATGCTTTAAAAGTAAGTAAAGATTACTTATTGGCTAAAATTATATTTTACAAAGTTAGCTTGAAATCGAAGAATTTCTTATGATGGAATAAGGGAAGGAGAAGGATTCATGATGTTTAAGCATATTTTATCCAATCTTCATTCATAAAAAATATATATATATATATATATATAAATATAAATATATATATATAAATATATAGTTCCGATTTCGATTTTTATATATCTTCTTAGTCTTCCATAACTGACTGCAGAATAATCCCATAAAATTTGAGCTAAAAAATGATCAATTAACAAGAAAATTACATAAATAAAATTGCTCGATTATCACAATATATATTATTGAATTTTGATGGACGCAGATGCAGACACGCTGAGGTAATTGAAGCTATATATACTTTGCTAGATAAGATCTCCTGAACACATACGGGATTAATTATAAAAAAATCTAGTCACGATTTTGTTTAATTTTCCGTGCATTATGAAATAAATTTTTTAATTTATTTAAGATTATGTCTTGAGCGCTATTTTAAAGCCTATCATTTTTTCATTTAAGTGCAATATAAAATAATTAAAGACAATTAAATAAATTTTTACTGTTGTACCTGGTTTGTAATCAATGAGATATAAATTAAGCTTACAACTAAAAATGTGAATTTGCTGATTATTTTCATTACATGAGTTTTAAGCTGTCATAAAAATGTGAATATTTGTGCTTCGTAATATTGATCAATATAAAAATCTGAAAACGGCGGATCGTAGGGCATTTCACATTATGTATTGGCCGCCTTTTGCATGTGGCATAGTTGCGCTCTGACCCCACTGCAGGCCCCCTCTCAATTGCCCTTGTCGTGGACCTGACCTCTCTCACTTTGTGTGTGTTTGTGTGTGTGTGTGTGTTGCCTCTGTGTTTTATTTGTAACGTTGAAATGACTTTTATAAATGCCATGAATATTTTTGTTGTTGGGAGGGGGCCTCGAAACATAATTTTTAACGCAGCATTTCCCTTGCCCCTGTTGAAAGGGACGGAGTGTGTGGTGGGAAGTGGGTGGAGGGAAGCTGGATGGGTGTACGGGACTCAAGCACTTTGCAACATTTGGATGGTTTTTTTTTGGCCATTTGCACATTACACAATTCGCACTTTTCGGCAGTGGTGCAGCTAATTTGCGAGAATCTGACCTTTAAAGTTGTGAAGCAATCCCAAAACTTGGTATGCAAAAACAAAGTGCTAATAAGCCTGGCAATTGCCTTTTAAAGTGTAGCCAGTGCCAGAGGGAAGGGAGACTGTGTGTGTTTGTGTGTGTGTGTATGTGTGTGTAAAATGCCTTTTTCTTTGCTGCGTTTTGTGGACAAAGCGATGCTTATCGGCATTTAATGGGCTTCCGTTAAGTCCGTAGTCCAACTGTCGCACCAACTGTGGATACAAGTCGACGCACACACAGTCGATACACACACACACGCACACACACACACACATACACACACAGTCGCATTCAATATCGTTTTACTTATCGTTTGGCCATAAAAATTGCCAGCGCAGAAAATTGTTTAGTCCTTTTGGCATGTCTGGCACTTTGAGAGATTGGCCAAGGGATTGAAATTGTGCTAAGCATTTTGGTTAAGGGATTGGGATAGGGATTGGGATACGGATAGCAATAGCAATAGCAATAGGAATTGGGCTAGCAATGGCTATAGAAACGGGTCTAGCCGCTTGGACTTGCCACAAGGGTTGAGCGCGTGTCTCATTTGATAACTTCGACGCACGACGAATAACGGGATCTGCCACGATTAATTCTTGTCTTATTTATTGTTCACAAATCTGTCCCTTAATAGACAGCTTTGATGAATTTACATTTGAATATGAATTAACTTTTAAATGATTTACCTCTTTTTGTATATAAGTAATTAATTGCTATCCTTGATCAAAGGTTTTTTTTTGGATTTTTAGGATCAACATTTAGCGGAGAGAGTCGCTCTAGAGAAATTAGAGAATCACCTTACACATTTAACGCTTGTTTTCTTCAAGTTTTCGGTTTTTAAGATGGTCAAATTTGTTAAAGCTTTCCAAAATTGTTGCATATTTTTGTATGAAATTTATTTTTTATAACATATTAAAATTCGACACGAGCTCCTCTCTAGTGCGCCTAGAAGGGGGGGGGGAGGAGGAGGAGTTATTTCCTTGTGTTGTGCGCATTAGGTGGTTGGGGTTTCTAACTTGGCCGGGCCCCAAGCTACGATTTAAGCTGAAACGTTGAAACAGAAGCTGGAAACTGCAGCTTTATCGCGACTAGCCAGAAATTCGTTGTTGTTTTTCTTGTTGTTGTTGTTGTTGTTGTTGTTTTTGTTGGCTTGTATATTTTTATGGTCAAGTGGGCGAATGTTTCCATTTATTTGCGACCAAAAATCTGCAAAAGTCGATAATCATTGCTGTTAGATAATGATGATGATGATGCTGTTCATTTTTGTAATTTTAGTTTATTGCAAATGGCAGTTCGAACACTGAACACCACATCCGATTCTCAGAGATTTCATGGCAAAGTTCAGCAGGGGGGGTAAGGTTGTTAGAGGGGGTGTGGTCACATGCAAATGTTTAACTTCACAAAATAATTACGCAGCCCAACAAAAATAAAGTTTGTTTTGTACTGTCGACTGTTGGTTGTCACTGGCAGCGGTTGCTGACAATTAAAAACTTGCTGAATTCTGTTGCTTTCTTTTTGGTTTTTGGTTTTTGTTTTTGTTGCTGGTGCTGGTGTTTTGTTTTATTATTATTATTATTATTACATTTCGGCCTGTGAATAGATTTGATTTGAAAATCCCTGCAAGTCGGTGAGTCGATTCAATCAGCGGCTCCATCGTCGTCGAAGTTGTTGTCGCTGTCGTAATTCGCATGCAAATTGCAAAACTTAAATTAAATGTCACCGCGCGAGCTGTGCAAAGTTGAAACAACAAGTTAGCACGACGATATTCAGAAAAAAAAACAAGTAAGAATTCTGTAGTCGAGTGATCTCGACTACGACATACCCTGAACCCAGCTATTGAAAATATTCTAATTTCCCTTTCAAAAGTTTGGCACCCAGATACAAACAGGCTAACTCATTTCTTATAGCACAGCAAAGGCACTGTAGAGTAAAAAAAGAATGGAAATATTTCAGACAATAATTTGGGTGTTTTCGTGTGCGATCTTGATGAAATTTAGACAGTTGTTTAATAAAATGTGTTAATAAGAAGATGCTTCTTTTAAAATTGTGGAATATATCGATAATCGATTAACGGAAGCAGTAATCGATAAAAAAAGGAAAGTTGATCTGCGCCAAATATACGGCTACCTTTATTCCAAATTTGGTATTTATAATAGAAATTAGTATAGGTTTTGTTTAGATGGGGAGGAGTCCTCAACTCACATCCAAGCAGATTGTCCCGCCTTATACAGGAAGTGAAGCAGCATCCTAGGATACATGTAATAAGTTTCAATGAGATAGTAGCCCTCAGCCCAAAAGAGATTCTGGCAGGAGCAGGAACTGGGGTTGATGGTAGAGCTATAAGCTTAGAAGGGGCACACGAGACCATAAAAGTCGCAGTGCAGAAATCCCCCAATTTATAATAATGTAATATCCATGTAGCTCTCTGAGATCCGGATATTCATACAGACAGATCAAGAATTAACATACTTTAGCTGGTCGCAGATGCTTCTTTCAGCCTGTTACATACATTTGCTAATAAGCATTATACCCTTTTACCCATTTCAATGGGTTTTGGGCATAAAAATGGCGCAGCAACGAGCAACCGTATTAATTTACTAGTTATACCCTACAAAAATAAGCTTGACTTAATTTGGAAAATATATCTCATTACTGGCGCTCAACTTGAGAATACCCCCATAACGCAAAGTCTGATTATACAAGCATTTTTTTTATTTATTTGAATTTTTAGCAGATACTGTGTAATCGTGTTTTAAAATCTCAATTGCATCTGAGTCTATTTAAATATTGTTTTTTAATCGTTGTTAAATGTATTCAAATGATTTAGCCAGCTCTAATTGTCAGCTAATGTTTACGATATTAGGAAAGTCACAGTTTTGTGGTACCTCCAAGAAAGTCTTTCAAAACACAAACACGCAACAAGAAATCAACTCTGCGGATGGCGTTTGGGAGCAGTTAGCTTCTGTCCGTCAGTTACCTTGCCTAATGAAATAATTAATTACTCAGAGGCGTTGAACATTTTGTTGGTGTGGTCAGGGTTAGGGAATGAAATGGATTGGAATGGAATTGTGGGCCACGGGATGCCGATGTGGAATGGAAATTGGGAAACAGCGAACGGCGAACGGCGATCGGCCGTCAACCAATTAAATGAATGCACTTGATTATTAAGTGATTTATATATAAGCACCTGACTTAGGTGCCACTCGGAGTCTGAACGGTGAACGGTGAAGCACCGTGTATTGGCATCGCCTCGCAGCTCAATTTGCAATTTATAATTTGTAATTTGTAATTTGTGCTAATTAGTGCGTAAATTTAACGCCTGATTAACGCAACGACCAGAACGTTGTTACCTGCGGCCAGTTTGCGGCGCCCGTTTGGCTCTTGGCCTCCAGCATGTGGGCTGCTGGCTTTTGGCCAAATTGTCCATTGACTCGAGAGCAGGAAGCGAGCGGTTGGGGTGTGGTTTGAGCAGCAGCTTAACATGAGATACTTGACTTAATTTATTATCCAGTCAGTCTCTGTCTCCCCTTGTCTTTCTCTTTCTCCCCTCTGTATCCATCGGTAGCATAATAAATGATTATGTGTGCATTTTGTGGTTTAATTATGATTAATTATGATTTCGGCCCTGTTTGCACTTGGATGTCTGCTCAATGAACTACGCATAAATCGTGTGAAAATAAACAAGTTCCACATCCAAGTGAATCCCAAGTGGTTGCAAATTATGATGAAATGTTGAGATTATGCTATCACCTCAGGTGCTTAAGAAAGGTTGATAATTTCTTGTGGCTATGGGAATAGCTGATATATGATATATATATATGCTGATATATACCCACATCCGGATTTTAAAGTGAAACAAATTAGAATGTTTTCGTATACTTAAGTATTAAGTAGGTTGATATTTTGTTCAATATAGTATATGTCCTAACAGTTTTCATTTATATTGCCATAGGAAATTTATCGATTTCCATCGACAGTCGATAAAGAAGCGCATTTATCAATAAAATATTGGTATATTTTTATTTAGAATTTAAATCTATAACAATAACAAAAACAGAGTACAGCTTGCCAAATTTGATTATAATCCTTACAGAAATATATAATTCAAAATAATTAGATAATTGCTTTATGTTTTGATATCGATATTTTTGTGATTCCTCTCTGATGGGATATATCGGAGTGCGCTCGAACTTATACTCATACTTATAGTGGACACTTCATAATCACATTGGTATCACAGGTAGCTGGTGCTGGAGGGGGAGGGGGAGACGAAGAGAAAGGAGGAAAAAGGAGAGCAACAGAAGGCAGAAAAAAGAAAGTTTAGCTAGATACTTTTACAGTTATTATTGAAAGCTGCAAAAACTTTGGCTTATTTCATTACGCCAAACTTTTCATTACGAACTAAACGAATGTACGGCCAAACACACACATACACACACGCACACACACGTAAGTGGCACACATTACTCATACGCATCGTTGCTTACCCTCTTTGTGGCTGTTATCAATGTGCAAGTTTTTTTTGGTTTATGTTGCAAAAACGAAAAGTAACCAAAAACTTGAGCCAAACGAAGGCCAACTGTGAGTGTATGTGTGTGTGTGTGCGTGTGTGCTGGTGTCAGCTGAGAGGGGTAATGGGTTTAGCAAATGGTGAAGAAATGAGGGGGCAGGGGATAAGGGGATATTGTATGAAAGCTATTTGAAACGTCAAACAAATTGAATTGAGACTAGAGTTTGGTAATAGCGCTGATAATTGGCCGCCCGACAAAACTCGCAACCGAAAACTGTCACTTGCCACCTAAGCCAGAGAGTAATGAAAGCGAGCGCTCAAACAAAGTGGTGAATGTGCCACGGAGCAGGCAGCAGGCAGCAGGCGTATCAGCAATTGAATTGCGTTTGACGTGTGAGCTTTTATGGTTTTTATTACATTTATGTGTCTATATGGAATACATATATGTTTGTATATATCTACACATATATATATATATACATGTATGTGGGCGAGCGTGTGGGTGTTCGTGTGCGTGTGCCTGTGCCTGTGCGTGTGCGTGTGTATGAAATGGGGACATAAATGGCGCTCTGAGTGTTTTGTTATCAACAATTCTCATGGGCAGGCCACATATGAAAATTGATTTGTTTGATTAATGCATAATAGACAATGCATTGTGTCCTTATCTAAAGCCCAAAGCACTCAAGTCACATAGAATCTCCAGCTGTATCTACATCTCCATCTGGTTGTCCGTTGCTCTTTGTAGTTTATTAATTGCCATCTAATTGCGGCTGAGCACGCAAACAGTTTTCTTTGCTTCTTTCTTTATTTTTATTTTGGTTTTTTGTGTTTTTTCTCTCTTGCAAAGTGACCACCCCACGCACAACTCTATTTGTGTGTGTGTTTGTGTATATAATGCATATTAATTTGCGCTACAAACTATTTGTATATAGAAAAAAGAAATTGAAAAAAGAAATATACACACTATATATATATATATATATATATATAGAGAAAGAGAGAGAGGGAGAGTGAAAGAAAAAGTGAGAAAGGGAACAAATATTTTCACACCATAACCAAATTAAAAGTTCTGCTAACTAAAAAACAATTTGTACGCCAAAAGTTGCCCCACTCAACACAGCAGAATAAAAATGAGGAAAAGATGGCTGGTGGCTGTTGGGGGGGGGGGGGGGGAATAACTGCAATTCACATTTTACACAAATGCTTTGCATTTTCTCAATACCCTATAATAATAATTGTAGAAATTTTCTTTTTTTCTTAAAAAAAAAAAACAAAAATGTGATGTCACATTTATAATATTAATTTAGATGCAATTTTATTTTTTAACTTGAAATTTTTTCAAGTTTGTAGATCGCATTTAAAGTTTATTTATATAAATTTAATTAACAAAAATAAAATTTTTATGCTTTGAAAATACTCTACAAAAATTTGTTACTGCTTGTTTTCTTTTATATTGCAATTTAAATTTATTTAAATAAATTTAATTACAAAAATACAATTTTTAAGCAGCAAAAAAAAAAATTACCAAAAATGTTGTTTTCTTTTATAAATTGAATAAATAATCCATAATCAATTACAGTGTTTTGGAAATCTTCAAGAGGAGCTCACTCGACGTGTTGAACATTGTGTGGCAAATGTTCACAGGGTATCTTAAAGCTAATTCACAATAAAACCTAAAGTTTCTCGATCGTTGTTTTTTTGTATATCCATTTGATTTTGTGCTTTGCCCTGCAGGCAAATTTTGAACTCGTTGTTTTCTCTATTTTGATACCCTGGCTTTGCTTGATATCAAAAGAGACGACTCTGACTGACTAGTCGATTCGGTGTTGTCATCTTCCTCTATATGATAGGAACAATTGGCAGAAAGATAAGCCCTTGTGTGAATCACATATTAACCAAGAAAAGCACAACACTTTTATTATGCCTTAGCACAATATGAAATTGATTCCATGGCAATAATCGTTCGGTTTTTAAAGGCTATAAAATCTTCGGCGATCCTTGGCAGGCTCATTTTGTTTGCAGTCGATGCTGGCTGCCTGATTCTCGTTGCTTATCTATGGGAACAGTTGGCGCGTTGCTTTAAAAAGCTATGCTTTATGCTTGTTTTACAACATTTTTTTTTGTTTTTTGTTTTTTTGTTTTTTTTGTGCCAAGAGAGCAAATTGAATCAGAGGCGTCAATTGAATTTTCATATGCCAGCGCTGATAGGCGTCAAAACCAAATTCGGGGAAGCGGAAAGCGGAGAGCGGAAAAACGGAAAAACGGAAAAAACTAAAAATAACCGCAAGGCACAGCTGAGTCAGAGCAGCAGGGAAAGAGAAGTCGATTGAAAAACGGATTCGTTTACGTTTGCACTTTAGTTTTGTTAATGGATTGAGTCAAGTGTGCAAGCCAAGTATTAAATGTATATATATATATATATATAATTATATATATATATAAATATGATTTGTTGAAATAACGCAAAAAGTTGCTTGTGATGAAAATGATTTGAAAATTTAAATTTGATTTAATTATTTAAAAAATATTTAACTCTTAGTTAATGTTTTCGTTGAATAAATAATAATAATCAAGCACTGGAGTCTTTTGATAGAATTCCGATAGCTAATCGACCAGCAACCACTACTAAACGCACATGCCACACAAAGCATGCCACACAACAAAGTTAACTGCAAACAAGTGCAGCAGCAGCAGGGAGAGGGGCATGTGTAGGAATGAGAAATAAATGCATAAATACTGAACGAAAAAAATCGAAATGCAACACAGACGCGGACAGGTTAATGTCAAATCGCGCCGCCAACAAAATGAGACACAGCACGTTTAAAAAACGTGTTAAAGGAGAAATGACTAGAAGATACCCTGTATAAAGATAAAGGCGCTTAACTTATAGAGAAAATACACATTTCTTATTGAATATTATTTTTGTGCATTTGACACTTTATTGGTATACAGTTTTGAAATGAACTTGCCATCCCTGGCAAACTGGGAGTTGAAATTTGCAGGATTTAATGATAGGGTATATCATAAAAAATCAAATAAATAAAATTGTGGAACGTCAACAAAGCGGCAAAGTTGTTCATCGTCCTCGTCGACATCATCGTCATCAACGTCATCGTCATCATCGTTGTTGTTGTTGTTGTTGTCGTTGTTGTTGTTGTTGTCGTTGTTGTTGTTGTCGTTATTGTCGTTGGGCGGGATGGCAACTCTGAAGCTGTCAACTGACAGTTATGAGAAAAAGTAAAGCTGACGAAGACATCAGCCAAGGCAGACAGTCAGGCAGCCAACGGGGCTACAAATTTGTTTAGTCTTAGTCAGTCAACGCGACAACCCTCCACCGACCCCTTAACACCCCCCCTTGACAAGGCTGTATGCCATTTTGGTAATGATGGCTTAAAGGACGCCCGTTGTGACAATGTGTTTTATTTTTTTTCTTTTTTTTTCGTTGTGTCGTTGAGCGCTTTTCCTAATTTAGATATATATATATATATATATATATATATATATATATATATATGTGTGTATTTTTTGCGAATCCTTGCGCGCGAGGACGCGCCGTTAGCAGAGCGTGTCCTGGGTTTGGTTTGCTTAACTGGATGGCGCTTCGCGGGGTAGGGCTGGAGGTGACTGGGTGTCAACCGCTAAAAGGGCGTTAAGTGTTTTATTTACCCTCAAAATATAATTTATATATTGTGACTGTGTGTGCGGGTGTAGATTTGTATTGTGACGCTTTGGCTGAAGTGATTTAAATTTTAAGCACTTTTCTGCGTTTTGTTTGTTTGTCTTCGAGTCGCGTTAGGAATGCGCGTTTGGTGTTGCTGGGGATGGCATGGAGAGGGGGGCCTTGATTACTTTTCTCATTTTGTAAATTGACTTGATGACATTTTCAGGGTAATTTGTACACAAACACACACACACACACACACACACATCCAATGAGTTTTTAAACGTTAGCTGTTTACGTAGTCCTTTCTTTTGCGGCTTAAGTTGATATAACCAATTATTTTGTCAAATCCTGGTAAAAAAAAAAGTAACAACTTTCGCTGGCTGCCAAAAATGTGTTAAGCATTAATTTAAGCATCACATTTAGGTGGAAACGTCACCTACCCCGCAACTCGCATACCGCAGCCGGCACCCCGCACCTCGCATTCCACAGCCAAAATTCCTAATTCTTAAGCTCTCCCGAATACTTGTTTTGGTGGGCTGCTGTAATCGTCTTGCAAGTAAATTAAAATATTTTAATGAGTACAATTTATAACGCACCAGCAGCCGAAGAGTTTTGTCTCGCTTTCGCTTTCACTGTCTCCAAAAACAGAAGAAGAAGATGAAGAAAACACCCTTTCCATCTTCACAATATGGCATTATCCTTGTCCATGTCCTGGCTGGCAACTTGTTGCGACAACATTTAATTATTGGCGACAGGATAATCAAGTAAACTTCTTGCCAGGAATTTCAATTTCATTTAATGGTTTCACACATTTTAACAGCCGCCTCAAACAGGCATGGGTTAAAGGGGGATAAAACGCTTTAGGTGATGAGAGGATGAGAGGGGGCCGGGGCCGGGGGCCGGGGGCCGGGGGCGTGGTGTATTGTGGGCTGTAGACAAAGCCTCAAGTGTCATGTTAACGGCATTAAATGTACGAAGAAAGGGAGAACAAAGCGAAAGCAAATGCAAAAAGGGTTAACCGTATTCGTTTTAGCGGTTTTAGCCTGATCCTTTGCAGCTTCTTCTTCGCTTTCTGCGTCTTAATGCTCCGCACCCACACTTTGCCTTCATCATTCAACAATTAGTAATGAAAACAGCCAAACAAACAAAAAACCACCACAACAACAACAACAACAACAACAATAGCAACAATGACAACAATTAACATAAACATAATGCCCACAAAGACAATTATTTGGGTCTTATGGATTTCAATAAGCGGCGCATAGCTGGCCATTTTCTTAGTGGGGAGGGGAGGTGTGTTGAAGGAGGCATGTAGCAGGATGGGTTCTTGTGTGGCAACGATATTCCCTGTAGAAGCACTATTAATGCGCTAAGCTTTATTGTTTGGCATTATTATTATTGTTATGAATATCAGAAATTAAATGCAAATGACACGATTGGTCAACAAGAATTTGGCGGCTTTATTTTTCATATTTGCTATCAATTGTAGGCAATTTAAACAAACGAAAGTCTTCGTTTAATACTAATTTCACACATTTGGCTTAAAAATCGATTTCAATAAATAAAATTCAGTTTTGAATGACTTTTAAATTCTAATTTATATTTATTCAATTATAAGATACGGCTTTTTTAAATAATTTTATGATTATTTGTATAATTTTCTTGCGTTATAAATGAAGGAGACATATCCCATTATGCAAATTTATATATAAACATTTTTTAAAAAGGAAAAAAGTCTGTTTTCGATTGAACCAACATCCAAGCAAAAAGACAAAACTTCTTAAGGAAATATATATATTATATAAAGTATATATATATATATATATATACTTTACTTTTTAGACTACTTTACTAGAAATATTAAAAACATGCAACTTTGTTCTCTGCCTCAGTGGCAAAATGCGCTGATAAGTATGCAAAGCTGTGGCATTTAATGTTGGGGTGACACACAACAACAATCTACACACACACAAAAAAGCACACACACACTTATAGATACGCATTCAAATAGGTCAGTTGCTTGCTTGGCTGGCTTTTGTTTGTCTCACACACACATTCACACACACACACACATACACACACACACACACACACACACATAGACGTACAGAGAGACAGTCGAATACTCACTTATAGCATGGCACATATCGAGGTAAGCGTTTGCATCGCATTTGGCTCAGGCAATGTAATTAGTTGGCTCGAGGTGCTTTAATTAAAATGTATATCCTTATTGTCCTGCCCACGTCGAAGTGGGGGGGTGGGCGGGGTTAAGTTGCAAGTGGATGGCTTGGCATCGTAATTGTTCCGTGTTACAATTAATTATGTGAAATGGGACACAGCAGCAACAGCAGCAGGTTAAAAGGAAAGCACAAAGGTCAGCGAAAGGGAAACAACTTCTCCTTCAATCACGAAACGATGTCCACATCAGATTTGGAGTTAATGAATATATATATATATATATATATATATATATATATATATATATATATTATAAAGATGTGTGTGTGTGTGTGTGTGTCTGTGTGTGATTGTATTTGTAATATACAAAGCAAATTGTATGACCAACAAGCTGCTCAAAAATACAATAGGAAAGCAGCAGCTGCGTGGATTGAAACGTATTGAATTGAATTGAAATGTATTGAATTCAAATTCCAATCTGTTAAAGGCGAAAGGCGAAGCAGGCGGAGTGTACTCGCCATGGCTTGCCAATCAATTTGCATATCGATGACCTAAACATAAAACGCTAACAAAACGGTTGCAGAAGCTCAAACATTTACACACACACAAATACACACACAAATACACACACAAACACAACACACACAAACACCCGCACCTGCAGTGCTGTGTTGCGTTTTCAATAAATAAATTTAATAACAGTAAAATTGCTCGCGGCTAACTTCACGCTGTTGTTGCAATGTGCATTGTTTTATGTTGAAACAGCACACGGATCTATATACATATATATATATATATATATATATATAAATAAATAGACATAAATATAAATATATATTTGTATTGCAAAAATGCAATCAACTCTTCTCTATAAAAATGCCAACAGTTCGTTGATTGAAATTGATTGATCAGCAAAACGTAATCAGATTAAATAAAAATTGTGTTTTCAAAATAGCCATAAATTAAATTATGAATACTAATTTAATGTGAAAAGCGTCAATTTAGTTTGTTGTCCACATAATTTAAGTCTTTTTACTTAATACTTAATTCGAAACAAATAAATAATCTTTTTATATATAATAATGAAAATAAAATCTGTTTAATATTTCAAAAAAAAAAGAAGTTAATATTCTATGACAACACAAATAAATTCGAAATAAAAATATATATACTATTCAACATATATATATATATAAATATCTGAACATACTGTCCCATTAATATATATTATAATATAATAACTTTATATAAATAACTGATTTCAAATGTATTTAATATATTTCTCTAATAATTTTCTTATCGAGTTGTACGCATAGCATTAAGTTAATTGCCATTTCTAAAATTTGGCCAGCAGCACTTTGTCGCCGTCGTCGTCGACATTGGCGGCCAATAGCCGACTGTTGCCACTTGTGCGGCTGTATCGGCCTTTTATGTGGCAGCTTGTGCTCTTATACTTTTACCGAATACTGGGAACAGTTTTTGTCACAAGCACAAGCAAATTCCAAGTCTATGCAATAAACGCACATCTACAAGGCCGACGTTAAGTTGAGTATTTTGAAGATTTTTGGTTTTAGGTTTTTGCCAATCCAGTCATTGAGCTTCTCTATAAATCTATACACAAAATAAAAATCACGCTTAATTTAAATCTGATAACTATTAAGCTTATCTCGTTTAAAGAAATAAATTCTAAAAATATACAAAACAATCATTTCTAAAAATAAATGTTTTTAAATTAATTAATTCATTGACAATCGCAAAATATGGTGTTTGTTTTTGTGAAATATTTTCTGTTAGTCAGAATTGCAATTGTAACAAGCCAGAATTCTGTAGTCGAGTGATTTCGATTACGATATAACCTGAACCCAATTGTTATTATATTATGGGGCTCTGCGTACTGCGACCTAATAGATCTGTTGTGCCCCCTTCTGAGCTTATAGCTCCTCCATCAACCCCAGTTCTTGAACGAATATCAGGATCTTTGATGGGTCGAGGGTTACTATGTTCTTGATATTCATAATATGCTTCCCTAGGATGCCGCATCTCTCCTGGCAAGGGCGATGCAATCCGTTAGGATGTGAGTTGAAGACTCCTCCTCGACTTCACAAAACCTACACTGATTGTTGCTACAGATACCCATTTTAGACAGGTGGCTTTTTAGTCTACAATGTCCTGTCAGTAGACCGACAAGTATCCTTAGCCTATTCCTGCCCATGGATATTACTTGCTTAAATCGTTTTTGATTATAGCCGCCCAAAAGACATTTGGCCTGTCCGAGTCCCGGTGCTTCATCCCAGCTCCGCAGTCTCATTTGTCTTTCCTCGTTCCTGAGTTGCAGCCGTATTTTGTGTTTACCTATGCCACAAAACGGTTCAGGCCCTATGAGGGGTCCCTCTGCACTCTCGCTTGTTCATCCACTGCTTCGTTCCCTGCTATTTCCCTGTGCCCGGGACCCATCTTAGGGTGAGTCTGTTGTGAGCCCCGAGTTGGTCAAGCTTGGATCGTACCTCTTGGACTAATTTTGAAGTTACCTTCGTCCCATTTATAGCATTTATTGCTGCTATACTATCGGATAGGATAGATATATCCGCATTCCGATAGTTGCGCTTTAAATTAAATTCCGCAACCCAATTGTTAGAAATATTATCATTTTATTGGCAAACTTCCCTTATAAAAGGTTTGCATACTGAAAATGTTTACAGTTGTCGGTAGAAATTTTCAATATGAGTATATTTATTTTTTTCTTGCGAGTTTCTTGTACGATCTTAAAGAAATTTAAGAAGTGGATTCATAATATGCATATGGATATTCTGTCTGATAGAAAGATTCTGCCTTTAAAATTGTGATTTTTGTTTCCATCGGAGATCGATAAACATAAAACGGAGGCAGTTATCGATTAAATAAAAAAATAGCAAACTTGGTCTACGCCGCATATACGAGAACCTATATTCCAAATCTGTAGCTCATATAGTTTCAAGGTTCTTACAAACAGACGGACAAACGGACGGACGGACATGGATATATCGACTCGACATTTGGTTCTGACCAAAAATATATATATTCCTTATGGGTTCGGAGATGCTTCCCTCTACCTATACATAACATATAATGCAAATTATTGGAGTTACTAATGACAGCTAATCAGAAAAAGATTACTTGTTTTTAAAAACGAAAATCGATTTTTGTAGTCTAATTTATCGAAAAAGCTTAAACAATTTTGACAAATGAGAGCCGTTATTCAGATAGGTGGGTATAGCATGGCTAGATCGAATTGAATCGGATGTGCTTATTATATTTTCCCAACTAAATTTATGATAGATGTGCACAATTCAGTTGTGCACTTTTTCCCAAATCCCGTTGGACATTAAACTTTGAATTTTGTGATGAGAATCTGGTTATCAACAAATTATCAAGGAATGCTGCATACGCTCCTGGAAGCCAAGTTGTTATTAAAGTTAAAAATCTCGCAACAATAAAACATGCATTTCATACTCTATTAGGAAGTATTTAGCCTTGTTAATTTTAAATGAACTTTTTAAATTTAATTTATTTGTCAGTTTTCTGGGGTTGACTGCAATATGTGCGATCCACTTTTAATTTGCTTAACTCAACTTTTACAATGTATGTGGTAGGAAATATTTTTCATTTGTTAGATTTGTGTTGCTTGTTGATTTTTTTTTTTTTTTTTTTTTTAATTTTAAAAATATTTTTTGCTGCCAGTTTGGCTTGGCTTTGGGTACGTTTGGCGCTTTATTTGCGTTACGTGACCCAGCGCCATTGAGCGTAAAATTTCTTGCGACATGAACATGAAACTTTGTTCCACACACACACACACACAGATACACATATACACACATGCCTCACATTCAGCATAACGTATGTGTCTTTCTTTCGGTCCGTGTGTGTGTCTGTCTGTCGACTGTCTTGTTTGGGGCTGTCCAAGTGCAGCTACTGCTGCTGCTGCTGCTGCTACTTCTGCTAGTGCTCCTGCAGCACCCACTGTTTGTTGCTTGTCCTGGCATGTCCCGGCAGTAGGTCCTGACTCCTGGCTCCTGGCTCCTGGCTCCTGCTGTTCTGTTCTGTTCTGTTGCCTGTGTTGGCATGTCGTCGTTGTGCGAGAGCTTGTTAAGTTCATTAAGGTTGAATAATAACAACAGTAACTACATTTTAAAGGAGTTGTCAGTGCCTTGTGCGACGTTACGTTACGTTACTTTACATTACGTTGACCCCTCTCCCCTCTCCCCTTGGCACTCGCTCTACACCTTTACCATGACCATTTGTCCTGCCATACTCATGTGCTTGTCATGCCTTTTGGCTTATGTGTGTTTGACTGTGCGTGTGTGTGTGTGCGTGTGTGTGTGTGCGTGTGTGCAGGTGCTAGAGAAAGAAGTTCTTCATGTTACTTGACTGTGTGTCTGTTCTTCTCTTTTTCGGGCTTAGTCCATGTTGTTAACTTCTCTTATTACAACTTATTTTACTTATGCGCCGCGTTTGTTTGTCAAACGACAACAACATCAACTTGCCACAAGGCCTTTTGTTTTGCGGCAAATGCCCCCAACTTAAAGTTGCATTTACATTGAAGTCACATACACACACACACACACACACGCGAACAACAAAAACTCTTTTAGCCACACAACCACACACACACACACACACACACACACACACACATATTTGGTAGACATTTGGGGCTAATCCCTGACTCCAAGGAGCCAAGGAGTCCCATCTTCTTCTGCTCCCTTCGATGTTTTGGCTGCTTCCGCTTTTATGCTGCGGGCATCGTACAAACATCTTCACAAACACACACACACACACACACACACACACACACCACATGTGCATGAGGCCAACAAAAAATATATAAAAAGTGTATCTCACACAGACAAATATTGTATGTTGCATGTATGTACACATATATGTTGAAGCAAGAAACCAGGTTTATCTTAGCTACGCAGAAGATTTGATACTCTTGTAGAACGGAGTAAATCTGAGCTAGCAACGAAATTTAAGTCCAGATTATGAGATTTGTTTCATTTGTATTTGTACATTCAACAGTTTTGTAGTTCCATGTTTATGTAGACTTAAGTTAAGAATCATCTAGTTACGGATTGTTCTTATGACAGCATTATACTTAACTATATTTAAACATTACGACAAAGTTGGAAGACTCTCGGAAAGGGTATAAAAAGAAGCGAAAATAATCAAGTTTCCGACAAACATCAACATGACGCCCAGATAAAAACGTTCAGGATGCGCCAACGCCAACGCCAACTCCAAAGCTAACGCCGACGCCGGCGTCGCTGCCACTGCAGACAAGATAAGACACATCAACAGCAGCAGCAGCAGCAACAGCAGCAGCAGCAGCAGCAGCATCTGTAGTTGTATTTGTATCTAGAGCAGCCTCTGGTCCATTTCTATTACAGTGTGCGTTTGATTTAAGATACCCTGTAAACAGCAAATTGTTTTAATTGGGTATTCCAGGAACTTACATCTCAAATGAGAATCGAGAAATTAAATATACAGTTCTAAAAAATAGAAATGCAAACGCTGAATTTTACGAATTTCAATCAGAAATTTAATAGTTCTAGTAATCAATTATAATTATGGAAAATGGAAAACAATTTTCTTAATTTTTTAAAAATTCACCCTGAAATTAAATAAGGATTTTCACAATTTTAAGAAATCTTAGAAATTGTTATTTTTGAACAAAAAGGAGATGCGAGTTCATAAAATTTGAAACGATTTATTTTTCTGGGTGTACTACTATTAAAACTATAGAAATATATGTTTATCAAAATGAGATTTGTCACAAATTGGATATCGCCTAGCGTTTGCCTGAAGATATTTATGTGGCTTTTATATTATTTAATTATTTTCATTTTCTGAAGTTCTATTAAAGGACGTATTTACCTGCAGATGCTTAAAGCTAGTTTTGTTAGATTAAGCAGGAATTATATTAAAATAATCAGAGTATCTGGAAGTCGCAGATGCTTCGCATTTTGCCCATATTTTGCTCTTTTTTTAAGCTTATTTAATTTTCTTCTTTTTAGCACTAGATTGGCCTTTGCTCTGCTTTCAATTTAAAACCGCAGTTCGGCGTGTTTCTAGTATTCTGTTTGCTTTGAAAAGTATATTGGATTGGCTGACTACATCGACCCTAAACCCCCCAACACGCCCTTCTCCATCCACGTCTCGCTTACAATTGCAGCGGCTGCTTTGGGCTGACGTTTCGGCCTGGGCTTTGTTTTTAATTTTGGAGTGTGTAAGATACACTGGACTGGGCTTGAAAGAGGGAAAAGGCGAGAGACAGAGAGAGAGAGAGAGAAAGAGAGACACATACAGTGGAACCCTTCAATCACTTTTATAAAAGTAATTGCTTTTAACTCTATTTAATATAGTAAAAACAATTTTGATTCGAATTTACTTGTTTGGATAAAAACATTTTGGTTGGCCCCAATACTTAAGGCTATATAGACTAATAATATTATATTTACAATCTTGGCTTAAATCAGAAAATCTTAGATTTTTTTTACAATTTGTATGTGAGGAGAATTAACAGGAATAATCCTTGTATATTAGAGGGGTATTATATTGTACAATCTGCTGAAAATATTGTTATTAAAATAAAAAAAGAATAAAAAAGTATTTTATGTATATTTATAAAGCATCTGATTACCAGTTGTTGGGCATATTTGATGCCAAAGAGCCTTTAAACCATTTTAGCTAAGGATCTATTTGATTATGAGTTTATTTGTTTTTGTTCAAACTTTCTATAGAATTTAAAATATATATATATATATGTAGATATAGGCAAAAGGTTCAGCAAATATTTTTGTTTTACACAGTTGATGGAAATAGCTAAAAGTGTTGCCTTAATCTCCGCCCATCTCTCCGCTCTTAGCCACAAACAAAGCCACTTCGAATGTTAAATAAAATTATAACTGAATTCGTATAAAAAGGTTAGTTGCCAATTTACACACACGCACACACACACACACAAACACACACACTCACACACTGCTGAAGAGGCTCTGTTTGAATTTGTGCTGAAGTTAACATTTTTATAATTCCATTAAGCGGCTGCTCGTGTGTGTGCTTCCATCTATACATGTGTTTACTTGTGTGTGTGTGTGTGTGTGCGTAACACGAAGCTGCCCATGCCGCAACTGACAACAACAAGGAAGCAGGAGTAGCAGCCGGAGTAGGCGGAGCAAGGAGCCAAGGTGGCGCCGTTGGTAACCGAACGGTTCCGCAAAAGTTGTGGGCCAACAACTTTTTGCATTCATAAATCATTTCTCGCTCTCTGCCAGCTATCCTCGATGCCCCCCGCCCCCCTCCACTCCTCCCCTCAACCTAGCCAGGCAGCAACTGCTGCACTTGCGTGGCAGTTTTTTAAAGGTGAAAAAAATACTTTTCGCTGAATTTGTAGAAATTTCTGAACGCTGCCAGTTAAATGTCGAAAGGGTTGAGGCTTCAGGTAGTTGGGGCTTAAGTTTAGGTTGGTGTATTGCTGTGGGTGTGAGTTTGCGAGAGTGTGTGTGTGTGTGTGTGTCACCTTTCATATGCCACACTTGACTAACCCATATGTATGTGTGTGTGTGTGTGTGTGTGTGTGTGTGCTTATGTGTTTGTGGGACACAAGAAAGTTGCAACTTGTTGCGAGCGCTTTGGGTTACAAACTGCTGCTGCCGCGTGTCCTGCTCGCATATCCTTGTCATTTTTAATTTATGCACAGAAATGAAGCCGATCCTTCCCTCCACACTCGCCCTTCCCTCTGCCTTCTACCCATTCCGTTCGCCTTCAACTTGAACCTTAGCCACAACTTGGTTGGCAGCCCACTCAAAAGAAGAACAAGCGGCAGATAGTTGACTTATGGCCATATCATTTCGTTGCCCCTTTTTCCATCGCCAACACTCTCCCTCCCCTCCCCCCACCGTTCATGTTACCTGCTCTCACTTTATATTGTCCTTTTCATCTTCTTTGTTGCTGTTGCTTCTGCTATTGCTACTCAAGCATGTGGCATACAATTTAATTGGGATTTCCAGCTTCATCAGCATATTGTTTCCAGATTAACTCATGTGCGGTTTAATTTCATGTGTTTCCTGTTAAGAGGATTTCTTTGCTAAAAGATTTCTAGGTTTGTTTTTTTTTTTTTTATTATTAACAAAACATTCACAATTGAATTGGATGGCTTACAAAAAATAATGCAAAACCATAATAGTATTTTAAAGTGGAATGTGTTTTAATGAATAATAAGATATATTTTACAATGGTTAATATTGAGTTTTGTTTATGTCCTTGTTGGCAATAAAGGACACTGTTTTTTAGTTTAAGCCTGATGGAATTTAGATCTGGGATACCAAGCAAATGAAACCTAAAACATTTCCAAGCTTTTTGGTGGCATTTTTTGTTTAATTCATTATCCTTATTCGCGCAAGGCAATATCACATTTTATAATATTTATTTATATTTGTATTTATTTTTGAAGAGTTATTTTATGTTTCAATTATTTGAAATAAATAGACTTTGTCTGAACTTAATGTTTGTTACCAACAAACTTGCGCTCATTAATAATCAATCACAGTTGGGGATTCAATCATTTCTGGTGTGGATGCCACCAGATGGAGGATTAAAGAACGGAAGCAGTGGTAATCACAAAAATGAACTGTAACAGCAAAATATTTAATTTTCAGAGCGGATGTCTGGAAACAATTTCAAATGTTTGAAAACATAATTGGTTTTCATATTGAAAATGTACGATTTGAAAAGCAATTAACAATTTTCATTAACTGTTCTCTTAAACCGTTTAAGCCATTTTGGGCTTGACTTATGTTGTGGCACGGATCGTTGCTGGAGATGTGCAGCTGCAACCGCATTTTGGGTACTTGAGCGGGCTTAGCGAGGGGGGCAAGATACACACACACTGACAGAGAAGGGGGTGGAGAGAAGGGAGACGAGATAGAGGCGCATTTTATATATTTTTTGTATTATTTTTATTTATCTTTGCGCTTTGGGATTGGCTGAAGTTGCTCTTTCTCTGTGTGGCACCGTTTTGAGTTGCAGCGCGTATAAAATTAAAAATTTTTATTAAATGCACAAAAAATGCTTCAAGTGGAAAAATGTAATATCCTTTGGGCTCAAAGGATATGCGCATATAAATGCAAATGCGGCGCTCGGCAAAACGGTATGCTTCCAACAAATGTAGCCGACCATTGTTGCAGTGGAAGGGGGAAGGGTGGAAGGGGGGAAGCGGTCAGTGCGGCATGCATGAACGCACATGCCCAACACTATCGGGGACGGTGTGTGTGTGTGTGTGTGTGTGTGTGGATGTGTGGATGTGTGTCTGTTTCTGTTTGTGGTTGCGTAATTAAAATGCGCATTTGATAAAAAGGCGGACAAAAATGGCAGACAACGACGTTTGTTTTGGCAACACACACACACACACACACATACATGTATACCAGTAAATCAAGGCTATTGAATTTCAGGTTGGAATGGCAATAATTTAATTTTAACATTACTTTCATATGTTGTCAAATTAATTACAAACGAACAAAAATGGTTAAGATAATTGTAGAGGGTATTATAAATTTGTCGTGTCTTGTGCAAAAAACTCACATTTGGTAAAAACAATTATCAATTTAATCGGATCATTGAAATAATTGTTTGAATTGTGAGTATCTAGTTAAGCAAGTCTCATACAAATTTCACAGATTCCGTTCACAGTCGTTAAACAAAAAACATTTAATTCCAATTAACTTTAAATTTACATTAACATAATAAAAGCGTGACTAAGATTTAAATTATTTCTTGTTTGATTTTGATTTACATAACTGAAGAATGTTTTATTTTGATGTTTATTGCAGTCACAATTCTCTCGTGTGCCAACTATTCCAATTGTCCTTTTGGCCAGAACTTTTGGCATATGTTCCATATTTTTGTGGTAATTGGTTTAATGAGATGCCAGCTGATACATACACGCACACACACGCACACACTTGTGTATACTCAAATATATGGCTCAGAAAAATGTCAAGTCAAAAAGTTGCTAAATTAAAAGTTTTCCGCTGCAACTGAAAAAAGTATTCAGCAAAAAGTCACCAAAAAGTTGCTTAACTGTTCTCCCACTCTTCACTCCCCCCCCCCCACAAATCCAGATGTAAATGTACACTTTCATGTGTGTGTGTGTGTGAGTGTGTGTGTAGAACTTGGGTTGGTAATTATGAGGCTTGTTGTGGAACTGCGCCATTTGCCAGCGAGAATGCAAAATGGAATGGAAATACTCGTAACACCAAGCAGGTTGCAACTCTAAAGATAGAAGCCAGTCCCACGGGCTTGGCTCCGACATATCTTTCGCATATTAATATATATATTTTTTTACAGTTTTAAAGTAACATGTATGTGAGCCACATATAAACTGGCATTTAAAGACAAAATAATTTAAATATTGACAAAATTTAGCTTTGCTTATCTGTTAGACATGGCTTAGTTGAGTTGCGGAAAGTTAAATGTGGATGAGTTTGGGACTATCGGGGGAAAGGCAATTGCCTTACAAAACATTGAGCAAATGACAAAAGTTGTATCTCTGATTTTGTGTGCTCCATTTTCTATTTGTATCCCTTTTTCTAGTTTTACTTAGTTCTTCATGTCTCGTGTTAATAAGGTGCTGCCCATTTAGCTGTAGAGAGTCGAATAAAATACGAATCAAATCGACTTTAGATGGAAAAAAAGAATCTTAAGATTCCCTGTAATTTTAATATATTTGAGATTAGTAGTATTGGCGAACAATGGCGAACAATTTTAAAAAACTGTTGTCTGAAACTCGCTGGTTTTTATCGTATAAATTATCGTATTTTATCGTTAAACGGTGCATCAGCAAAACGGCAATTAATTCTCATTTGTAACTTGTCTCTTATAATCAATATTGGATTGTTATTCACACATGAAATGATGATTTAATAAGCTCAAGCAATCAGCCTTTTCAGGCCCGAAAGCCACAAGTAAATCACACTTAATAATAGTACAAATAATACATGTATATTGATATATATCTATATATTTATATTTATACATATTTATATATATACATATTTATATGTGTAGCAGCTGACACAGCGCCGAAAAATATAAAATGGCAATGCAAAAGGGACACAAAAGTTGAAACACGAAAAGCTTTTGCGTAGTAGGGCAGAGTAGGGTGCTGGGAATAGGGAGTAGGCAGATCTAGTTGTCTGCTGGATACAATTTTGCATTACTAATGCGACATACCAGAAACAGCTATTGATACATATAAAACAACGTACAACACATAAATAAATGCCAGCTGTAGAGCAAAAACACAATGTTTTTATTATTTTTTCGTTTTGTTTTCATGCATGCCAAATACCCTGTAAATAGCTATAAGCACATACGAACTGATAAGGGCCTTGATATAGGTAGGGTATTTTGAAGTCGTCTATTTATGATTAGGGCACTTAGATGATTTGTCTTTCGTTTGGTTGATAAATTCCTATAGATAAACAACGCACATTGCAGGTCTGTTGGGTACGGGGTGGACGGGGGATGTGTATTGCGGTACTTGGCCTGCAGCACAAATCAATTGGATTTGAAAATAGTCAGCGAAATTGTTGCCGATGATGGGCAATAGAAAAGAGAGGGAGAAAGAGAGACAGACAGAAAGAGCGTGTTGAAAGAGAGGGGGGTTGCACAAGGCGTTGGAAGCTTACAATTTGATAAATTATGGATAAGCGCGACAACAACCAAGAAGCAAATTGAATAAATATTTATGAAACAAATGAAATATCAAACATTTCTTTTTTTTTTTTGTTTGGTTTTTTTTTCTTGTACCTAATAAATAATATATGTATGTAAATATGCTAATGGTAATGCGAAGGACAAATAATGATATATTTTATGACGGGGAAACGGGGAAGTGCAATTGAACGAATGAGTTTTCTGTTCCTTGATAACATATTCGATTATTTAGCTGCCATTTACGGAGCAAACTATCACGATTTGTTAGGTGGAAACACCCTTATTTTGATTGATTTATATATATGTTATTGAAATAGGCAGTGGAGCTTAGGAATGTAAACTAATCAAATAATTTAATGTAAATATTTAGCTCAATTTAACCACATTAATTAATGAAACTGACTCGTTTCTCTATGTTTCTCAGTTTTTTTGATAATTCATAATTTTGTTTAGTTAAATTATTTATGTGCGGTAAAAAGTGTTATATATTAAACACAAATAAATAAAATATTTTGTTGGTTTTTTTTTTTTACGTTTTCTAATGTAATCGATATGTTTAATAAACATCGATGAATGAGATGAATAATATGCATCTGGAAAAAATGTTAATTTACATAATTTTTAAAAGTTAATTTTTTAGCGCCTTTTTCATTAACTCCATTGGCAATCGGGGAAATAATTTGATGAGCCAATTTGATATGAATGCAATTATTGAAATTGGTGTTGAACTCTGTTGCCAGTTGCAAGTTGATCAACTGAGGTGTCATTCAGTTCGAGGTGTTCGCTTGCCACAAACGAATGTTGCTGCAATTATTGTTTCTGCTGCTGATGCGACCTGGGTCGGTCACTTTGGGTGCACTGCAACCGCCCGACGAGTATCATCCGTCGGAGCTGATGAATGCTGCACTGCTTGTCCTCAAACAGTATATGATTCCGCACACCAAAGCACCAATTTCGATAATGGAGATCAGCCACACGGACAATCGTAACGAGATTTCCCATCTGATTCAGCAGCTTGGCGATCTGGTGACACTGCAGCTGTTGCATGACACACCAATTGAGAATCCGTCGAGTCGCATCCTGTTTCTGGTTGACTCACCGCTGGCATTTCGCGAGCTGCGCTTTCACTTTGCCAAATCGCTGTTCGACAGGGAATTCCATTTCCTCATATTGCTCACGTGGCGCAGAGACCCGGAGCTAATCCTGACGTCGGCACTGAGCGACATCTTTGAGACATGCCTCAGATTCAACGTCGTGAAGGCTGTGATCATGGTTCAGTCCGAACTGAATGACATGGTGCTCTTCTACGGGATTCGCTCCTACATAACCTGTTACGAAATCTCACTAACGCCACACATTATCAATCGCTACGATCATGGCCAGCTAAAGGATGAGCTGCTGCTCTTTGAGCGTCCTGTGAGCAGCTTCAACGGCTGTATGCTGAATGTGAGCTGGTTCCTTCTGCCGCCATACGTAATGTTCGACGGGGACTACGAAGATCCGCAGCAGCGATCAGAGAGCTGGCGGCTCACCGGCATCGACGGCGAGCTACTCAAAATGCTGGCGAAAATCTTTGGGTTCAAAATATATCTGCTGCCACCGTGCACCGTCGAATGCTTTAAGCAGCTGGGTGCGAGAGACTCATCGGTGGCCATTGGCGCCCACAGCGCCTCTCAAATGCATCGGGAGTTCTTCTCCACAACCTATTCGTATCACCAGACGGCCTTGGTATTTGTTGTACGCATCGATCGCTTCATGGGTGCCATCAATCAACTGGTGCAGCCGTTCTGCCCAGTGGTATGGCAAGCACTAATCCTCAGCTCCCTCTTGGCTTTGTTTCTCCAGTGGGCGTATCGTCGCGGCAGGCGGAGGCGGAGGCGGAGCACTCACTTCGATGTGACAGCGAGTGCCCTGCATGTGCACACCACACTGCTTGGTAATCCACTGGGAGCGCCATTTCTGCCCCGGGCAACCGTTGTGCGTGCCTTCCTCGGCGCCTGGCTGCTGCTCGCACTAGTCCAGCGGGCCGCCTACCAGGGCAAGCTGTACGATGTATTCCGACTGCCATATTCGCCACCGGTGCCGGAGTACATTGCTGAGCTGCTCGTCGGGGATTATCTGTACTTGAGCAAGGATTATGTAGACTTTTTTCCCGTGAATCGTACTCTGCTCAGCGCATTCAGTGTTGAGCAGCGCTTCAAGGAGATTAGAATGGCCGTAAATGGCGACCGAATGGTTACCAGTGCACTGCTGGACAGTCTGGGCCATTATAATTATCTGAACTGGCGCAGCGGCTATTTGACTCATGTGCGGGAGCACATCTATCTGCATCAGTTGGTCATGTTCCTGCCCCGGCATTCCATCCTGAAGTTCCCCTTTGACCGCAAACTGCAGCAACTGCAGTCCTCGGGCATTGTGGGTCACATCAATCGACGCTTTCAGAGACGCATTTCCACCTCAGCCTACATCCATAAGTCTGTCTCCAAGCTGACCATGGAAATGTTCAGCGGAACCTTCACATTTTGCAGTCTGATTCTACTCGCGGCTGTCCTGATTTTTCTCCTCGAACTGCTGAGCCGGTCCGTGCCTTGGCTAAGGCGATTCTTCGATTGAAATTTTCTATTGAAGCAATAAATATATTGATCACTTAATCAAAGATAATATATACACATATATATGAATAAATATAAAATATATAGTCCTGGTCACTGACTTCGTCTAACTGCCTTTTTTTGTAGCTCTAACTTTCTGTAGGATGTAGGTTTAATTGGGATAATATAATTGAACTATCCGATAAATAGGGAGCAGCTTACATTGGTAACAAATTGGTTAATTGGATAGTTCTCGTTGCGTTTCTGTTTCCGTTTCCAGTAACTGAAGCTTCAGGCGCAATCCTCGAGCTGTCAACGGTTCTGGCAGCTAAGGTTTGTTTTTGGAGTCAATGATATTTTAGGGCTGTTCACCAAATACCGGAGCCTTGTTTGTCATTCACATTTTCATTATGACACCGCCGCGAGCATTTTTGTTGAGGACTGGGGAGCAGGGGCAGTGTGCCACAGAATGCGGTGGCCTCGTTAGCCAGCAACAAGAACAACAATATGGGAGGGGGGGATGAAGAACAGAAACAAAAACAAAAACACTGGTCGGACATAAAACGAACTCATTAGCCTACATGGCCGCATTTTCCGCCTACACATGTGGGGCATGTGGCATGTGGCACAAGGCACAGAGCAACGAGCACAAGTGGCATACACAAATGCGACTACTGTTCGCAGGCGATGACTATGGGGTCTTTGGGCTGTGCTGGCTGTGTGGCATGTAGTTTGTTGCAATGTTCATCTGCTGCTGTTGCTGCTGCTGCTGCTGCTTGCTACATATTTTGTTTGCTTAAATGCCGGAAGTGTTGCGGGTCACAGCAGACGGAAAGCGGGCAGTCAGGCAGTCATAGAGTCAGTGGAACGATGACGACCAACTTGCAACTCGCAACTGGCAACTGGCAACTGGCAACTGTTCCCTCTTGCCTCAAATGGTTGCGAGCAACAAATGTTGTCATCGTGTTGCACACAATGTACGATATGTGTTTTTACCACATGCAGAAACGGAGCAGCGCCGGAAGTGTGGCAGGCAAGTGGAGTCCACACTGATTGCTAGACACGTCTACATAAACCCAAACTGTGCAAAAAAAAATGCCAATACAATCAACAAGGTCCAAACCCCATTTAAAGTGTACAAATATATAATATAAATATGTTTAAGCAAAAAAGAATTTATATTTATATAATAATACTTCTCCTATTATGCACCGGACCCCAAAGAAATGGATAAAAGCTCTGCACAGAACCTGATAAAATTTATATATATTTTCTTGATCAGACAAATTTTGTTTGAACAAAATACTTGAAAACTCTAAGAGTTAGAAACTTCAATTATATAATATATTATATCTCGAAAACACAGCAAGTTTTTTTTTTATGAAATCGATCATTTTTGCCTTATCTCGAATCGATTACAAATAGCAACAAGCCCAAAATTTTTAAAAGTATAGTTTTTTAATTAATGAATAACGTGATTAACCAAGGAATATCTGCAATTCATTGCAACAAAATTTATTATATAGGCCTTAATTCTTAGGTCCAGATATGAACGCAAATCGAGTCAGAAATTCAAAATAACAAAATATTAATTTCGGACTTAGAAGCTAAACAAATTACAAGTTTACTATTAAACCCAAAATAATTAATGAATGAATGCAGAAGACCACGAAATATGTTGAAAATAATTAAGTTAATAATTGTTTAACATATTTATTTTTAAGTAAAAATCGGCTTGATTAGTTGATGAAAATGATAAACTCATTTTGGACGCCAAACAATTGATTATTTTTAAATGACAAAATTGTTATCTAGTGAAATGCTGTTAAGTATAAAAAGTTCTTCTTAAAAGGTACATTTTTCGCCGACGGTTCCTTTCCATATTCAGAGAAAGGCTTGCATATCATAATTTTGCTGTGGATTTTTGTAATACTTAGAAATGTTTTACACAAACATATTAACAAAGTTTACATTGAGCTACGTAAGCTGAAAATTAAACATATATATATATAATTTATATGAACTTGGGGTTTCTTTTAGATCTATGTGCCTCTTTCAACCCCAACTCCTGCACGAATGCCCGAATCTTTGTTGAGTTGAGTGCTCATAGCTGGCATCCCTAGGAAGATGCATATTTTCCTGGACACATTTTGTTAGGGTGTGAATTGAGGACTCCCCCTCTCCTTCAAAAAACCTACACTGATTGTTACTATAAATACCCAAATTGAATTGGTGGATTTTAAGTCTACAATGTCCTGCCAGTAGACCGTATCCTAAGCCTATTCCAATCTATGGGCCTGTCGGAGTACTGGCTAATCTAATAATTTAATAACAATTTTTTAAATATTCGAATTTTTAAAAGGTAATAAAAAAACTTAACTTGACTAAGGAATTATCGTTTCAGACATACTTTACTAATTTCAAGACGAATATTTTCTTGTATTTATAAATTATATAGAATGATTAGAAAATATTAGGGATGATATTTATTTTAAGTATATTTATTTTCTCAATTTCAAGTCGATATTTTTCCAAGTATTCCAGAGCAATTATATTTAATCAAGAAGTGCCGCAAGAGCTATGGTTAAGAGCTGGCTACTTGAACTTTTGGCACCTTCCCAGGACATGCATCCCCCATTCAGACTCCCAGCCAACAAGCTGTCGCCAGCGTATAAGATTCCCACCAATGGGCACACACTTCAATCGGCTGGACGACAGTGCGGCGTCAGAGCTGTTGATAAGCGCTGATAACAAAGGTAAACAAAAACAGAGCAACGTACACCATACATTGCTCCACCCCCCTGCCCAGAGCCCACCTCCAACACTGTTCCCCTCAGCGCGCCCCTGCCCGTTTGGCACACCAATTTGTTTTTGGCGGGAAACGCTGCAATTCGTCGGATTGCGAAGGAAGCGATGCGCATGCGTTAAGCGAGCGACGAGCGGCCGAATCCTCAATCCCTGTCGGATGGATGCGTATAAGAGTTGCCAATAGTTGGGAACAGAGCAAAAATAAACTGGGAAATTTAGTGATGTTGCCGACAGTGACGGCAGACAGTGTTTCAAAATTAGCTGTCATCTGAGAGATCGGTTCAACTGCATGGCAAATGAGCTGCAAAGGTGTGTCAATCACAAGGGGCACCGGTGAAAGATACCCTGTATTACAAATTTAAATTTATTATTATTAAATAGATTATGCAATAATACAAAAACAATTATGCGATAAATTTAATACTTTGAGTATATGAATATCAAATGAAAAAAATATAATATAAAATAATACGCAACTATAGTGAAATAGTGATCGATTTTAATATACCCTTTCCTAATCAATTGTATTTTTAATAATTACTGTGTACAACGTGCCAAATTTGCAATTTAAATTTTTTAGCTATAATGAAAAAAAATCTAGATTTGGCCTTGGTTTTTTTTTATTATTTTTTTATTGATGCCACTTGGGCTTTGGCGGGCAATCTCACATGTGATCTCGGATTGGATTCGATTGGGCTTCAAGATTTTGCTATAAAAGCAGCTGCTTGGCGTGCAGCAGTCAACTAGTATTTCAGAGGTTTCAGACGCCACTTTCTATGCAGCTGCAGTTCAATATGTTGTTGTTGTTCACTGTGCTGCTTGTCAGCACAGTTTGTGGAACTCAGTTGGCATCGAATGCGTATCTGCCACCAGAAGATCCTCAGCCTGGTAGTGAAACTGCGTCGGATCTGGCTGGAAGTTTAAACGCGATTGCTCAACTCTTCTGGCTGCCACAACAACAGGAATATGCCTTAGATCTGCCACTGGATTCCTTTTAAACTATCAGCAATCATCATTTTATATTCCGTCAAAACAATAATTATAAACAAAAATTGTCTTAACAACTAAATGCATTTTTACAGCATTATTTTCGTTAATAATGATCGATATAATCCTTACATTTTTTAATTATATAATTTAATTAGTATAACACCTGCATCAGAGTATTATCCAATCGATTGCAACGTTATGATTTGTATTAATTATTTTTAATGTATCGAATATCTTAAAAATATATTTATAATATACAAATTGAAAATAAAGATATAATTATTTACCTTGTGTTTAAATGTTGAATAATTTTAACATTTTTCCAAACAAAAACGATCAAACTTTAAACTTGGTTTAACTGTGAGAAGTAATAGAAATCTTTTAAAATATTTGCGAACTCAATTTTAGTTCGATTAGTGATACAAAGATATTGGTACTAAGAATTACTTAAATGGATATCTCCTTATAGACAGGGTTTCTTGTGAAAAGTCATAATTGCAATTGTGTATATTCTGCGTCATAAGAACGATGAGAGAAGTTAAGTTTTTGTCATTGGAAGTAAAACCACAACTTAAGCCCTGCCATCGGTTAACCCCCCCCCCCCCCCCCAGCATTCTCCTGTGTTTACCGACTATTGCTGCAAGTCAAAACTTTTCGATGTTTGTGTGTGTGTGTGTGTATGTGTTTGGGGGGGGGGGGGGGCGAGGTGGGTTTGTTTGAGTTCGTTCGAGTGGGTGCGGTTTAATCAAGTTTCGCCACTTAAGTTTGAGCTCAGGTGGAAAACACTCAAAAGCCGCCTGACCGAACCGTTCAGAGAACTGAAACTGAACTGAACCGAACAGAAAACTAAAAACCGTATACTTGCGTCGCACCCCAGCACCACTCTCCGCCCTTCGTCATTCCGTGTCTGCCACAAAAGTTTCGAGAACCTTAAGAGGAGGGCGGGGGGACGCAAGCCGATACCCCAGTATTGTGGGATTCTAACCTGTTACGCATTTGCTGGCTGCATATGCCAGTCCATTGTTTTATGGCCACTTCTGCACCATTCTTAGCGAGCAGCAGGTATTGCTCCATCCACCACCTGCCACCCTCCCCCCCTCTACACTGTGTACTGCCGACTTCTTTGGTACTGCGCTGGCGCTGGCTCTGTGCAAAGTTGCCACAACTTGTCTTTAGCTGACATTGGCATGGCAGCAACTTTAAAATCAATTAAGCTGAGTGCCAGCATGATTGCGCAAAATGATTGTGCATCACAAAAAGTACGCAAAGACACACACACACACACACACGCACACACACTATGCACACTCATTCTGCATGCATTATGTTATTGGCCAAATAGACCAATATATTTGTAGTTAACTATAAATAATATGAGTAATTTTTTAATCGTTTTAAGCCTAAAACTATGACGAATATATACTATATATATATATATAATATATAAAAGAAGAACTGTCTATAAATGTTGATAACTACGAAACTGAAGCATTTATTGATAAAGTTAAATTAATTTGTAATCCAAATTTGAAGTTTCTAGTTATTATATTTTCAGTTGGTCCTGATCAAGAATATATATAAATATCGGGGATGATATTTGAATACTTTTGCATAAAATACCCATGGATAATGGAATTTGTTCCATAAGATCTGTGTAAAGCCCAGCTGATTAATAATATTAACTATTTATTATTAATAAGTCGAAAACTTTTCATTAATTACTTTTACTTTTTATAGTCCAAATTTAATGTATCAATCAGAATCACTTTTGCTTGTAAATAGTTAATACCCTGTAAAAGACTCTAAATTAAAGGATTTATCATCGTCATATGAGTGGGACCGGGAAAATTAATATTGAGTGCAAAAGATTTCATAAAAACTTTGTTGAAAACTAATGAATATGAAGCATGTTACTCTAGTAGTCAATATGCCCGGTGTGCTGGCGGGCAGAGTGTAGGGTATATTGCTTGTTGAGACAGCAGAAATGGACAAGCTAATATAAAAGTATAAAACAATTATGTAACTGTAACTGTTCATGTATATATATATATATATTATATATATATATATATTATATTTATATATATAGATGGATATATGAAGTTATATATATATATATATATATATAAACAACAGCAAAAAGCAAAAGTCAATTGTCAATTGTGCGGTTGCTGTTGCTGTTGTTGTTGTTGTTGCTGTGTTGCATGTTGGTTGTTGTTCGTTGACTGTTGGCTGTTAGCTTCATTATTTTGCCAAGTAAAAGTAATGAGACTTTTGTTGCCTCGTTGCGTTGCACATGAGTGCGCCTGTTGAGCTTTATATTTGCACACACACACACACACACACACACAGACAGACACACTACCACACACACACAGATGCCAAGCCACACTCACCCACAAAGACAAACACAAACACACTCAAACACACACACATACACACTCGAGACACATTCACAATGCATTCGTAGAAAATAAGGTGACCCCCCGCTGCCCGCTGCCCGCAAAAACCTTTTCCATGGAGCTTTTGCTGTGTTTTGTTGGCCTTTTGTGTGTTGGGCAAACAAATGCGCAATGCGTTGACAGCCAGTGGGTCGCCGCCAAGGGTCGCAAATGGTTGGAACAACAACAGCAACAACAACAAAAGCAACAACAGCAACAACAACAAAAGCAACAACACATTATAAGTAAAAGTGTCCCAGTGCAAAGTGATCGACTGAAGGATTATCATTTTGTCTCTTCTGAATTAAACTTCAATTTAAGTGTGCAAAAATCAAGACAACACATATGAAAATCCTTATGTAGATCGGTAAATGATATACGAAAAACCCAAATCAGTAAATAAATATATTAAGTTTTAGATAATTTACTTATACGTAATAAAACAAGAAAGAAAACTTATGAAAGTAAAACTTTTGTGTGTCTCTTAAATCTGACAGATAAATGTGACTAAATCGACATATATATATATATAATATATATATTTTCATATATCGTGCATGTTATGTCTTTTCATTATACCCTGTTTGAATGCTTTTAATGGCCGCAGAACATAACAAAGGACAACAACAACAATTGGGGGCAAACAAAGTAAAAGCATTTGGAAGTGCACGCCAAAGGCTGAATTCAGTCAGACAGAGGCAGCGGGCAATGGGCAATGGGCAATAGGCAAGGGGCAAGGGGGAGGGGCTGGTGAAGGAACAGGAACAACAAGAGAGTTGGTGGTAATAGGAGAGTTTATGGAATTAAGTTCCAGCTGCGCAGCTGGACATTTGTTGATAAGGTCTTTCAGCTGGCAACTTGCACGTTGCAACTGGCAAGTGGCAACTGGCACTGGATGAGTGCCTTTCCGTCCCTCTTGCATCAACGATCGAAAATAAATTAATTTTCATAATAATTGGCCGCATCCGTAGCCTCCTTGTCGGGCCCCCACTCCAACGGCACACACACACACACATACAATTTGCCGCATTGCCTGTGGCCGGAACGGTGTGGCGGGGTGGGTTGAGGCGGGGCGGTGTGGCAACCCTTTTTGCGGCACTGAGAGCCAATAATAATAACATTGTTAACACAACGTGCGCATGTAATAAAATCGTTTATTGAATTGGCCATAAATTTTCGTAGCAACAGCCGCAAAATGAAACGCAATGCCACAAACCCCTCTAATTCCCCCTTAACAACTTTGCACAAAGTCAAAAGTTGCAGTCATTCTGAGGGGAGGGGTTACGCAAGCCAAGCCAAGCCAAGCAAAGTGATGGGAAGGGAAGGGGCTGAGGGGACTGAAGGGTTTCGAAGGGTTTGTGGGTGTGCGCTTATACTTGGGATTTTGTGCAAAAGTTTACCCAGGGTTTTAGCTACTGACTGTTGCTGTCTCCCACCCTCTGCCTCCCCCTCTCTCACTCGCTCTGTCTCTGTAAGTGGAATTTTAAACTGTAGATGGATTAGGAGCAGCTTTATTTGCTCTAAGCGCATACCAGGTGGCAAAAATAATAAATGTTTTTTTTTTATTTCCAATAACTATTATTGTACAAAAATAAAACTGATGCGTCTTATAGCAGACAGCTTTTGTAGGTGTGCAAGAGTTGCAATTTGTTGCAATCGGTTTTTTTTTTTTAAGTCAAAGTCAAACTTTTATTATAGATATAGATTGAATAATTATTTATGCTGATTTGTGCAGTCAAATCTGTAGCTTATAATTATATAGTTATATATAGTTACAGTGAATTGCACATAATTATACATCTCTCAATGCCAAAGCAATGAGAAGCAAAAAAAAAAAAAAAAAAAAAATGCAACACTTCAATTAGGTAAAGAAGTCTGTGGCCCTGAGGTCTGGCGAGGATTGGTAGCGATGCACCATTGCCCAATGCCATTAATTTTGCGCCTGCATTTTAACTACCACCCATAAATTGCATGTATTGCCATTAAGTAGCATAAAAGCATTCGCCTTGCCACTTCGCCAAGTAGACGCGGCGGAGCTGCGCGGCATCGCAGAGTGTGCCTCTCATCTGGGTCCTTCTGCTGGCTGCACGTCTCCCAGCAGGACAGACCACTTGGCTTTAAGCTGCTCATGGGCGACTGAAACACTTCAAATGTTTTCAATGCTGTTCAATAATTTGTGCAGGGACAACAGCGTCAGTAAACGCGGCAAGCTGACTCAGAGTTAAGCCCGATCTCAAAGGGTCCTCTAGACGCAAACTAAAGATGCGCTCGTGCCCCATGCAATACAAGGAGCATGGGACTTGAATAGTTTCCACATCATATACAAATTATAGATTAATATCAACTTGTTTACTTGTGTTTTATCTTAATTGATAATCATGATTAGTGTTTTTTTGTCAAAAATATGAATTTCGTGCGTGTTCTCGTGTCACGACTGGCGTTCAGCTCTAATGGAAGTCATCTGACAAAGAAATGAGATCATCTTGAAGTGTTGTGCAAACAGTGGCATTATATGTAAAAGGACACTTAACCGGCCAAAACAACCCACCCAAAAGGCGCTGCATCCATTGTTGCATACATTTTTACTGTTTGCTAATTACAAAAAGATGCGTTTTTTTTGTAATGCAAGTTTGTAAAATTGCAACTGGCATCTTAAGAGGCGAACGGGTTTTGGTTAGGACACAAAGGACATTCCTTCATCTGGCAGGCTTGAGCCGGCAGGTGATGAATGTGCGGCAACAGCCACAATAGAAATTATATGAAAAATAGGGCCAACAATAGACGTGCTCTGTGTCCATACGCGTTGAGCTCATCCCTTGTGAGTGGAGCAATGTCCTGGCGCTTACTTTACTCCTAATATGCTAAACTGTGGACTCGACAGCGCACAAAAGTGCGGCATTCCAGGCATGTGGAATTCTAAATTCCCCACTTCCCCCTCCCCCCATCCACACACACACACACACACTTACACTCTGAACACATGAATTGCAGAGGGGGTGTGGCAGGCTGAAGTGTAGTTCATAAAATAGAAAAAAACATAAGAAAAACAGGCAAATAAAAGTAGAAGAAGAGAAGCAAAGTGAATCGGGTTCCCGGACTCCACATCCACATCCACACACACACACACACACACACACACACACACAAAGATAGCACACACAAAGCAAGTGCACAAAACTGAAAACTGTAGCCAAGCACTTTTTGATTTATGGTACCGAGGGAGGGGTGTGGGCTTCCAATGTGAGGCGGAGGCGGGATGAGGTCGGTTTTGGGTTGGTCGGAAGTGTAGACAATTTGTTAGAATTTATACAAAAACGCAGGCCGCTTTGGGCAACGAATGATGCCTGTTTTTCGCTTCTCTTTTTTCCAAAACTCTTTCAAAGAGTATGCAGAAAATGTGTTTGATCATATTTGGTTTATATATAAACATATAAATAATACATCTGATCAGTAAAAATCTTTCACAACTTAATGCAATCTTCATCAAACTTGCAATATATTTCTATTTTTAGTATTTTACATATATACAAATCATACTGATCGGTTTTCACTATGAAAAACTTTTGTCTTCACTAAACACAAAATAAAGCTAAAAAAAAAATTATCTTGATATGTTCAAGAATATGTCGTTTTCGGCGTGCCAATAATTTTCCCTCCTTTTCTAGATTTTTATTACTTAGTTTTTTTTTTTTTTTTTTGTAATATAAGTGGTTGGCTAGGGTTTAGTGGGGGGCGGGTGCGGGCATGTGGGTCATGTGCCATATAAAACATGAGCGGAATTTTATTTTAAAGTAGCTCAAACAAATGCCCAGGATTTTCTATAAACTTAGAACTAATGATTTTTACTTAGTATAGCGATGGAGGACATACAGTAAAAGGGGGTGGGGTTTGGGGGGAGACAACAACAGCAGGCTTCCCACGTAGACATCCAGAGATTTACATGACATTATGTCATTTGTTGTTGTTGTTGTTGTCTGCTTTTATGACGTCAATTATGTTTATGAATGTCTAAACAAAAACTTCTACAAAGCCTTCATCGCTTGCATTGTCCTCGCTGTACACACACACACACACACACACACAGAGAGAGAGACGTCAGACAGACAGATGTCTGTGCAGTGGGGGGGTTGGACTGTGTGGGTCGGCAGTATTCACAATTTGCGAGTAGTTTGAGTTTAAGTGAATTTATTACCATGCACAAAATTTATTTAAGCAGTCAAATGCACGTGAAGTGCATCCCAAGAAAGCTGTCACACAGTCTCAGCTGACGTCAAAGGCGATACAGGATACAGGCGGCAACTGGCTGTGGCACATTGTGGCAAGTAGACCCCCCCATCCCTCTACTCGGCAGCGGAAAGCAGGCTTCTGTGAAGCACGGCAAATGCATTTGTAGGAGGCTCAAGGGTTTTGCCTTTTTGACTTTTTTTTTCCATCTTATTTCTTGTGTCAGCTGCATGGACAGCAGCAGCAGCAGCAGCAGCAACAGCAGGGTGACTCATGCGATGATTCACGCAAATCAAAAGTGTTCAGCTATTCATAAGTTTGAGCAGCATTAAATCATAAATATTAAAACAAATTTAAAACTCATTTTAATTAATATTAAAGTTAATTAATGTTTTTAAATATAATTAATGTTTTTGTGCCTAAAATGAATATCAGGATTACCGCTTGGCTCGTCGATCGGCTTACACTGTTTCGTGTGACAGATGAGAGCTAAAAATATAGTTATTTATTTTTAGCAAGTTGATCGAATTTATAAAATTAAGATTTTATAATTCAAACTTTCACTCTTTAAATAATATTCAAAGTGTTGATATATTTTTAAAAAAATGTGTGTAATTAATGTGAACTAATCTCTTAACAGGATTATCAGAATTGATGGAGAAGTTTGGAAGATCGGATTTTCGTAGTCATTAAGTTGAATTGAGTCGAGTTGATAAGTGCTAAAGTTAAAGTCAGGTGAGCTGCAAGCATTGACTTTCTGCCCGATCCCCGAACAGAGACCTACGACGCCCAAGTTTGGGGACTTGAGTCCCTTGCCTCAAGTGCCAACCTTCGCGAGTCGCCCTAATACCAAATGTGCAAACATATTGACAGTGACGGAGGCCATGTAAAGCGCACTTGTGCCAATGACTGACATCTACTTGCAGCGCACACACACACACACACACACACACACGCACACATGGTATGTATATATTGAGAGACACATGTTTCTCACTTGGGGGCAATGCAAATTCAACGCTGTTGTTGTTCCTCTTTGAGTGTGTGTGTGTGTGTGCGACTATGTGCAAGTGTTGGTGTGTTGTAGTAACAGCAGAAGCAGCAGCAGCAGCAGCAGCAGCAGCAGTTCAAGCAGCTGGCAGACGTAATTCCAATTGAAAGAGACACACTCACACACACACACACACACACAAAAACACACACATCCGCAGGCACAGCAGTGGCAGTTGAAGAGGCAGCCGTTGACGAGGATGTAGCTATAGTTATAGATGTAGTTATAGATATAGATATATATATATATGTAGATTTAGATTTAGATGTAAATATAGCTGCTGCTTGAACTCAAATCAAAGTCCCACAACAACAACAACAACAACAACAACTATCGAGTTAAAGTGGATGCATAGATAACTTGACTGAGGCAACTGTGTTGCAATAACCTTGATGACACATTTCCATATTTGTGCCCCTCTTTTATTTTTAGTCTTGCTATTGCTGGAGCAATTAGCGAGTGCCGATTGCTGCAAAAAGTTGGACGCGAAATGCGCAAAACTTGAGTGCAACATCTTCAAGCAGCACTCGGAGACACTTCTCAGCCTCTTTTCTGCTTGAGTGTGTGTGTGTGTGTGTGTGTGTGTGTGTGTGTGTGGGTGTGTTTGTGTGTGTGTGTGTTGATGTTGGTGTGCGTGCGTATTACGCTTTTCGCACGATTTGTTCTCGAGTGCTTACCATGCCGCCAGCACCAACCCCAAACCCCCCCTACCCAAGAAGTGGCCATGCCCCATTGAAGAAGACTCCAATTCAGTCAATTCAGTTCAGTTCAGTTCAGTTCAGTTGAGTTCAGCTCGAAGCGCACCTACAATTTCCGCATGTCAACTGCACTTTGCATGAGTGCGTCCCGAAAACCACCCAGCCCCAAACCACTCAGATCTGTGCTCAACTGTGGCACATACATAACCCCCTCCCACCAATACCCCACAATGGGAGATCTAAGTTGCCCCCCTCTCCCCTTTTTCATTTGGCTTTTTCGTTCTATTTTTTTTCCTCTGTGGCATTTCTACTTGATTTACAAAACTCAACGCTGGCTGCCAACAGCAACAACAACAGCAACAACAACAACAAAAACAACAACAGCAACAACAATAAGCAAAACCACATTTGACTGACTGTCTAACTGCTCCGCATCCCTTCCACTAGGCCCCTATGATTTTTGTCCCTTCTTTGCTATCCATCCCTCCGCCTGCTCCCCATTGGCTCTCGGCTTCTCTTCACTGTTGATTTATATGCACGTCGATTCGACGTAATTGAAGACGTGATCGAAATTCAAATTTTTGATTTTTAGACCCATGACTGCATTGACCCCCCCATATGCCACCACCCACCACACCACCTCACCATCATGCCACTCGTACCGCAGCTTAGGCAGCACAACCCATCATCTGTGGCGCCCTTGTTTGTTCCACATATTCGCATCGGCAGCGTCGTCTGGCATAATGTGATTTTGGTTTACGCTCCGCGCCCAGAAGAAGCTCCATGTCCTGACTCCTGAGTCCTCTGTCCTGTGTCCTGCATTCCGTGCATTCCATGCATTCCTCATGTTAATGTCGCGTTACATATTCGTTTTATCTTTCATTTTTGTTGCATTTTGTTGTGCATTGGAATATTTCTCATTTTGTCAACAAGTGAGACCACATTACCCCCCCTTACCAGCCACCAACTACCGACACACTCTCTTCTTTATCCCACCTGTCGCCACATTACTCATTGCAACTCTGACATATCTCTTTATCAAAAAACTAAACCAAACCAGTCGCCATCCGTTTCAACTACTCCTGCTCCTTCTCCCAGTGGCTTACCCACAACCAGAAAATCATTGAATGCTTTGTCAATTTCATTTTTTATCAGTTTTGAACACACACTTATTATTTCGATAGTCCATTAGCTATCCAACTAACTAACTAACTAATTACAATTTGCCATAATGCAGATTTCTCAATTTTTAATAAGTTTTAAAATTAATCTTTTAGATGAGTGGCTTTTGCTCTTTTAATGTAAATTCTAAAAACCGTTTGAGTAAAATCTTATTGCTCGAAACTTTATCTGATTAGTCCTCAGGTTAAGGGTTTTTTTTTGGCTTGTTCCCTTCACATTGATTTGTGACTTTCTTATAAAGTCAATAATGATTTATCCTTAATGAAAACATTGATGGGTTCAATTTTATCATCTGGAGAATCGTTACAAATAAAAACTTCTTAAGTTGAAAAAGTGCCTTTAATTGAATTTCTCTATTTAAATCTTTTATTTATATATATATATATATATATATATATATTTAATACAGCTATGTAAAAATTCTATTTTAAATTTAAGTGAAAAACATTTTAAATTAAGTTTACGGAGTGCATTTTATATTATTTGTAAATGAGTGTATTTTATAGTTGTGAGATTTATATTTTTATGCATTTGTTTGACAGTCTTTTTTGCAGTTGCTCCTACATTACTCTCTTCACCCTCTCTCTCTCTGTTTCTCTTACAAAGAGAGAGTATCTGTCTCTTTTTTTTTCCCGCCTGTTTCTCTGTTGTCCTCTGCTATCTTCTACTGTGTTGCATTGCCGGCCTGCCATTCCCAACTTTGTTAAATCAGCCATGAAAACGGATTGTCGTCTGTATCCCACATTCTCCCTCTTTCTCTCTCTCTCCCTCCCTCTCCCTCTATCTCTCTGTCTATCTGTCTGTCTGCCTGTCTGTGCATTTAGCATTTCGGTTGCTCATTTGACTGGGTTGCTGCCTGAATGGCTGCCTGATGGACTGACAGAGCTACGGTCGGACGGACGGACGGACGGACGGACGGCGGGACGTGACCTGCTGCCATGTCTAAAAGCTTTCGATAATAATGGCAAAGCCTAAGCTGCTGTTGTTGTTGTTGCTGTTGTTGTTGTTGCTGTTGTTGTTGTTGCTGTTGTTGTTGTTGCTGTTGTTGTTGCTGTTGTTGTTGCTGCTGCTTATTAACATTGCCCGTCCTATGTATGTTAGTCTGTCAAAATCTCTCTCTCTCTCTCTCTCTCTCTCTGCCTCTCTCTCTCTATGCCTCTCTGTTTGTGAATGTGTGTCCTGTGCGTCTTGGGGATTATGTCTCGTCTCATCAAGCAACGACTCCTCGACTCCCAAATGACTCAACTCAACTCAATTCCGACGCCTTTTCGTCTTGTCGTCTTGTCTTGGCGTTAACTTCAACACCTGTCGCTGCCACCAGTGGGCATCGCATCCACCCCTCTCCTTTGAGAGCAACTAGACTAGCCTCCCGCAACCTTCCCCAACCACCCCTCAATCACCCCTCAACCGACCCTTAACAGCCATCCGCTAGACACATGCCATTTGTAAATGGTTTTGCTGTCGACAGTCAGAAAAGGAGACACTACTTCAGTTGAGTTGTTTTTGTTGTTGGCTTTATATGTCACACACACACACACACACACACACACATTTACACACACTTACGTCTGTGTTGTGCTTTTGTCTTACGGTACGTTTGTGTTAATATTTACATAATTGTGGTTAAAAGTAGCTTTTAAGATGTTTTTAACTGGTAAATGGAGAAAAGCATCTTAGACACACATACACACACACCCACACACACCCTCTACCCCACTTTGAAGGCTGCTCTTCCACTGCTGCTGCTGCTGCTGCTGGTCTCCTTAGCATTTGCCATTTGCCATTTGCCACTTTTGCTTTTGTTTCTATTTTGCGCTGCATTTAATAGCAACAACAACAACAACAATAATAACAACTGACAAATGTGTTTGAAGGGATTTTATTATCACCCCCTCCCGCTTTGCCCTTCGCTGGTTGTGTGCTGTAGCCGCCGCCCCCGCCTGCCCCATCGACAGCATTTTATGTTTTGACATTTTAATAAAGGGGCGAATGTGTTTAGGGTTTTGGTTTAGGATTTTGTTTTAAGTTGGTGGGCGCATCAGCAAAAATAGCAACAATTTCTGGCATTTAGTTGGTTTTTGACTACACTCACACACACACACACACACACACACAGACACACACATTCCGTACACACACTCGCCAAATTGTTGGAAAATATTTTTGGCTAACCTCAAAACATTTCATTTAGGCATTCTTTTTTTTTTTTGTGTGTATTTGCTGTTGCCTGAATTTGTTGCAACAATTTTGTTAGTTTACGAAAATATTGAGGAGGAAAAGTTGTTGCCACCAACCATTGCACCACCCAAACCACCAGCCCCTTTCCAGCCATCAACCCAACTTGTTTAGTTAGCTGCTGATGTTCGCCTCGTGCTGCCAAAACGTTTATGTTAGTTACGGTTTGTGTGTGTGTGTGTGTGTGTGTGTGTGTGTGTGTGTATGTGTGGCTCTTTATGTTGCAACTCTGCTGATGCCGCAGCCACAAAACTTTAACTTTTAGCAACTTGTGCCGTCCATTTGAGTGCCGACAAGACAACTGAAAATCCAAAAAAGGAACGGAATAGATAGAATGAGGCAGATAACGAAAAAGAGAAAAACAGTCAAGGAGAGAGAGAGAGAGAGAGAGAGAGAGAGAATGAAAAGGATTGAGGTTAAGTTAAACCACACAAGGCAGAAATTGTGGCAAGCCAAAAGCTCACAGGTTGCAAGCGATCCAATAATAACAATTAAAAGCCAAAACAAACGGTGCATTTTCCAGATGAGGATATTTGCTTCAGATAAATGTCCATATAGCAGAAAGATAATGCCACTTGAATATATAAATATATATATATATATATAATGCATATATATATGATGATTGAGGACAGTCATCGAACTGTCACATTTATTTTTTAGAGATCGAAATATCTTAAAATGGTCTTCACATGATTATTTGATCGAAATATTTCTCCTTATTGGGGAATCGGGAAAATCACTTCAAATACAAAAAGCCAAACTGAACAAACAACAAAAAAAATGGGAGAATTGTCCTACTTTTATTCAATCAATATTCACTATTTGTGAACTTTGCGAATTTTAATTTCCGACTTTGATTTATTATTTAGTTATTTATTATATGTATAATTTTAGAATCTTTTCAATTCAATAATATAATGAATCGATCTTTGAACAACGTTCCAAGTTGCTATTGGAAGTGCCATCTTTTTGAGTACAACAGTAATTCTTATCTAGATCTGCAGCTAATTCCATTAATTTTGGAATTGCTAATTTATTGCGTCATTCAAATATCAGTAATGAGAGGCTAAAAATATTTATATATCTTTTTATCTTCTTTTCTACAGTTGCCCAGTAATTGTAGCTGTTAAATTATGAGAGAGTTGTTCAATTTTCACACAAATACATCACAGACTACAGGGTATCCACAAGTCGTGTCGTGGGACTTGCTTCGTCTTGAGGGAAATGCGGTTTTGCTTTTGAAATTGATGCATACTTTGAGGCGCTGCCAAGTTTTAATGCCATTTGTATTGATCAGGATTTGTACAGTGTGGGCCAAGGGGAAACAGATGAACAGGAGGAGAGTGCGGGGAGCTCAGCTCGACAATTTATGGCAATTACCAGCGATTAAAGAGTTGAACGCGAGCTAGATGGAAAAATATAAAGTTGCTGAGGCCGTAGACAGAAATGGAGAAGGAAGTCGATGGGAGGCGGGGGTAGGGTTAGGGGTGGTATTGGTGCTCATTCAATGGGGCAGCTGCTGGCAACATAAATGTAATCAAATTTAATTTCGACAAATTGCTTTTGAATTACGCGACCTTCGACGCTTGGCGCCGACAATGTGGCGCCCCAAACAGTTGAAAATTGTTGTTAAAATAATAATAACGGCGTGTTTCTGTGTGTGTGTTTGTGTGTGTGTTTGTGTGTGTGTGCCAGAGTACAATTGCCACAATAACAACGGCAATTTTCGCTTGAAATGGTGAAAACAAACTGATGCCGACGAACTCCGAACGCAAACAGTGAAATATGTTTACGATATCATAAGAATTATGATTTATACATACAGACAGACATACATACAGACAGACAGACAGACAGACAGACAGACATACAGACAGACAGACTGGAAGTGTTCTGATTGGCCATTTGGCTTAAATGGAAAAATTAATTTGACTGAACTTCGAGTCCAGTCGCGCAGAGGAGCGCGGAACGCGGAACGAAGCGAAACGGATCGGTGATGAAAGTTTTCAGTTTTCAGTTTTGCGTTTTCTTCCCACACCCCCCCACCCCACCACCCCACCCATCCTTTTTGTGAGTTTTTAGTTGCAAAGTTTATGCAAATAATATGGTCTGATTATTTGGCCGCACAATTTCGAAATGCAAATTGAATTTAAGCGAGGACAAAAGAACAACCACTTTTCAATGTTGGCCTCCAAATTGACTTAACGCAAATACATCACAGTTTACATACAATTATACATCGGAGACAATGACTCGATATATTACTTTGACTATAAATTAAAAATCTCGACCGATTGTTCCTTTGAATTAGAACAGCCTTGGGTCAGACAACAGCAATATAATCCCAATCTGACTACTCGTTTAATATATATATATATAAATATATATGGCTGACAAATAAAATGTAATTTTTCATAGTGATGAACTAATCCTTAGCAACATTTCACAGCACTTTATAATTATCCTTGTTGGTGTTTTTTTATTTTAGCTGTTTTAGCCTCAACTGCAAATTTGACTGAAAGCCAAAGCAAGTAAAAACTAAAGTAAAATAATACAAAAGCCATGCTAATTTGCAGGGACCAACATATTTTTGCAGCATGTTTGTTGACTTTGGAATACTTTCGAATAATTTATTATGATTGAAAATAGACAGGAAGGAGAAGGGGGGAGTTACTTCGTATATATCCAGTATACCAGCAGAGGTATATTTTATTTGAATCGAACGTAACTGAAGGTAAATCCATATTAAATCTCTTATCAAGAATTGTGGAGCTGCAGGGTATATGCTCGTCAAGCACTGTGAAAAATATATATTTTTTATCAGACATTTCTTTTGAATTCTTGTTTTTTTTTAAGGTAATTTACAAACAACGCAAACAATTGCTTGATCCTGCTCCTGGCTGCATGGACATCATCAACTGACAATTCTACTGCCCTCAGATACTGCACTTTCTCTCTTTCTATATATATATATAAATATATATATATATATATATATATGTAGCCACCCACCTCTTGGTCGGTCCTCACCTCGCTCTGCTTTGTCGACATTTACCATTTTGACAACTGGCAAAAAGCAAGAGCAAAAGAGAGGAGCAGCAAAAAGTCAAACTAATCTAACAACTGCTAACAACAAGAGCTGCTAACACAACTAAACCCCCTTACACTGCCCCTCCCACCCCCTCTCCATAGCATCCTATACAATTCCCCCCTCAGTTGGCACTTCAGGCGCCACGCCTACCGTAGCACCAGAGGTACAACGAAGGGGTAGGGGTTGCAGGGATACAACTACCCCCCCTTCCCCCTCCCCAACGTTCGCGTTCAACTCCCCCCCACCACCACTGTGCCACAAACCCTTTGGCTAACGGTTTTGCCTAACATACATTTTGCAGTTGGCAAATATATCTGTCTATTGCTCTGTGTGTATGTGTGTGTGTGTGTGTGTGTGTGTGTAAATACGTTGACAATTTGCGTTTGTCAGTTGTTGTTTTAATTAGAAAACTTTTTTCACAAACAACAGCAGCAACAACAAAATCAGCAACAAATGAGAAAACTCAAAAAACGATTTTGGACACCACAAAACCAACGCTCGCCAGCCCACCACCCACCACCCCCCTGAACACCCCAGGCAACCCTTTTTTATAGGCCTTCCCCGCCTGCCGTTGTTGTAATTGTATTATTTGAATTTTCCATTTGATTTTGTGCTTTATTTGTTTCCGTGTCTCTTGTTGCATCTCGTGTTGCATTTATTGTTGTTCTAGGCAAATGAATAATGAATTTCTGTTCATTTCAGTTCGCTTTACATTTCTCATTTAATAAATTTTATTTCGTTTTGGTTCTTGGTTCCCGGAGTTGCAGGGAGTTGCAGATCCAGTTTCGTTTGCAACCAGATATATGCATTTGTTGTAGTAGTTAGAAGCTGTCTTTGCCAAAGATGCGATAAAGATAAATATGGAAAGTCCATAAGCACAAATAAAGAACCAAAAACACAAAAACAAAAGCCACTTCTGAAGTACGCAATACGTTTAAGATGCCAGAGAAAAACTATGTATAGATATCTATACATACATACATACATACATACATACATACATACATATATGTAAGTATGCCAAAAGTTGGCAAAAGCGATTTTTATGTTTATTTTGCAAAATTAAATCCAACGTTTTAGTTTTATGGGTGAAATTCGCTTTGTTTGCAGAATAAGGCATATACCATACACACATATATATGTATATATATATATATATATATATATACCAACTACAGACCATATCCTGGTTTTGTGAATGAAATATACTGTAAAAGAGAAAAATGTAGTTCGAGCACAACAACTTTGAAATATCCTTTCCCCAAGTTAATTCCAAACGCAAATCGATTCGACAATAAGTAAAACACTTGGCAAACTTTACAGAATCTGGCACAGATTATGGAATATCGAAAGAATACATTCAATTTCAAAGGAAATTGACAAATATAGCAAGACAATAATAAAATGAAATATGATAAAGGATAGTAAAGACTGATAGTGGATTAGAAATAAAGTTAGTTATAAAAAGTTGATTTAAAGTCAAAAGTTAATAAAGAGAAACCTCTTGAATATTAAAGTAAAATTGATTTCTTTTAGATTTGCACATGAATATTCATGGAAGTGGAATTGCTTCTTTCAGTGCGTTGCACAGTTGATAATCAGATGGTTTGACCCGCATGTGGGAATATGGATATGGAAGCGTAGTATAACATACAAATAAAAACGCAACACCCAGCGACAACACACACAGCATGCAGACTGACTGTGTGTGTGTTTGTGTGTGTGGAGATGGTATTGCGGTTTGTTGTCAATCTCGTTAGAAACGAATCCTTTCGTAATCCTTGTGCTTCAGTTGCAGCTTTGCGTTATTTTCGTTACTTTGCCCTTAAGCATCGACTAACAACTGAATCACACACCACCCACCACCCACCACCATACACCCCTCACCCACCACATCCTCCACAGACTGTCAGCTCATGCGTTTTGCTGCTTAATCCGGCGGCACTATCAAGATAGAATGAGACAGGAACTGGAAGAGTTTTGGATTGCGCGTGCTGAGGGCAATCAGCAGCTTCCATTTCACATTTCCCATTTCCCCTTCCCACACACACACACACCCCATACACCCCATACACCCCATACACCATCCAGTACCATCTCTCCGCCAATCTGTCAGTTGGCTTGGCTCGTTTTCAATTTCAGGCCATTTCGTCTCTCTGGTTATCCAAATCCCACATAAGAAATTGTTTTCCCAACTTATCCATCTATTTCATTACGAATGTCCTTTCACATTCAGCGAGTGGGCCGCACTCTGCCATAATAATTACAAGCGTTTTCCTATCTCATTCGACTAGTTAACCACTTACTTAAAAATGTTAAATGCCAGCAAAAAAACAGCAACAACAAATCTCGGCCATTTATCTTATGTCGGGCTGGGCCGGGCTGGGCCCGTAACTCAACTTAACTCAACTGAACTCAAGTCAAGTCGACTGAGCTTAACTCAATTCAAGTTTGCTTTTGTGGCGAAGGGGTGCTGGGAGTGCTGGGGGGGTGGTGTTTTTCTCTACCCTAAATATGATTGATGGCACCTGTCGCGTTACGTAATCGCTGCCATGTGCACATGCTTACGACACGTCAGCCATCAGCCCCAAATGCCGCAACCCTCACGCCCTTGTGCCCCAGAGCACACAGCTCACACCTCGTTCCTGCCACAAGCGCACATTTCGCATTTCACATTTTTACAGGTGTGTCGAGTGTATTAACTCGACAACTTTGTTGCCTGACACGTTGCATGTAAAGCCAGGACACAGGTTTGTTTGGGGCAGCAGACACGTTCCGTGATTTCAATAATTATCAACATATTTTCTATTTGACCTTATCAAAGCTGGGCAGCTCGGCTAGCGTCTATTTAAATAAGCAAACAATATGAATGTTAATATTTAAATTAATTAGCTGTCAGCGCACAAATCTAAACTTTTTTTTATATTCATAATAATTGGGCAAGCTAACAAGAGTTGTTCAGTCGCATGTATTAGCCATAAAGAGGTGGTCCTTCTTCACAATAACAGATCCTAAGCTTGTCTCAAGATGGGCATGACAATGCTTAGAGTACTCAAAATAAGCTAGGATATGCAATAAGGATAACATTCCGGTATTCCGGAAAATTAAATTGCTGAAATTCTCGCCAAATCACCAAAACAAGAGGCGTCCCGATTGGAGATGAAATAATGCACAAATATCTGAAGATATTTTTAATTATGGAACACAGTTTGGAAGATTGCTGAGAGTGTCAGCGGGGGAAATAATGAGGAATCGAGGATTACGCCTAGGAATAAAAAATAAAAATAAATATATTAAGCATATCAACGAGTAGATTTAGATAGTTCGAAATAAAACTTATAAACAAGACTTGTTAGCATGGGTCAGAATATATTGTGGCAGGCATGGTTGAAATTGGAGGATTTGTTATTGATTACGTTTAAAAATCATCATCAAATTGGTAACAAAACTTCCTAAATTAGCAAGTTTATTAATAAACTCAAACACAATCAATCTGTCCGACATAAGAAAAGATCTTACAGAATTTTCTCAAAGAATGTCCGAGATATTTTATAGTTATAGTTATTTACCCGTAGTGAAATCCATTTATTTAAGGTCTGTTTTTAGATAAGATAAAATATTTGAACAACTTTAAGCTGAAAGTTGAGAAATGTTTAAGGGCAGTTCAAAGAGGCCAAGGATGAGAGACAGGACAACAAACAGAACGCAACGATGGAACGCATATTTACGCATTAATCAATGAGGCAAACACAACAACAGCAACAACAACAGCAACAACAACAACAACAAGAAAAAAACAAACATTTAGAATAGAAATCGAACAAATGCGAATGGATAGCGTATATAGCATTGAATGATGAGAGGATGAGGATAAGGATGGATTGAGGATATGGCTGAGAGTCAGGCAAACAGGTAGCCAAGCGTTGTGCGATGTGGCCCTCTTGTCGTCTTCCGTCTTCCGTCTTCCGTGTTCCGTCTGTAGTCTGTCGTCTGTCGTCAGCCGGTTGCCGTCTTCCGACTTCGTTGCTTTTGCCCATTCATGCGGAAATCGAGTGCGGTTTGTGGCACTAGACATAAAAAACAAGCGCAAACATCGACTAAGCAAGATGCCAAGCAGCACCAGCAGAGGTTGTGGTGGGTTGGCGGGTGGTGGGGTGGTGATGCCGCATGTGTACAGTGGCAAAGTGTGGCATCAAAGCATTGTTAACGGGCAGTCGCGGGTGGTAAGTGAACGAGACGCGTGGCGCCGCAGGACATGCACCATAATGATATGAGTCACCGACTCCACTCGCTGTCTGTCGACCCGCTGACGAGGGTGCATAATAATCGCGTCTCGGTCGGCGTTGACGTTCATAAAGCAAATCAATTCGCTCTGTGCCTGTGGTTCTGGTTGTGTTACACATTTTCCTATTCCTGTTATTCTTCTTCTTCCTCTGCAATTCTATTTTTTTCCTTCTCTATTTTCGATATTTTTTTTTTTTTTTTTTTTTGCTTATTTCAGCAAATTGAGCGCCTCGAGGGGGCAACGCTGCTATTTGCACTGCTACATGTATATTGACAGGCATATAAATAAATTATTAGCAAAATAAATGTTTAGTCGTTTAGCTGTGGGCAAAGGACTCAGATCTTTAGCTAAACGCCCTCAAAATGCTCAATCAAACAGCTGCAGCGCCATCTATCGGCAAATGTGCGTAGATTAGATTGGGACACATCCACTGATTAACCCAACACAACCAAATAAATGTGGCAATATCAGCTGCCAATGCCAAATATAACTAGTGATTCCCATTCTTAAACGGGACTCTGCATATCTGTTGGCCAAGAATATTATTGGTTACAAGTTGTACTTATGATGATATGATGCAGTCGCATATGTCAGGAGTGGTTCGATGGAACCTCAAAGTTCTGTTTACTTGACTCGTTGAATGCATCCAATGTGCATTAGTTCAAATAATGTTTGACTTGCTTATTGATGTAAATATATGTTGACAAACATGCAGTGACTTTTTTAGTGTTGTTACTACAAAAAATGCACATTTTACACAATCTACCAAATCTGAAACAAAGCACGTTTAAATATTTTAGACAATTTGAATGGCATTTGAAATGCAGTAAAATTTGTCAGAACAAGTCATAAATGGGCCATGTTCATAATGTGTTGTGTTTGTAGGCTGGGGGCGATGCTGTCGAATAGGGGGGGTTAAGATTTGGGAGGGGAGGGAGAGGGAGAGAGCGAGTTGTGGACGGATTGCATATTTAACAAACAATTTTTGGCAAACTGATGCATATCACATGAAGTTGATAATGAAGCTGCCGCTTCAATTTGCATGCGCCGCATAACAATGCGAGAGAGAAGCCGTACCAGGATCAGAAGCCGGAGCTGGAGTCGGAGCTGGAGCCGGTGCCACAGGAGAAGCACAAGCAGAAGCTATTCTGGACCCAGAACATTGGACAAGCTCTAAACGAAGTTTGTGTCTGGCAGCAGAGTGACAGTCTGACTGACAGACTGGCAGACTGAGAGACTGAGAGACTCAGTGACTGAACCTGGATGGTTGACTGACTGCGAGCGAGCCAGTTGCTGGAAACTTGACGACAAAAGTTTTTAACCGAATTAGCATCTTGCCAGACAGTTTCCGCTCCACAGATATGTGCCGACCAAGTGGCTGGGATGCTACTTGTGGGTGGCTTGACAACGAATGGAGTAGCTTCAGCTTTAGCTTCCTTCCACTTCTGCTCCAATGCCAAACGATTTCCATATGTATTGTGATTGTCACTGGATCTGTGCGAATACTGGCCATTTGTTTGTTGTTTTAATTAGAAAACTTGCCGGCTGGCGGAATTAATGAATTTGTTGTTCCCATTCCCGACGCACACACACACACACACACACGCATACACACACACACGCACACACACGGATAGTCTTAATCTCAAAAATTGTATTTGGGGTGGCCATAAAAATTCGCCTGAGCAGAAAATTGGCAACGATTTTTGGATTTATATGCGCATTGAATGTCGCGCGTGCCAAATGCCACAATCTATTTCCGGGCTCTCGACCGTTTTATGTCCGGATGCGCCTCCATATGCGATTACATAGCTGGTTGTTTGCCTGCTGCTGCTGCTGCTACTGCCACTGTTGCAAGTCGCTGAGAGGTCCTTAAGACCTCTGCAATGGCTGTGCAATTTATGTTGATTTGCGTGTCGCGACTTGGCAGCTTCCCCATTTAATTGCAAGTTTCAAGTGCGACAAGGGCCATCTTTTATTTTGGGCTGGACCATAATTAATGAGACCATCATAAATCTAACAGCGAGCGACCTTCTTGTTAAGCTGTAGTTTCCCACTTCATACTTGGCTCACACGCTGCTACCACATTTGGGCATATTGGTTATCCCACAACTGTTGCGACACACTCGCAATGAATGCCAAATGGCTAAGTGGCAAGTGCCAAGTTGCAAGTGGCAAGTGGCAACTGGCTGAATGTTCCTAGTTGTAAATAAAATGCAATTTCATGATGGCTCTTTTACTTGCAGGCGCCATTAAAATGTCCTTAAATGGACTCTTTTACACACTGTCCCCACACACACATATTTCTCTTCCTATTTTACTTCCCCAAGGGTATTGGGCAGTCAATTAGATTTGATTCGAATTTGCGCTTTGTGTGTCACTTCTTCATTGTCCCGGACGCGTCAAAAGGGTCAGTCTCGGTTTTGGCGGAGTAATGAGCATTGTTGGTTCTTTGGTCCTTGAGCGCTTCAGCTGGTGCTGGCTCTAATTTTATTTTTTTTTTATTTTTTTTTTGGTTTCCTTCTTCTTTTTTTTGTGTCATAGCATGCTTTGCGGCGTCAAACACTTTCGCTTTTAATTACCGAGCAGAGAGCACACTAAATTAATGTGTGCTGTCATGTTTGCTATGCACAAGCAACAACAACAATAACAGTGGCGGGAAGGGGAAGGGAAAGAGGAAGAGGAAGAAAAGAATGCTGCGTACTTTGCACAAATGACAAATGTTGGACACTCACTTACACATATTAAGTAGAATGGGATCGGGAGTGCCACACAAGTGGCAGTTTATTAAGTTTGCTAACTGGAACCGAAACCGGAACCGAACCAAAAGCCTTTCAGTCCGGTCGACACTTTATTAAAATCAAACTTAATGCGCAACCAAATTAATTTTCTTGACCAAGTAAACATATCTTTACCCCCCCCCCCCCCCACACACACACACACAACACACACGCACTCATCCAGTTGCTGCTCTTGGTGACAGGTGTCAGTGGAGACACGGGCCTGAGGACAGTTATTTATCCACCTTTTGTCCAGCATTCCATTTGTGATTATGGAAAGTACTTGTTTAGTTTTTAATAAAGCAAAAATTTGAGTGTGACATTTCACCTTCCTTGTTTTTGTTCCTTCTTTCATTCTTCCCGTGAATGGAGAATAGCATTCCAATTCGACTTGGGTTAAATGCATGCTTAGCCTTGATGAGGGTCATTCTTTGGGAGACTGTTTTTTTTTTTATAAGGTTTTTAGCTCAGTTAAGTTCAGCTTAGCTGTGGCGTCTTTAAGGCTTTAGCCAAGCAAAGGAATGGCAATGGCTGAAGCTGAAGCAAAAGCAAAAGCAAACGCAAAAGCATTTCATTAAAAACTTCCAGGCTATTAAGCAAAACTTTGTGCAGCATTTGCCAAACTGTGTGATAAGTATCTGAACAAAATGCAAAGCTGCCAAAGACGATGACGACTCGCAGTGCGATGAAGACGACAGCCACGACGACAAGGACGACAAGGATAACGACGACGACGACGACGACGACGACAGCTGATGAAAATCGTTCGCGGTCTACAACAAATCACAATTTTCCGCCGCAAAACGCTATTGGGGAAAAGAAGTTTTGGCCGAGACGCGATTCGGAAACGGGGCCAAGCGGGCAAGTGGAAACAACAATTCAATTGCAGTTGCCATCCGTGCCGTGCCTGGCGTGACAAGGTCCACATCGACGGGGATGTTGGTAGGGGAGGTAAAAGTAAGGGGCACTGCCTGCTGCCTGTCTGCCTGTCTGCCTTGTAAGTGGTAACCATACCGCGTCAAATGCGTTCCTCAAGCAGTGGCAAACACTAAACAAAGGCAACCCAAATGCCCAACAGCTGAATCTTAACTATGCCGAATCCTTAATATCCTTAACATCCTTACCTGTAAGTTATCAAAAGTACAAAAAATATGTGAAATACACAATTACAAAATAAGTAACAAAAATATCCTTGAAAAGGTAACATTTCGTCTATCCACTTTTAATTTTGTGTACAATTTGTTTTATGAAATTGAATTGAAAACGAAGTGTGTTAAATGGGATAAATAAATACATTTTTTCTTGATTATTTAGAGTAGATTAAAAATCGAAGTGAGGGATTAAATTTGAAGGTCTTCTCTATGGATTACCTTATACGATATGTATGATTTGAATATCATTTGTCACTCTTATCTCAATGAGAGCTGCAAATGTTAAATTTCAATTTATTTACTATAAATATCAAAAAGAGTATCGAATAATTCTAATGTCTATCGATAACTCTTTTCCTTTGCGTTTATTTTGCACTTTTGTTAAGGATCTCTTAAAAATGTCTGTAATCAGTAAGTTTAAAGGGGGAATGGGGAGAATGTTGGGAGGTGAGGCTCAAGTGCTGATTCGGCTGTTGTGAATGAGTTCAGTGGCATCTTTGGTCTATTTGTATTTGTTCCATAAATTCAATGGCTATTTGCAGAAGCCACTTGAGCATCGCATGGCTAATGTAGCACATGATTTATAATATTTTCAATGACAGCTGCGTGCCTTCCCTTTGGCACCCCTTCCTTCCGTGGGATTTTTTACTTTTCATATTATTTTTCTTTTATTTTTTGCAACTTTTAGCAGAAGTTTTTCTTTTGGTTGGCCTGGTTTTGCCCTCGTTTCTGCCAGTAAATATATGCTAAATAGGCTTTTTGACATTCTACCTGTCTGACTGGCCAACACCCCACCTCCCTGCATCTCAACAGTGTTGTGGTGTTAGTGTTTGTGTGTGTGTGTGTGTGGAATATCCAGTTACATTTCATTAAATTTTATTTTTACGTGCTGTCTGCTTGCCTCGCGGCATTTCAGCCTTGCTGCTTCCCTGGCACCGCAGCTGGCCCGTTCTTCTTCTCGGGATTTTGTGTGCGTGTCCTTAAGCGGAAACTTCGACAGGAAACACCTGATTCGTAAAATATTGAAAAAGTTTATTTTTTCTTGTTGTGCGGGGATCCTTTGGCGTCGGCTGTTTCGGCAGATGCTGGGACTGTTGTTTGTTTTTCGAACCTCTACATCCATTGGGCATGCTCGAAACCTGACCAATTTTGACTTCTAGGCGTTCCCAAGTCTTAATTAACAGAACTGTGCCTCTCTCACCTACAGTAGGAAGTAGCTGAATGTAGCAGCATAAAAGTGTTTTATACTTGTCTCGAAAACAAATAGCACTGGTGTAACATTTAACAATAGGGAGACAAATGATTTGATTTATTTTTTATATACGTTTTTCAAATTTTAACTTAATGTTTATCTGAATGTATTTTGCTCAAGTTGCCAGCTGATAGCATTAGCAAAATGCTCACATGAAGAGCAACTGACAGCGGCCCTGACCCAATACCACATCTCACCCACACTCACAACCACACCCACGTACTACGTCCCATCCCGTCCCCGCTAACCCAGCGGATGGTTGTTCTATCCATGGGCGACCTTCGTCTGCTGCTCGAGTTATTTACATTTTGAATGCGTGTTTTTCTTTTGCATGTCAAGTTGCCGTTGTTGTTGTTGTTGTTGTTGTTGTTGATGTTTTGAGCCGATATGAAATTATTGCAAAATAAATGCAAATTGAATTTCTCATGCATAATTTGTTTAGAAGTTTTACAACACCCCAAAACACGATGGCTCTGGACCGCTCTGAACTTTGATGTATTTCTTGTATTTTATGTTTTTTTGTTTGTTTTTTTTTTGTTTTTTTTTTTTATATATTTTGTTTTTAACTGGGTTTTTATGCTAGTTTATAGAAATGTGCTTTGAATTTTAATGCGGTCGCCAAATGATGTGTGAGTAATCGAATGAAAATGAAAGCAAGCAGATGACTATAAGAAAAAATACCTGGAGGATTTACTAAACATGCTGTTGGAAAAGTTCTCTGAAAGCGAGAAACAAATGAGCCAACTTGAGCCCTTGTCACTTGGGTCAGAAGCAAATGGGAACTGCCTAATCCGTTCAATTTCTAACTCTTGCCAACATTACAAGGTATTAAATGATAATCCTAAGAGCTGATAGATAGGAAAGTAGATGAAATATAATACTTGAACAATATCGAGCCAGTAATTTCAAATACTTGGCGCTTTTATAAATTGAAGGGCTAACCAAAAACTGAATAGTCCAAGAGATCCTCAAGGAATCCAAATGTAACTAACATGATTTACATACTCAACAACAGGAAACAGACCGCAACAGATCCAAGATAGAAACTATTAAAGCTATTTTATATATATTTACCGTATCGTTTTCACTTATTGCTGATGCACTTTGAGATACGTTACCATCACGTGTGTGTGTGTGTGTGTTCGATGCTCGTATTTCAACACGTTTCTCATATTTATTTTGATTAATGTCCACTTATCCACTTGCCACGAGCAATTTCAATCGTCCACAAGAATTCGTCGCTTGCTCGCTCGCTCGTCGACTGCAGCACGTGCGGCCAACTACCCACGGCCAAATAATCCTAACACCCACCCCCATCCCCTATCTCCCATCCCCATCCCCATCCCTTAACCACACCTCACCTCCGTCAAGCCGCTGGCCGAAAAATGTTGTCTGTTGGCCAGTTGAATAGGACATGAATTGATGTGGCATACACTTTGTAATACCTTTGCACCTGGAGCCCCACGTAGACAGAGAAAACAGAAGTCGATCGTCTGGTTACTAGTGCCTTTCTGATGGGATGGGGTGGGAGAAAGAGGCAGGTCTCGGCATCAGTTGCACTGTGTTGCGTACGTGTTCGCACTTGGCTGGCACGTGACTACTAAAGTGAAATTTATTGAATATTTGGCATTGGCTATTTGATTTCTTATTAACGTGGCCCTTGGTCATACGACCATGTTTCCACACATAGAAAGCCAGACAGACAGAATACGAGAGAGAGAGAGGGAGAGGGAGAGGGAGAGAGAGAGAGAGAGAGGCACAAACAGACAAGCAATCCAACTATCTGCAAGGCCAGGCCAATTCAGTTGGCAGTGTAATCCTTGCCTCATATGCTAATTTAAAAAGCCGAAAAGCACTCGTTAAAACACAGCTACTTACATAATTAAATAAGGCCCTAAAGCCAGCACCCTCTTCATCCCTCGAATTGTCCATCTCCCCTAAAGGGACTGTAACTTGTTCCGGATTTATGCTCCGACTTTTATCTGTGTGTGTGTGTGTGGGTGTGTGTGTGTTGTTGTTGTCATATGCGGCTTTTTCTCTGGATGCCACCTCTCGTCGACGACCTTTGGGCCACACCAACACATTCATTCACAAAAACGCACACACACGCACAGACACACCAACGGAACTTACCCACAGCCCCCCCACAAGCGAGTGAGCGAGGCCAAAGTGCAAAGTTAAACAAGTTGGAATGCAATGTACTCGAGATTACTGAACTATGGAATGCACTGCATACAAACGTGCTAGAACACCAAATTGTCATACCCTACCGAATGTGAAATACTTTCTCTCTCACTCTCTCTCTCCAAATAAATCTCTATTTCTCCCTCTCGATCTGCGTTGGTAACTAGCCTACCAAACACGTTAAATTGTTACAAAACTTTAGATCTTAGTATCTAAAATTTGATTTTAATAGAGAGTATTTTTTTTTTTATTAATTGTAAGCTTCAAGCTTTGACTAGAAGATTAGTTGCTATTGGCTGAGCACATAGACCAAGAAAAGTTAGGGTCTTTAGAGGAGAGCTTAGAAAAGAAGCTAAGCTAGTTTCATGCACCTTATTAACTAAACTTTAAATGTCGGTTTTGCATAAAAGTTGTTAAACAAAAGCTTTGCCAGTTAGTCAATCGCTTAGATAAGCTTAGATTCATTAGCAATCACCTGTAATCGTCGATAAAAGCGAGCTTAAATCTCTTCACTCTTAAGACAGGCTTAACTCAAAAATGGTGTAGACTTAAAAATGATTTCTGAAAATAGTGCATTAAAAAGCACTCGCATATAACTAAGTACACACATAAGTATCTAAGTGTGTGTGCGTATGTGTGAGTGAGTGGATAGTACAGATTTTGTTACATATATTTCCATGTTTTTATGCGGCCAACAAAAATGTTTTTGCAGCGTTTCGCTCGCAGACGACAGCCTCGACACTTCCGTGTTATCATCTCTCATAGAACTGGGTTAATGTGACAACGGAAAAAACAACAACAGCGAGAACAACAACAACGAGAAAAACAAGAACGGGAACAATAATACCAAAATCAACCACTTTAAGCCCCAAACAAGTGCGACGAGTAAAACTTAAGCTACACATTTTTGTGCGTTGAAGTAGGACAATAAGGACGAGAACTAAATGTAGGTATATATATATATATATATATATATATGTGTGTGTGTGTGTGTGTGTAAGTCGAAATCTTGACGAATTGCTAGGCAATAAACGATAGCAATGTATCGATAAGCGATAATCTAAGCCTTAGCTAGAATAATAAGAAGATAACACAAGAAGGACAAAGAATCTCTCATTTGTCCTCATCAGTCTCCAATAAATATGCAACTCATTTTTTAACAGGATGGCTGGTGTAATAAATATTTTTATATATTTTATATAAACATTTTATACGGATTCTTAAGTTCTTTATACACGAAAACTAGTGTTTTATATAAAGACATATTTTTATATTAAAAATATAATTTACTAATTTTATCGACAGATTTGATCATTTCGACTATAAAATATTTACTCGTACAAAACAAAAGTTCTTCCTAGCAGACTGTGATGGATCGCATTATTAACTCTTGGCTAAATAAGGTAAGGAAACAAAGAGAGAGAGAGAGCGAGGGGGAGAGAGAGAGATAGAGGGAAAAAGAGAGAGAGAGAGAGAGAGAGAGAGATGGCAAAGATGGCAAGAGTCGTGCAGCTAATTTTGGGCGCTACTTTGTGGCTAGTTTTGGCATTTGATGTGTTAATCATGCGTGAAATTAATTCGTTCCACAATGTCTCATTAGTCTGCATTAAGTGAAGCAGCCAAGCAGGCCAACAAGGACACAGTCACATTCGCAGTCACAGTCAGAGTTAGAGTCACAGCAGAGGCAAGGACATGGACATGCACATGGTACATGTTTGGGGGTGTAAGGGGTGCTGGCTGGTAGCTGGTTTCAGTTGGGGACCCGGTCACAGCTCATATATTATTAACTTAATCCCATGGATGTTCATTTGCTATTGGCCCACAGCTCAATGGTGACTCTTGACGCGCTCAAGTGCTTTAAATTAAATAATTAATTAAACTTCCACGGGTAGAGCAAGAAGATACAAAGATACAATTAATGAGACAGAGAGACACACACACACCCGCACACACAGAAAGAAGCAGAGAAAGAGACAGAGAGTGAAAGAGTGAGTAAGGGGAATGTGGGATGTTGGAAGTTGTTGTAACTTTATCTGCATGCAGTAGCTGGCATCAGCATCACAATGCGAGTCACATCTGCGCTTAGCAGTTCATGAATAACGTATTAACTTTTACTTTTCCAAGCAGAGAACTGGATGCGAATGGAAATGGGGCCGTGGAGGGGCGGGACTGGTTGGTAACTACGTGTTTGATATTCGGCTATGGCATGTAAGCCACAAACGACAAGCCACCCACCCACATGTCCACTCCCAGCGGGAAATTGGGTATAGCAGCTGCTGCGACTGTTCAATCAAAGTCAAAGTCATCAGTGCGTTGAGCAGAGTGGCAGCAGCATAATATGGCAACTCTTAACATTCATGCGATGTCATATCAGCCAGCCTTGAGTAGATCATTTGCGTGGCAGGCATTTACTTATCTACCTTGCGAATCGAATAATTTCAATTTGTGTGCAACAAAAGACTTGTCTCAAAACTTAACATATACAAACTAATTTTTAAATTATTTTACAAAATATCATTATTATAGTGATCAGTGTTAAATATTTGGCTAAAATATATGATTAAATATCAAGTCAATCAGCTTTCGCCTTTGAATCAATATCGCTTAGCTTTTGTCTATGAAAATATTTATTGCCGATCTGGCAGCAATGTGCAATGCATACATGTAATAACAATCATCGATTGTTGTCTTTGGCATTGCCTAGGCGAGCAAAAAAAAGAAAATGAAAAAAAAGATATGAAATGAAATTATGATTTATGAGCTCACTCGAAAGTTTTGTGGCTGGCCCACCCTGACGGCATCAGGGGGCGCAGGAGGCATTGCGTACAATAGCCATAAAAACTTGGTAGTTGGTAGCTAGGAGTGGCATTATGGAAGTGTATGCGAGTGGTTATGCCCCATACAGATACCAATTATGAGGCTGCAACGCAGCCAAATGCTGCTGTTGCCGCTGCTGCTGTTGCTGCTGTTACTGTTCATGCTGCAGGTCACGTAACACCAATAATGAACTTGCAACGACCAAGAGATACAACGCGAGAGAGGGGTAGGGTAGGTAGAGAGGGAGAACGAACATGCCGAGGCTAGTTTGTTTGCCTGCCAGGCAACAGCTGAGTACAGCTGAGCAGACAGCGGACAAGGACTCAAACTTGAACTCGACCGAGAAGGCGGAGCCGAGGACCAATTCGAACTGTGGGCAATTGCTAAACGCTCGTTTTAATGCCAACAACGATGGGCTCCATTCGAAATGATTACTGCTTACTGCTTACTGATTACTGATTGCCAGCCAGCCAGACAACGCCATCGCCAATGCCTACCATGGGGTGGTGTAGCTGGTCCTTAAGATAAAACTATGCATCATGTGCGGATTAAATTAAAGTCTCTCGAGAGACCTGACATATCAGATCCGAAATAAAAGAATTTTGATTTCATTTTGCCACTTTTTCAGTTTAGAAAATATGACTAATCCTAGTTCCGTTCCACGATATTGTTTGTAGGTATTAACCCATACCACAGATTAGAGCATCTTAAAACTTGAAATTTTAATTTGAGAGCTATGTATTTTTGGCCTCTTTAATAATGTCATATGTTCAATTTGGTTGAATTGCGTTATTTTCTGTGTTTATTGATTGACCAACTAATTGAACAATTTGTTAACTTCCAAAACAGTCCTCCAGTTGCGTTGTGTGTATAAACTATTATTTACTGAAATTATAGCCACGTCAGAAGATATTCAATCAACAAATTAACCCATGAAATGACCACGTATTTGGTCTGGATTGTTTGAATAGCATTGTGATTGGTCTCCAAATCCACCGGCAATTGTCCAAATCGAACTCTTAATTAATAGATTAAAACTGAATAATGCTCGCAACCAAGCCTGTGACACACACACACACACACACACACACACACACACACACACACACACACACAAACAAATTCAATTTAAACATAAATAATAATAATTTTCGGCTTGTACAACTTTAGGACACAATTCAAATCAAATCAAATACAATCAGCCACAACAACTGAAATATAAATGTAATTAGTGGACTAAATTAATAAAACACCATGGGCACTAACAATGCACACACACACACACACAACCCGATATATATATATATATATATATATATATATATACATATATAAATAAATATATAAACTCTTGGTCATTTAATGTATTTCAGTGTTAACAGCTTCTAGAAACTTTCTGGCTCTGGCTTTGGCACTGGCTCTGGCACTGTCCTGTCTCTGTTTCTCACTGTCTCCTGCTTCTATTTCTAGAGGTCTACATACATATCCTGTTTGGTTATTTGATTGTGCTAACTGCTGATTACCATATAAATATTCCATGTGTGGCCACACTCAACTTCAACTTCACTCGCCACACACTTTCCTCCCCGCACTTGGTGTGCACTTTGATTACAATATTAAATGTGATTTTAATGACTCTTCTGTTATTTATGTGCATAAGTCGCTGCGATAATATCGCATATGAAAACAGGTTTTTGCATTTTTCACTTGCATTATTTACCAATATCAGCAATGACATTCATTAAAATTGATGCTTGCCACTATTCAAATTGTCCAACTCTAACTGGATTCCATATATTAGTTTTTCAAAAATAATTAAGAAAATAAACAAAGAAATGACGAAATTCAAAATATTATTTTGAATATTCTTGCAAGGCTTTTTTCGAAAGTTGAGCTCACAACTGGATGACTGATGATGATGATAATAATATTTCATATACTAGGAAAAGCTTTTAGAATGTTAACGACTTATGAGAGTGTCGATAATGTCTTGAGTGCTAACGGCTGAAGAAGAAGAGCAGGCAACCGGCAACAAAAGCAACAATAGCAACAAAAGCAACAAAAGCAACAACAACAACAAAACAAGAAATGGAGAAATGTTTAAATGGCTCCATAAATGGCAGAACTCGTAGCATTTTATTGCTGTTGTTGCCGTTGTGCCTGCAGTTGTTTTTGTTATTGTTGTTATTGTTGTTCTTGGTGAGGCGTCATTAAAACATGACAAGGCACAAAATGTTGGTGAAAAGGAGAGTGATGAGGGGGTGGTTAAAGTTGTTGTCTGCGTGTTGTTGCCGCCAAAAAGGCTTAAGCAAATGAAAGACGAAAGGGCAAGCACATAAAAAAAAAAGAATATGAAACTTTTGTGATAATTAAAATACAAGCCCCACGCAAGACAGAGATAGCAATACAGAGAAAGCTAGAACGAGAGAGAGAGAGAGAGAGAGAGAGGGAGAGGAAGGTTGTTGGGAAGAGTTAGTTCATTCGATTTTATAAATGCAACAAATTAATGTAATGAAATAATAAAAAGTTTTTGCTATTGAGTTACCCTGCAACTGCAACTATTGAATGAAAATATATCTGAAGTATCTGAAATGAGTCATGTAATAAATCGAAAAACAAACAATAAATTTTTTGTTTTTTTTAAATTGACTTTGTGACTTCTCAGTAGGGTATTATCAAGTCGATTAATTTCCAAAAATGCATTCCAAGATTGCCTCGTATTTTTGATGACTTATAATTGGAAACTTATTGAATTTCCTTGTAATTTCTTAGTGAAACCTCCAACCCAACTCCAACTGCGCTAGTCATCGTTTTTTCCTCTTCTTCTTTCTCTCTTTTGGCCACTTAAAGCGCTTTAATTAATTAATTTGTGGTTTTGTTAATGGGCGCCCAACACGCAAGCAGTTCCGCCCCGAAAATCACAGTATAAGAGCCAAAAGCCAATCGAATCCTTTAAATATTATAGAAATATCGAGCATGACGTGTCTCTTGGGTGGGGGGAGAGTGGAGGTGGGAGGGCTAAATCTATAAATTTAGTCATTAATTTGCTGCAACTTGTGGCCTCTAGGAATTAAGCCCAGTTAAGATTGGATTGAACTGTGAACTGTGAACGGCTAACGCTGAACTCTGAACTCTGAAGTATTATCAGATAAACTCATGAAATTTACCTTGAGTTTGATAGAATACAAATTAGCTGAACTCAAACATTTATGAAAATGGATAAGTGTTGCTCTTCACACCGGTTGTTACCTTAAAATCTGCAGTTTCGTTGCGCATACGCCGTGTATAGCAGTGACTGAAAATATATTCTTAACATGGCTTAAAGCTCCCTTTAAATTTGACAACAACAAGTTGAGTATGCGTGTGTACATTTGTGTGTGTGTGTGTTTTGTTTGGGTGTGCATTTTTATTTGTACTTTTTGCACATATTTTACATCTTTTATAGTAAAAATTGTTCATGCTCCCTCGTGTCAAGTGCTTGTGCGCTTCACTTGCAGCCGCTTAAGGCAGTCAACACACACACACACACTCACACACACATACATACAGACTATAAGGCAGTTCATATAACAGCCATATGCAAATAATTTCAGCTGCTCCAATTGAAAAGCCAAAAACAATGTAAACTGAAGCGTTCTCTCTTTTCCCACTCAACACCATCTCCCCCCCGTCTCTCTCACAGTTTTAATCTTTCTGCTTTCTTTGGCGCTAGCCATTGGCCGCCATAGACAATAAATACACATATTTGGCTTTAAAGGCAAAGTCCTTGGCACAAAGTAAATCACAACTTCAAATGTTGCGCCAATCGCTCAATCTTCATCAGCGACTCAAAGAGTGATGAGCAAGCAGATTGCTGGGTGCCGGGGAGGAAGAATTGCGGCGGAGGTGGTCGGGAGTTTTCATAAAAATTGTGGGAGCAATGCTTGGTCGTAGCTATCAATGCTAAATATATCGATGGGTCCAACGCTTTGCGCCGCACATTTTTGCCCAGAAATTGAGATTTTCTTTATGTCGGCGACAGCTCGATTATCATAAAGTCAAAGCTTCATTTTCGTGTGTGTGTGTGTGTGTGTGTGTGTGTGTGTGCTTGAGTGTTTGACTGTTGTGCACAGCGCTTTTGCCATTAAGCACTCAATCAGTCTTTATCAGGTTTTGATAACGATTAACGCTTGGGGCGCCAAAATGCTTTTGATGGATGGCTGCCTCGACTCGTCTCTACGTATTTTTCCCCTCCTACCTCCTGCCTCATCCAAATGGGAGACAACCGCCTCCACTCGATAGATACACCTAAGTATCTGCTGTTGTGCATTTTTATGAAATTGATTTCCTGTGTCGCCGCTTGTGATTTAAATTCCCAACCTAAACGCCATTCACTTTTGTCCACATTAGTTAGCTTCTCATTTTTCTCTTTATTTCTTGGTTTTTATTTTTATTTTTTAGGGCTTAAGATCGTTTTGGGGCTTTGCAGTTGAACAATCGATTTGCTCTCATCATGGCTCATTGGCTTTGCCTCCTCCTCTGCTTTCCCATCCTTATGCAACCCATCCACCTCCCACCACCTCCCGCAGTCCCTTGCCCAATATCCTTTGTCATGTCTTGACGCTCTTCAATGTTTATTGCAGTCCTTGAAAACCAGCCAGTCCACCCAACCCCCTGCTTACGACTGCCTGCCTCATCAATTTTGTGGTCAGCACGTGGGTAAGGCTCACAAATCGACCCTTAACCATCGGCCAGTGGCTGACTCGTGGTTAGGTGCTGGTGGAGTGGTCGGTAAGACATTGCTAATCATGTGACTTATAAGCTTAAGACCCATTCCAACTCTAACAACCAATCAATGAATGGAACTAAAAAGTTTGTAAAACATTTTAAAATACTATAATTTATGCGAGAGCAAACTTTTCAAATCTTTTCTTTTCGTACATTAAACTAAAATCAACTTAATGATTTTGTTCGATTTGGTTATATATATATATGAACCTTCAATTTATCTGAGCTTGTACTACTTTCACAAATATGCCTCTCTTACAGTAAACCAAGAGTTAAAATTGATATGAATGCAGTTCGATGGAGTTGTAATAGTCTCTTAGGATCTGACAGAGTTAAATATTTTTAATAAACACAAGTTTTTGAGCTCAAAATAATCAATTAAAATAATAGATTGGCGTTCAAAGATATTCAGAATTAAACAAAATTAGATAAAATAGAAAAAATTGCGTGAAACATTTTTACTTTCCGGATATCCCTTGAACCTGTCTATAATCCTCCATCTGATGTGAAGCAGGGCTATCAACTGGCCAAAGGACATTAAAATCTCCCAAAGATTTCTGAGAAAACAATTCATAAAAAGCACAGTTTTCAAATATTGTGTAAGTCACAAAGCAGAGTGACTACAAATATATATTTATTTATATTTATTATTTATTTTATATAATATATACAAAATTTGTTATATTCTTGAGTTTCCACAGTTGATCCTTCAAACTTGTTGGTAGACATGAAACACTTATTACGCATAACCCATCTAGTTGGAATAAAAAATGCACTTCAATTATTTGTTTCTGTTCCCATCGTATTTTTTTTTATAAGTTTCTCTGTTTTTCTGTTTTTTTGTTTTTTTTGCATCGATGTATTGCTTTGGGCTGAATGCAGTTCTCAACTAGCTGGATGACAAAAGGCAGTTAATATAAAGATTAAATTACACACAAACAACAATAAACGCAATCATTTTATGGTAATCACTTTCAATAAACAATAAACACAATAAACAATCAAAAATGCCATGTGCATCACTTGCCCCACTTGGCACCGGCACAATCCGAAGCTGCAACGCTGCAAATAGAATGTTCCACGTTTTATGGTCGATCTCTTATAGCGCATTTTGTGTGTGGGTGGTGGGTGGGGGGGGGGAAGGGGGCACAGCAGAGACACTGCTCTGCAAAAGCCGGCAAAATTTATGCATGTTCCAATTGATTCCACACACGCACACATCGTGTGTATGTGTGTGTGTGTTGCATGTGTGATTGCAGTTATAGCTGCAATCATAGATTTCAAGCCTCGACCAAGTCATGTCAAATGCAGTCGAATTCGGTATTTCAATTGGCGAGTGCAAAGAGTTAAGGGAATTGAAGGGGGAGAGTCACAGGGAGAGAGAGCGAGAGGGAGGAGGAGGAGGAGAGGGTACTGAAGACTCGACAGAAGGTGTTGGCATTTGCACGCTTGCAATCATGGTCCGGCTCTGGCTTCGGCTCCGCATTCAGTTCAGCTGAGTTGTGTTGGGTCCTGGTCGAATCCTGATCAGGCAAAGTGTGCACTCGCCATCAACTTGGGACCCCCAACTGTCAGGCAATACCCTGTAATGTGTCTGCCACCAATGGATTATGATGTATCCAACACAATTTTGGCAAGTTGAGTTGTTTATAAATTCATTTTAAGAAAAGCCTCCTTAAAACTTTCAACTCCAACTTTATTTAGTTCGCTCTGCTGTGGAGCAGTTACAGGGCATTCTGTTGGTCGAGCATGCCCCATGTGGCAATGGTCCAACTTGTTGTTGTTCAAATTGCTGGACGCAAGTTTAGTTGGCATAGGTAAATACATCATTAAACATGTAAGGGGCCAAATGCATTGTCAACAGGCAACAGCCAGCGAGCACGAAACTGCTGTTGTTGTTGCTGTTGCTATTGTTGATGCTATTGTTGTTGTTGTTGTTGTTGTTGTTGTTGTGCAGCTTTAGGGAGCTGCAGCTAGAGCAGCAGTTGTAGCATCAGCAACGAGGCAGCAGCTTCGTTCTACGTGCTCAAGAGTGCGTACCAGCCAAATGTGTGTGCGTGTGTGTGTGTGTGTGTGTGTGTGTGTGTGTGTGTGTTTGTGTGTGTTTGTCTATCTGCAATTGACATGTCAGATGTGTGTGTGTTTGTGTGTGTGTGTGTATATGCCAATACAAATGCACATTTGGGACTTAACATGCGTAGTTGCCGTAGTTGCACAGCAACAACATTCAAATTCCAAAAATATCATTGACAACCTCAAAAGCCTTATCCACATCATCATTATCCAGTCGACATTATCTACGCCCACCATATGATAATTGTCATATATTGATATCACAATTGTTGTCGATGATATTGCATAATTGCATATTGTTTTTGATCTGCGTATAATTATTGCTAAATGCTGCACATTAAGGCAGTTGAGCACAGCGCTTAAATAGCTCTAAAGATGAATAATCCAAATCAAATATATATACTTATTGACTTATGAGAGATGTAAGCAGTATGCAGAATAAATATCAGTTTATTTAACATTTACCGTATTAAATGCAACTTTATTGGCTCTGTGTCTATGGCTGATTGCATTTCAGGTTATATTCCCGTTGCACCGGAAGTGGTTGGCTATTAAAGCGGAAATTAAAAAAATGTCATTGCCAATCAGTTGACCTCAGAAGTATGCCACAATCAGATATTTACTAGAACTCTTTATTCGCCTCCACTCCCCTCCTCTCTTCTCCTTAACCTGCCTCAATCCATGATGCAACTAACTGGTTTTATTTGGCCTACTTTCGTTTTAAGCAGATGTTTCTAATTGAGACTATATACATATATATATTTATGACTTATTTGTTTTTTATTTTTTATTATTATCAATATTTTGTTTGACTAATTTTCTTAGTTCTCCAAATATATTTTGACCTTTTCTATTTTTTCAACACTTTAATGTAATTTTCTATTATTATTCCATACTTATCCATATGTGACCTTCTCAAATCGTAAGACTATTGCATATATTGTACTACAGATGTTTCTGCTATTATTTCTTATTGTAATTTTAACATTTTCAAAACAACTGTTTATCGCTATATACACATTGTATATATATATATATATAATATTCAATACTACTTTGCTTAAATATCCTTATTTGTTATTCTATCCCTTGTTATTATTTCCAAATGATATTCATGTACTTATTGCAATTTCTAATCCTAATTTCAATCCACGTAATGACACCAATTCGATTTATATTTATTTTATTTCTATTTCTTTTTTTTACTACCAATCTTGGCCTGTCAATGGGCATTAAAAAATAAATTGTGAAAAGTTGCATGTGATTCAGAATTCACATTGCAATGCAGCAAATGTATACCAAAAATAGAAAAGTAAAAATAAAAAAGTAAATAAAATATTTGTGTGAATATTTCCCATTTGAAAAATATATTTAACATTTGCGTGCTCGAACAAAACTGAATGGATTTTATTGAATTCTAAAAGCCATAATTGTTGATATTATGTGTTTTATGCGCAAATAAACAAATCACAGTTAAACATGAATCGCTATTAAGTGAAAGAATAGTATGAAAGAGAAAGAGAGAAATAGAGAGAGAAATAGAGAGAGAGAGAGAGAGACGGAAGCAATAAATGTGATGATTGATATTGTCAATGTATAAGTTATGAATATGAATATGAAATACGAGAAATGAATGGGAATAAGAAATATGAATTGGTGTGAGAGTGTGTGAGTGTGTGTGAGTGTGTGTAGAGTGTGTGTGAGTGCTTTGAATGGATAGCACTTCAGTTGCTTCCCTATGTATGTGCATGTGTCTGTGAGCCATGTAATAATGCTTTTAGTATCACACCTTTTGGTATTGCGGTGGGGACGGTGTCGGATTCGGTGTGGATTGGTTGAAAGGTGTTGCCTCTGGCTCTAAGCCGGCGCTCAGCTTGTCTTCAAAGTGTATCATCATCATCATCGGTATCCAAATCATCAAGAAGATATTTTAAAAGTAAAACTGTTCTTGGCAAGAATACATAACTAGAAAATATCTTGTAACTAGCTCATTTGCCACACACAATATTAAATATATATAAAAAGTGTCTTCTTCTCTCTGTTATATACAGTCATAAGCTATGCATGACCAGGAAAGCCCATTGTGATGGATACAGGGTATAAGAAAATCCTGATTATCACACGCAATGTTCTCATCATCATTGTCGTTCAGCGGCACCTCATTCAGACAGGAGGGTAGGTGTTAAGGGGAGCTGTACATATTATTGCATTTTGTTGTTGCTGTCACACACACACACACATACACACATACATGTGGGGTGTGGGTGCCTGCCTGCCTGAGCTTTACAACTTCAATCAAATTCAATTGAGTTCAATTCAATTGTAACGTATTGTATTTTTATTGAGGCATAAAAAAAAGGGAAACTGCTCCTCACTGCCTGCCCATATGTGTGTGTGTGTGATTGTGTGGGTGCGTGTGCACTCTCTCTCTCTCTCTCTGTTTCTTGCACAGATTTAACAAGTGCGACAAAATGGCGCTGACAAGCAGCAGCAACATTGACAGACAGAAAAGAACGAGGGGGGAGACCGTTGAGTGTGTGTGTGTGGGGGGGGGGGGGAGGGGGGCAAGCGTGCAAATGTCGCAATCACTGACACGCAGCATACGCAGCACGAAACATTGAAACCAACTCCAGAGCGGGCAAGTTCCCAGCTAGGAGGGGATAGGGGAGCGGGCATCATTCGCGTCTTGGCGACGACTTTTATGACTTCAATTCAATTTGTTTACGAGCCAAGGGCCTTGCCAACATCCAACAATCGCCTGTCTGCCAGCCTGCCTCTCTGGCACCCCTGTCAGTGCTCGTGCCAAATGCATACATACACACACTCACACTCACACACACACACACATGCATTCAGCGTATGTAGTCAAAAGGGTCTCGCACAAAAGTATGCTAAATAAGCAACTCAACAACAAGTCGCCTGACATTCAAAACGGGAGTGCCCGACGTGCAGATACCCTGTACAACGCTTTCAGCTAATGTAAGTGGTTGCTAAAGGCACCTTCTATAAATTTATACATAGTTTTTAATATGCTATATTATCGAGTGAGTCACAGCTGCAAAATATATTTGCTTATTCTTAAGAATAGCAACTAAAATTGATCTACAAATTGTGTTCTGTTTTTATCTCTGTATCATGTCGTTCAATCGAGCTGTGATTACAGGGTATAAATATTGAATTGATGAATTAAAACAATAATTTATCTACAAATTATATTCTATTTATATAGCTCAACAAATATACTAAGTTAAATGAGCTCTGAGTAGCATGTCGCATGTGTGATTACAGCGTATAAGAAAAGCAATAACAACAATGTCACACACACACACACACACACACACACACACACACACACACATACAACGACACACTACGGGTCTCTGGCAGCAGGTGATGAGCGTTAAATTTATGCAGCGACATGTTAGGCTGCCGGCAGCAAAGCAGCCAGCCAGCCAGCCAGCCAGCCAGCCAGCCAGCTAGAAAGTTGCCCCTTGGGCCGGGACAGGATTTCTCTTTATTTACTTTTTATATTTTTATTTTTATTTTTCGTAGGTATTATTGTCACGTCACGTCTGGTGGCGGCGACAGGATTTTCGGAGTCAGGGCTGCCGCATATTAAAGCAAAAGCAAAAGTTGAATGCACAAAATTAAAAACAACAACAACAAGAGCAGAAATTGGCTTTAAGGTCGCGCACTAATTAAGCCACCAGGTGGCGCCAGTGTGCTGATAAATTAGCGCCAATTTGGAGTATAACAAGTGGCAAACACAACTTTCACCAGTTCCCCCTTGAAATACCACTCTCCCCCTGCAACGCACCTCTCAGCTCTTAGATTGCAGCGTTCAGCTCTCAACTCAAGCTGTGGCTTTTGCTGTGCAGCGCAGCCAATTAAATTTCATGGATAAACATGAGGTTCAAGGCGCCGCATAGCACCAGCGGCGGATGAGTACACTAACAGCACATGGAAAAGGAGGGGGGAGTGAGTGTGTAGTGTGGAGTGCGAGAGTGTAAAAGTGAGTTGTGAAGTTGTGGTGAGGAAGCGGGGAAGCGTGGAAGGGGGGTGCCTGAGGTGACTTTGGAATTGTGGCTAAGGCTGTGGGACGCTGCCGTAGCCGCTGACGTCGACGTCGACGTCGACGTCGCCGTTGGCATTTTCAAGTTTAGCTCAAATTGAATTTCCAACAATTTTCGCCACGTCGCCGTTAAGCGGGGCAGAAGCAGAAGCAAAAAAATAACGGAGTCAGCGATTGAAAGAGCAAAAACCACAAACAACAACAATAATAACAACAATGACAACACCAGCGGCGCACAAGTAAATCAAGTCGCTGCGGTCACTGCAACCACCATGGGCCTCAACGGGTTAAATTTAGTGTTATTTAATTAATAACAAGATCCAAATTGCCACAAAAAATAGGTTAAAGTATTTGAGAATGATTTTTTTTTGCTTTGAAATATCGCTTTTTATGTACTTAAAATATTTCATTGCTTGAAACGCATTTTGTGGACAATTTTAAATTATGTGATAAATATGATCCTGATTTAATCTTAGATAATATACCATAATCTTTGGCATTTAATAAGCTTTGTGTTGCCCATGGTTTTCTTAACGTTTCTTCGATTCAGTGCGCCTGTCTGGAGCTGGATTGGAGAGGGGATGGGGGAATGAGAGAGGACAAAAGAAACGAGTTAACAACATTTTAAAATTACGAAACAAACAAAAAACTAAATCAAGCCCCAGAATGACGCTGCTAACGCTGCCCATGTCCATTCTCATTGGGATCATCTCCTGTCCCATTTCCTGTCACATTCTCTTTTTTCGCCATCCCCAATCTGTGTCCCAATCCCATCTTTTCGTGATGCTCTTAAGCGGCAATCGCATTTTTCCACAACTTTTCTTTTTCAGACGTAATAAAAACGTTCAAGTT